>JAJPUD010002222.1:24799-56042 GCA_023553655.1 Myrmecobius fasciatus
GGAGCTTCTTTGAAAAGCTCAATTTGAATATCTAAAGAGGGAGGGATGGTTACCTTAGAAGCCTCCCCTTGAGCACTCCTGTGAGGAGTGGGAATTTGCCTTTCCCTTCTTGGTATCTGTGAGAGTTGGAAGTTTAAAAGCCTCCCTTCTCCTCTCATTGCTTTCCTGAGAAGAGTAAAAGTTTGCTTTCTCTGTGTTTTGTCTGTTGGGTTGCTTTAAGTTCCCCTCCCCTCTCTGCCTTCCCATGAAGAGCAGTCTGACTTGCATTACTGTGTGAATCAATGTTTTGTGTGACAGTTCTCCATCTGTCTGTTGCGTGAACTCCCCCCTCCTCTCCCGGCTTTCCTGAGAGGAGTGTCTCTTAAGTGTTTGTGTTTGAAAGATCTTTCTGTGTGTTTTGTATTAAAGAGCTCTGATGTGTGTGTGTGCTGGGTGATTAGGAAACTCCGATAAGTTTTAAGAACAGGGATTGGAAAATTTGGCAACTGGTCATTTCAATGTTAAAAATGCTTGGGTTTAAAATTTCTTATTGGAATTGTGTTTGTATTAATTTGAAACTAGCCGGAACAGAAAAGTTTGGCTATTTTAAAATGCTAGTGGAGAAGTTTTTTTCCCCCAAAGCCTGCTAGAAGGAAAAATGGGAAGAGAGCCATGATAGTGGCAATAAATTATTCTTTACAGAGATAACAGCTCTGTCTGGAGAGAGGCAGAGAGAGAACAAAGAAAGTGGATGTGAATTAGTGTTGGAGAAAAAAACTTGGGAGAAAAAGTTTTGGAAACTGCAGTTTAAAATTATATGTGTGTGTGTGGGGGGGTATATATACATACATGTGTGTATGTGTATATATACATACAATCAAATGGTAAATTAGTTTGCCTGCAACATTCAATTGGAATTTAGGAAATTTATTTGAGTGGAGAAAAAAAGAAAAAAGCCATATCCTTTTGGACTTATGGGTATTTGGTTTTTATAATTACCTTTGCTTTCTGCATGCTAGATTGTTATTTTGGGTATAAGATCTTAGAAATATGTCTAAATATCGAACCATCAATACTGTAAGAAAAATTTTTAAAAGCTGTATTTGATTTGATTTCAGATTGATAACAGCTTGTTTGAAAAAAAATCCTGATAATTTCTGTTACCTTCTGAAACATGCTGGGTAATTGCTAAGCATTATGAGTTATGCTTTAACTTCTGTCAACTTTGATTTTGAACATGTGTATGAGTTTTGTGGAATTATTTAGATGTTTACTATATTGTGAATCTTGAAAGTTTTGAAGAAAAAGGAAAGGGAAAAGACAGAAGAAAAGAGATGGCTTTATATGGATGGGATATGGAATTGAGGGACAAAAAGAAAGGAGGGAGAGACTGTGTATTTGGGAAAAGTGGAAAAAGGGAAAAGGAATGTAGAAGAAAGTGAAAAGGACATAGAGAAGAATTTTTTAAAAGGTTAGAAAGGTATTTGGGAATGGAGAGAGAGAAGGATTTGGCATTCTAAACGTTAAGGAAAGTAAAAGTTTAATGGGGGAGGGAGAAATGGAAAGATTCTTTCTTGAAGGGTGAAGTTTTAATCCCCCCACACACTTTCAGCTGCTTCTTTAGAAATGGAAATAAACTTGACTATTTGTTTACTTACGGTTTAAGGAATATGATAACAAATGTGATCTGTAATTTGATAGGGTTAATTCCTTCTATGTGAAAATGGGATGTTCTTTATGAGTTTTAATTGATTGTATTGAGTCATCTTAAAATTGTATTCACTGTCTGAAGGGATTTTGAGAATAATAGTTTTTGCCTCTTGTGCCTCTGCCTGTTTCTGTTCTGGACAATATGCAATTTGGAATTTTTATGTATTAGGTATTTTAAAGCAAAATGACCTGTAATGTTCACCTTATGAAACATGTATTTGATATGAAAGTTAAGTTTCAGAAAGTTCATGGGACAAATCTCTTACTGTTATCAATATAAGGTCATGGTAAATGCCTATTTAGGATTCATCTGAAACTTTGATTAATGGAATTTGTTATTGGAGGTAAAATTTCTTGGGTTTGTAGCTGATATTGTTTAGGAGTTTTAAAGTTCCACCTTCTGTAAGTTACTGGGACAATTACCTGGAGTGAAACTGAGTTAAGGCTATTTTATCCTGTGTCCTGTATGTGCTGAAGGATCAGTTTTGACTGTGTTATGGCCATGTCTGTTTTTCCTCCTGTAACTGATTGTGTGATCAGAGCAATAGTCAATAATAATCATTGATGCAATTCAATTATGTCATACCTTGCTGTTTCCAACCTGGTTATATGTAATTTAGCCTGGTCATCTGTCTGTTACTAGATATTTGTGTCTGTAGGTATTCAGATCCTTAAAGGTTTCTGCATACTGAGAGAACAATTAGCACAGTTGTCTGTGAGATCTAACTGCATTTTGTTATCAGCCTGAGAGCTGCGTCTGCCTATGAGACAAGCCTGTCTCTTCCTATGCTGGTTTCTCCTCATTTTCTGAACCAGTCTTTCTGTCTCAGACTATTCTAACCTTTATTTGTTAGATTTGTTATTTTTTGTTCTAGATTTTTGTTAAGTTTACAGCTTTCCTGACAAGCTTCTAGGACCCGGATAAATTCACTGCCTGCTTCCACCACGCTCAACCCCCTCCCTGGCCGAGAAGTTCGATTCACCCTCTCTCAGTCTGAAGCACTTCTTAAAGAGACATCGCCCTTTGTCCTAAATGGACTTGTTTGTGATTTGGGGGAACTGAGGGTGGTTGATGACTGACTGTAAACTCTGACTGTGTATTACTGTATAACCTCCTGTTACTGTATAATCCTGATTGAATCCCCTGTTACTGTATGTTACTGTACAATTCTGATTGGGTTTCCTGTTGCTGTATTTTGGATTTAGGGATGGAAAATGTTGGGTTAAGATTTTGGGTGACTGTTTGTATCTGCATTGTCTAATTGATCACAGTGTTCCCCTCAGGATTTGTAATTGTTTAAGAGATCTTGAGTTCCAGAGTGGAAAACCCCTACTATACTAGTCTGTTATGTGGGATGAACTAGACAACTAGAGCCCTATTTACTCCTCCTTGGATGATTCCTTCTGTGGGAAAACAAAAGGGGGTAGGAATGAGAAATAATAACCAGGAAAGCTAGTGGATTTTTCCCAAAAATACTTGAAATGGGAACCCCTAGGGCCCCTTAGTTTCCTATTCATTTGGCCTTAGGTACTTCTGCCCCATTCCCAACCCACCAGTTTTAAATGGAAGCCCCCACAGCAGTCCATTTTTTGTTTTTTCTGCCTGCTTGGTTTATTATTTAAACCCCAACTGGACTGTGATTGCTGGTTCTGCTTTAACTTTGAACCCCCTTTTTCTTTTGGAATGGCCCTGGCAGACTCAGTTTCTGGGACCATTTTCTGATTCCTGGCAGTCTCTCTGATCTACTTCTCCAGTCCTGTAACCCCAGTCACTTAGCATTTCAGCATCCTATGTTTCAGTTGCTTATTATGACTCTGGGTTCGTGGGTGCCTGCCTCGGTGGTCTGACACAGTGCACACTCTGACACTCTGACACTCTGATCTGCAGCAGCATTTTAGCCTGTCTGTTCTTCTGGGAAGGGACAGGTGGAGCAACTTAGGGCCACCCTTCCCCCTTGGAGTGTCTGACAGCCTGTGCAGTCCTGCAGGGACTAGCACAGCTGCCTTGAGCATTGCTCCCTTGGTAAGCAAAGAGTTAAGTGCACAAACCACTGCAGACCTAGCATTGAACTGCCCATCTCAGGCTGGGTTCCCTGGCTGAGATGCAACTCCAGAATACAGAGGACCTGACAGGCTTGCAACAGGGAGCACTATAGAAGGCTGTTAACAGCTCTGGGGCTATCTGGGAGAGACTTGCCATCACTGTAGGTCCCTGCACTTTTTTTAGTTTTATTATCTGCTCCTAGTAGGGTCAGTTACAATTGAGGTGCTGAGACCTTCCAGGTATCTGAGGGCAGGTGATTCCATAATTTTAATATTCAGAAAAGAGAGTGTGGAATGTTGTGCCACAGTTTCCCTGTCTCAGTCTCCCTCAGTTGCTGTCTCAGTCTCCCTCAGTTACTGTCTCAGTCTCCCTCAGTTGCTGTCTCAGTCTCCCTCAGTTACTGTCTCAGTGTCCCTCAGTTACTGTCTCAGTCTCCCTCAGTTACTGTCTCAGTCTCCCTCAGTTACTGTCTCAGTTTCCCTCAGTTGCAGTATCAGTCTCCCTCAGTTGCTGTTTCAGTCTCCATTAATTGTTCTGTCCCAGAATAGCAATCCCCACTTCCTGACCTTCAGAAATAATTGGACTCACATTCCAAAGGAGTTATGAAACCTCCAGATGGCCAGCCTCTACATCCCCCTTATCTGTATGACCCAGACTTACTGTCTTCTCCCAGTTCTGGCATCCTACTCCTTACCTGCCAAAACTGAATTTATGGTTTCCTTGGACACCAGATGTGCTCAGCTGTTCCCATGAGTTCTTTGTTTCCCCTGGGCCATGGAGGTATAAAACTAGTGTTCTCCAGCAATGAAGTACTGAGTACTTTGTATTCAGTCGGCTGACGTGTCAGTCTCCAGGGTGGACAGCGGGCTTTGAGACATGAGTCCCACTAGTCCTGATCTATAGCTATGAATTCTGAACTCTCAATTAACATCAATAAAGCATTATCTCATTTCCACTGTGTGATACTGCCTCAGTTTCTCCCTGAGCATTACAACTCAGCATACAAAATAGAAATCAGGTTTAGAAAAACTATTTCTTTTACCACAAAAGAAAGGCTTAAAACCCAAAAGAATGATAAAATTCATGGTAACACTTACTTTAAAATGTAAAGAATAATTCAATATCTCTATTACAGCCACCTAAAAGCTAAAAACAATTTTGTAGGATTGTAAAACACATATTTCACTTTCACTTTGTTAGGCAATTAATCAATAAGTATTTTATTAAGTGCCTCAAGACATTTTTCAGTTGTCTCTCTCCCCTTTCCTGATTGAGATACTGTGCTTCTTCCTTGCCTCCTGGCATCATCAGCATGACAGTGTAATGTCTTGGTTTAAGCTGAATTGGATTTCAGTGAGGCAGAAATACACAAAATCATCAGTCTCACTTTCTCTTTCAAAGCCATCAAAGTCCAGTGAAAAGATGAAAGTGAAGCACCTGAGATGCAGTGGATGGACTCAATGTTTTTTTTTTAATTCTATGCAATTCTTAAAATAGTATTTTATTTTTCCAAGTACATGCAAAGATAGCTTTCAATATTCACCTTTGCAAAACATTATGTTCCAAATCTTTCCTCCTTCTTTCACCTCCCCAAGGCAGCAAGCAATTCAATATATATTAAACATGTGCAGTTCTTCTAAACATATTTCCATATTTATCATGCTGTGCAAGAAAAAATCAGATCAAAAGAAAAAAACATGAGAAAAAAAGAAGAAAAAACAAGCAAACAAAAAGCAACAATTAAAAGGTGAGAATACCATGCTTTGATCTACATTTCGTCTCCATAACTCTCTCTGTCTGTGGATGGCATTTTCTATCCCAAGTCTATTAGAATTGTCTTGAATCACCTCATTGTTGAAAAGAAACAAGTCCATCACAGATGATCATGACATAATTTTGTTGTTTGTGTGTACACATTGTCCTCTTTGTTCAGTTCTCTTCCCTCAGCATCAGTTCATGAAAGTCTTTCCAGGCTTTTCTGAAATCAACCTGCTCATCATTTCTTAGAAAATAGTAACATTCCATTACATCCATATGTCATAACTTTTTCAGCCATTCTTCAACTGATGGGCATCCACACAGTTTCCAGTTCCTTGACACTACAAAAAAAAAAAAAAAAAAAAAAAAAAAAGGTTCTATAAACATTTTTGCTCCTGTGGGTCCTTTTCACTCTTTTATGATCTCTCCTGCACATTCCACATAACACCTATGTACTTATTACTCATTGGGTTTGGGTACTGCTGCTCCTGGCTCTGGTTTTCTTATAGTTCCCCTAAACTCCACTGTTCCCTGACCACTCCCTTCTTGTGATGCTTTTACCTAAAATCAGAAATTGCCCTTAGCCAACCAGAAGACTCCTCAAGAATACAGCACTACAAAGCATTAACAATCACTCTCCTCCCTTTATCAATCATGGCCAGAAGTAAACTTCCGGAGTGTCCCTGCATGTTAAATTGGAAATAAGTTGGGAATATTATGAACAGTCTGAATAACCCACAAATCCAAGCATGTTTCAAGGTCTCGGCTTTCATTTATCAAATTCTCCATTACATCCTAAAGTTATTTCCTTAAGAACTGAGAAGGGAATAGTAGTGAGGACCTAAACTTGGGAAGAGGGGTTCATTCGGGGTATTTGGGGACTACATTTAAGATATTTTAGGATTACCTTTGAACTCTTTTACATTTTCCAGAAAAAAATAGAATTTTTGTTTTTGTTTTCTAAATCAGGTTTTGGTCTTTGTTTTATTCTGAGATGGCATTTGCTTGCATGGAAATTTCAGTACTAATATCTGCTTTATTACTGTACATTCAAGATTACCAATTATTTAGCTGTGGCTAACTAAACAAATGTTACTTTTCCTCTCCTTTTTGCTTTTAAATGGACTTTGATGCCCTGGGGTCTTTATATACCTGAGGGTCCATAGAATAAGGTCTGACTGGTCACCTAGAAATCCTGAGTAATCAATCCCAAGTGCTTAATCCTTTTTAGGAGCCCAGACATATTTGAGGTACCTGACCTTGTTTTCTTTCTTTTCAAGTGGAAACTATTTGTACTATTGTGGGGTGAGTTTTGAAATCCATTCAGATTGTCCTTGTGTCATGGATTCATTTGGGAAATTTTAACTGCCTCTTAGTATAAGGACCCAAAGAAAATTTGCTTTTTTTTAATTAAAACTTTTTATTTGCAAAACATATGTATGGGTAATTCTTCAACATTAACCCTTACAAAGCTTTCTGCTACAAATTTTCCCCCCTACTCCCCACCCCTCCCCTAGATGGCAGGAAATCCACTACATATTCATTATGTTAAAATACTTGACAAATCGAATATATGTATATGTATACATATTTCCACACTTATTGTTGCGCACGAAAAATCATATCTACAAGAAAAAAAGAAAGAAAGAAAATTTGTGGAAAAAAAGACACCTAGAGATTTTGTCCAGACGGGTGGTATCATCCTTAAGTAAAAGGAGAGCTATTAAACTTTCTATAAGGATCCCTATAGGCCACATATTAACTACATATTACTATTACCTATGTTTTAATATAATTATATTTATTTTGTTAAATAGTTCCCAGCTACATTTTAATCTGATTCTATAGCATCTGATTCTATGGTGTTGTGAACTACATACAGCCTGTAGGCAGTATGTTTGACACCTCTAGACCACATTCC
Organism: Myrmecobius fasciatus; assembly: GCA_023553655.1. NCBI lineage: Eukaryota > Metazoa > Chordata > Mammalia > Dasyuromorphia > Myrmecobiidae > Myrmecobius > Myrmecobius fasciatus. The sequence continues at coordinate 32,212 of JAJPUD010002222.1, forward strand.
AGTTGGATAACCCTCCATAATGCAAGAATTATGGACAATTTTTCACCCAAGAGTTTAATTTCTCACTTGAACATTAAGGCATGTCTTCTAACTGATAGCCAATTTCTAAATCCTTTTAGGGAAAACATCACACGTTCTCAGAAGGTCTGGGGCCAAGCTTCTTCCCAAGAAAGGAAATTTGATTTTTTTTTCCTTTTTTCTTTTCTTTATTGTCTTTGGATTAGCAAGGAGGGCCTTTGAAAACATCAAGACATTTTGTAGGTCCTAAGTAAACATACCCCTCGTACTAAAGAGTTTTGAAAAAACAGGATCCACTAGAGAAGGAAATGACAAACCATTCTAGAATCCTTGCTAAGAAAACTCCATGGATAGTATTAAATTGTGTGATACCAGATGATGAGCCTTCTGGGTTGAAGACATGGTTCACAAAGCCACAAAGAATCAGACATGACTGGACAGCAACAAAAAGCAATTAATAACCAACAATATGTTTACTAAATCATTCTTTGTTTGTAGAATATGCATAAGTATCTATTTATATATTGGTATTATTACTTCTGCCTGTAAGATGGAGATATCAAGAAAATCAGGGAGCATCCATGCCTCTCTTTCTGGTATGGTAGCTAATTGAAAACTGAAATATTCCTATTACCCATCCCTTTAGCTAGATGCAACTGCTACCTGTTTCTAGGTGTTCTCCATTATCTTCTTATAAACTTGATTTTATATAGTTTTTTTCTTCATAAAATCCTTTCATCTGTTTGTTTGCATTATGTTTCCCTTCTCAGATTTTTTTTCTTGTAGATCTGATTTTTCTTGTACAGCAAGATAACTGTATAAATATGTATACGTATATTGGATTTGTCAAGTATTTTAACATAATTAACATGTATTAGACTTTCTGCCATCTAGGGGAGGGACTGGGAGGAAGGAGGGAAAAATTTGGAACAGAAAGCTTTGCAAGGGTCAATGATGAAAAATTACTCATGCATATGTTTTGCAAATGAAAAGGTTTAATAAAAAAAATCCCTTCATCAACCCAGTTACATGTATTATATTTGTGTCCCTTGGTGGCATGGGACACATTTCCCACAAGGCTGCACTCCTTTTAAATGTCTACATCATGTCCCAGAAACCTCTTCATCTTAAAAGATTCAGCCCTGAACTCATATCTTAGAAACACCTTCTGCCTGTAGGGCTCCTCCCTCTGATTAAGATCACTTCTCCCAGAATCTCCATTTAAGGAGAGTAAACAGGTTAGCCATTTCTTCATTTTCTACCAGGCTATACTTTCTGGACTTTTCCATCATGCTCTCAGCTTTTCCTTTCACAGTTTCTTTTTATGGGGAGACATTTGAGTGTATACTATTTGAGAAAAGGGATTGTCTTTCTTTTTACTTGTATTTGTATTCTCAGTATTTAGAACAGTACCTAGCATATAGTGGGATTTACTGATTGTTGACTGACAGTATGGGTCTGACAACCACACAGAGATAATGACCCTTCCTAGAGCAGGTCCATCATGCATCCAGAATTAACTGGATCACTTACAATTTCTGCTTCTTTGAGGTTTGAGGTGTCACAGATTAATGCACATACACATAGAAATAGTAAATAAATAAATAATTTGTAAAACCCAACACCTGTCATTAACTTCAACATATAGTATAAATATAAATCTCTGATGTGTATATAATCAGCCTTGACCAGTCAATGAACAACTTCCCTTCCAATTACATCAGGAAAGTTTCTTCATATTTTATTGCAAGTCATAGGCATGCTCTTACACTTTGTTTTAATGTATTAACTAACATCTTGCATTCTCTTTCTTCTGTGATTATTTCATCAATGCTAGGGAAAGGGGTGACAAATCTATCCTACTACATAATTTTTTTTCAAATCCCTCCATTTTTCAAGTTTGAGGCAAGTGCATAACTTGCCTCACTCTTGCTACAGCTCTGCCATTATGACATTAGTTTTGGCACATTCTAACATTCTGTAAGGCCAATGTTTTATAATAAAATTACCTGGCCTTTCCTTTTATTTCCAAAGTTAAAACCACAGCAGGAGCAGCTAAGTGGCACAGTGGATAGAACACCAGCCTTGAGGTCAAGAGGACCTGAATTCAAATCTGTCCTCAGACACTTAATACTTCCTAGCTGTGTGACCTTAGGCAAGTCACTTGACCCCAATTGCCTCAGCAAAAAAAAAAAAAAAAAAAAAAAAACATATGGGACATTTTGAAACTCCTGCCAAAATCCAGAGTACCTTTTGGGGCCACTCTGGGCTGAAATTTTGAAAACAAAATAAAATAAAAACTTGGGTTATTTAAAGGAAGCCAGGCTGAGCCAATTTAAAGGAAACCAATTTTAAAATTGGAATGGACATTAGAAATGTGATGATTCTTCTTGATTTTCTCCTCAAACAAGTCAGATCTTTATATCTTCATCTGAGTTTTGCTTTGAGTCATTCAAATCCCAACATGGAAAGTCAGAATTTAGATGGAGAGAAATATCATTAGAAAATCAAGAAGCAAATTCAATTAAAACTTATCTCAGTACAGATTTTGAATTTTTGCCCCATTTAATCCAATGCCATCCCTCATAATCATGAAAAGCCTCTTCCTCCTCATTCAGCAATCTCATGGCAAGTAGTTATACACTGGGGAGAGCACTAGACTTGGAATTGGAAAGACCAGAGTCCAAATCCAACTTCACACATTTGGTGGATGTATGACCCTGGGCAAGTCACTTAGCTTCTGCTTGCCTGCTACTTGATCTCTAAAACAGGAATGTGCCTAACTCTCAGGGATAAATTAGGCAATACATGTAAGGCAATTTGCAATCCTTAAAGCAGTATATAAAAGTTAATTATCATCATCATCATCCATTCCTTCCAAAAAAGGAGTGGCTGTCATTTCTCCATAGCAAATTGTGAATGCAAAAGATCCTCTTATGCAAATAGCAATTACCTACATAGTGGTCTTTTTGCTCATCCTGATTTTTCATGAAGAGATGACCAAGGGTCACAGGAAATAGTCTCTTATTGACTTTATACACACAACAAAACAACTCTATCCACTCCTTTTTTTGCCTCCTTCAGAAGCTGTTAGTCATTCTTCCAATTTTTTTTTTGGGGGGGGGGAGTGGGAAGAGCAAAGTGGGATTTCTCTAAGTCTCTGGTTCACCTTTAGAGAATGAATTCAAACTGTACATTTGCAAAGCTAATGCTTTATAACAAACAGGAAGTGATTTAATCCTCCTAGTAACACATCAGCTCTTTGTTGGATAAAGACAGCACATTTACAGTATTTTTACTTCTTCTTCCACCGCTGTGCCCCATCCCTGAAAAAATAAAGGTGGTCTGAACAACTAAGCTATTCTGACTATGATAAATATTTAAATCAACTGCAAAGTTCCCATGAAGCTTCCTTCTATCACCAGAGAAAAAACTGATAAGGAGCATCTAGATGGTACAGTGAATAGAGCACTGGCTCTATAATTAAGAGGACCTGAGTTCAAATGCAGCCTCAGACTTTGCACTAGCTGCATGACTTTGGTCAAGTTACTTAATGCCAATTGTTTTGCAAAAGAAGAAGAAGAAGAAGAAGAAGAAGAAGAAGAAGAAGAAGAAGAAGAAGAAGAAGAAGAAGAAGAAGAACTAATAAATAGAAGTATGCACAGTATGGTTTTACATGTATACCTGCATGTGTTTTGTTTGTTTCTTTAGGTTGTTGTGTTGTGCCTCAGTTCCCCTGTCTCAATTTCTCTTAATTGTTCTGAGCTCCAATTTCCCTGAATTGTTCTGCCTCAGTTTACCTAGTGGCAACTTCCCTTCCTGGCCATTAGAACTGAGATAACGGGCTGCAGAATTATGATCACTAGAATTCCAAAGAGTCATAAAACTCCACATGGCTTATCTCCAATATCTGGGCATATCTTTCTGGTCTCAGACTCAGTGTCTCCTAGCTCCATATCAGAATTTATCATCCTTCCTCCATACTGCCAACCTGTCAGAACTGAATTTATGGACCTTTCCTGGAACTTCTATTCCCCAGTACTCTATCCCTCCTTCTGCCTTTCTTTCCCTGAGTGCCAGAGCCCTATAAGAATCCTTGGAGCTCCTCACTTGAGTGCTGGATACTTTGAGATCCAGATGGCTGGCTAATATGGCTCCAGTCTAAACTCTCCAGGGGCTGTATGTTTTGAGACAAGAGTCTAATTCAGTCCCATCCATAGCTATGGATTCTAAACTCTCCCCCATGATCAATTAACTATTAATAATCTCTTATCTCTAGTACTGCCTCAGTTTCTCTGAACATTACAGTTGTTGTTCAATCATTTTCACTCATGTCCAATTATTCATGACCCCATTTGGGGTTTTCTTGGAAGAGAAACTGGATTATGACACTATCTTCTCTAGTTCATTTTATTGAAGGTAATATTGAAGGTATAGAAGGGTGACATTATAGACTTTTCCAAGGACAAATAATAAGCACATGCTCAAGATGGAATTCAAACTTGGGTCTTCCTGAACCCAAGTCCTGCAATGTATCACATCACTAACTACCTTCTGGGCAGTCCTTTAACTCTCTCCCTCCTCTCCAAATCCAGAATTCTTTTGACTGCTAGGGTTTCTTAACCTTTTGTGTCATAGATCCCTTTGCCACACTGGTGAAATCTACCCACTTCTACCCAGAATAATGTTTACAAATGGAGAAAAAATAAAATACAGAGAACTATAAAGGAAATTAACTATATTAAAATAAAATTATCAAAAATATTTTTAAAGTAAATTTATTGACTCCTGGTTAAGAATGAAAAGTAGCTAGCTTTCACATTTTCAAAATATCATTTTGACATCATTTGAACCTCACAACTACCCTGAAATATAGGTGCTATTATTATCCCCATTTTGCAGATGAAAAAATTGAACCTGAGAGAATGCAAATAACTTGCCTATGGTCAGAAAGTCACAAAAGGTATTATGTGAGATTTGAACTCAACTCAACCTGAGTCCACATTTCTACATCATTGTTATAATAGGAAACCTTGTTCAGGTAGAAGTTGAACTCATTAGCCTCTAGATACTCTTCTAACTTTTAGATTCCACAAACTAGGGGACTCTCCATGCTAAAAAAAAAAAAAAAAAACTGAGGGAGAGCCGGGATTTAAATCCAGGTTCTCAGATTCAAAAACCAGTGTTTCAGAAGAAAGTAAGGTGGTATTCATGAATTGAATACTGCCTCAGATATTTACTAGCTATGTGAATCTAGGCAAATCATTTAAAATTCTCTCTGCCTCAATTTTCTAATAGGAAATGATAATAAAACCAACCTCCCAGAATTACTATGAGAATAAAATGGGAAATCCATGCTTTGCAAACCTTAAAGGGCTATATAAATACTAGAGGATTTGTTGTTGTTTTTAATATTATTATTATATCTTTTGCTTCTCATACCAATTTGTCCTCAAAATTTCATAGAACTTTGTGCTCAGTCATCCCTAATGGGTATCAGAGTCATTCTAATCTTCATGTGTAGTGAATTTTTTTTAAAAAGCTAATTTCATATTTAAAACTAACCAAGATATGGGGTATTCAAGTTGCAGGTTGTTGTTATTGCTGGCTTTTTAAGCATTTTTAACTCAACATTTTAAAAATGTTTTACAATTGTCAAGCAACTGCACCTAAGTGAATAAGGAACAAAAATTCTTTCAAATTACTTTTTCCATCTAAAGATATATAAAGAAACTGTTTTAAATATATTTATTGTCTGCACCAACAAATTGCCTTTTTTTCCCATCTGTACATGTATCTACTTGAAATCTAAAAGCAATAACAGATCACTATTTTTTACTAGAAACTGTGGTCACTGCATTTTTCTTCCACCAATAGTTTGCATATATTCCAGGAAATGTTTTTCCATTATCTTTTCCTGCCCCCTGAGGACTATTTTTGTGACTATAAATATTTAGCTAATATTGACTAACATCTAGGCCCAGAATATTTTTTAAGTGAGTTAATTCTTATAACACAAAATCACTTTAGGCATGAGAATTACAAGGACCACACACATCCATCAAAACCATGGTGGTTTTGTGGGCTGCCTAAAAAACCCAGGAAGAAAGGGCAAACAAACAAGCATGATACATTTTCTTCATTCAACAAAGTCTCAAAATAAGATTTTCAGAGTTTAGGATTTATAGGCTTTAAGAACTATAATTACAAATACAAAGGAAGAGACTTTCCATCTTCAGTGACTCTATTGCCTTGAGCTGAAGACCACAAACCACAAATTGAGGCATTAAATGCTAATGTGAAAAGACCTCAGACTCCTGAAGAAGTCTCATGGAAAATGGAAAACTTGTCTGCTTCACAGTAGGACTGTCAGGACTAATTGTTTGATATGCATAAAACTTGTTGGAGAGGCCCAAGTATAATTTAGGAGCATTGTATTCATTATGTAATTGGAGCTTTCCTTTTTTAAATCTTGATTATAATTAACATTATTTTGCTTATTTCAATCATGTTGAAAGTACAATGAACAGGATTCATTGTGTTATTTTAAACTAAAGATTTGCGGAGTCAGTTAGTTACATATCCATAATGGACAATGATGTTCAGTGATCAGACTTGAAGGACAGTAGCTGGGATCTGGCCAGAATCATTAATGAGTTTCCACTGTGAAATTTCTGACCTTTCACCGTAGAGATGATAATGATAGAAGACTTTGGAAACTTAAAACATTCTTTTACTACTCATTTCATACTCATAGGATTATAAGTATGCAGCTAGAAGGGGCCTCATACACTATTTAACAGATGAGGAAACTGAGGCCCAGGGAGGTTGAGTGATTTGCCCACAGTCATATAGGTTGTAAAGAGGCTTTGAATTCAGTTCTCCCTGTAAGACCATTGCTCTTTCAACAATGCCCAGGTGCCTTCTTTGATATTTCAAGCATCTGTGATATTTTTTGTTGGTATATATTTTAAAAGCAATAGGGAGATATTGAAAATTTTTGAGTAAGGGAATAACATGTTTATATTTGAGGTTTAGGAAAATCAAGTCAGAAAGGCTTTTGTAGAAGCAGAACTCATTATAGTGCCTAGCACATAGAAGGCACTTAACAAATGCTGGTTGACTAACTGGATACCTTGAGGAACTCAACCCCTAGAGTGTCCAGTGTAGCATGCAAACAGTCCTCCCAGTGGGACTCTGGCTTCTTTTAACCCAAGTGTTCTTAATTTTTTGTGTGTCTTAGACCCTTCTGGCAATATGATGAAGTCAATGGAATCCTCTTCAGGATTGTTTAACAACAATTAAAAGGAATGCTATATTTCCCAAAAAGCTTAATAAAAAATAAGATATAAGAGGAATATGGTTCTAATTTTTTGCAATTCTGAGAGACAATGGTCTCACAAATCTGACTCTATCAATGGCAGGAGAGAGTCATGGTATTTTTGATTCAATCTAGTCAGATAGTGATATCTATAACCTGGTCCCAAAATTACTCCATTCAGACCTGTCAGGGAGTTCAGCTTTGAATCACTCCCCCCTCCTTATTTTTAAGACTAATGAAGAACATGTAAGAGAAATTAGCCTTTCAATCTGGCTATTGTAGGTATCATAGGCCAAGCATTCTATCTGCTTTACAAGGATCATCATGTGAAGAAAATAAATCTAAATGAAACTTCTCATAAGAATGACACCCCTGGTGAATTTTTATATATTCTTGGATTCTACCTTTAAGAATTAGATGAAAGAAGCAGATATTGTTAATCAAGTCACCTAGGGACAATCCTGCATGGTCCTCAACTTGGCATTTAAAAGTTATCCATAATCTAGTTCTTGTCTCCCTTTTCAGTCTATTACTTCCTTTAAAAAAAATTAATTAAATAATTACTGCCATTCCAGACAATTTCACTTGTTAACTGTTCCCAAAGCATTTCATTTTCACTTTTTCCTCCTAGAATCTCTGGCTTTTTACAAAATACAGCTCAAGTGCTGCTTTCTATACAAATAGTTTCCTGCTTCTTCAATTCTCCCAAAAAGGGCTCACACCTTTATTAAGTGCCTACTATGTTAAATTGGAAGCAGTCAGGTGGATCAGTAGATTGAGCTCTGGGATTGAGTCAGGAACACTTGAGTTCTAATATGGCCTCAGACACTTATTAGCTGTGTAACTGGACAAGTCACTTACTTTCTGTTTGCCTCAATCCACTGGAGATGGAAATGGCAAACCACTCCAGTATTTTTGCCAAGAAAGCCCCATGGACAGCATTGGCACAGAATCACAGTCAGACACCACTGAATAAACAACAATAAATGTTAAGTATTCTACAAATACCCCATCTGATCTTCACAGCCTTGGTAGACAGATGCTATTATTATCCCCTTTGTACATTTGAAGAAACTGAGATAGAGATGAAGTGACTTGCCCAGGGTCACACAGCTAGAAAGTCTCTGAGTCTGGATTGGAACTCAGGTCCCCTTATGTACAGACTCAGTGCTCAATCCATTATACTATTTCGTTTCCTTTCTCCCTCTCTCCTTAAGATTATTTTTTACTCCTTTGTATATACTTTGTATTTACATGTGTAGATATCATATACTGTCAATAGAATGTAAGCTTCTTGAGGGCAGGGAATATTTTGGTTTTGTCTTTGTTGCCCAGCACCTAGCACAGTGCTTCACACATAGTAAGTACAAACATACTTTATTGAGTTCAATTGAATTGAATGATCAGTAGTATCAAAAAAAAAATAGCCTTGCTATATGTTACCTACCATCAGCCGTGTCATCAGCTAATCTATTTAGTGCCATTTTCTCTACCATTTCCAATCCAAACATGGAAGGGCACAGCACAGTTGCTTTAAACATTTCTGAGAAATATGAAAGATGAAGAGTATTATAAGAGTTCATTATGTCTCATGTGGAATTCTCATCAGATCATCAGAAGTTCCACAAATGGATCTCATGGAATATAACAACCTCTGGTCAAGTTCTGACCAATCATAACTCAGGGATTATAGGCACATAGTCTAGTTCCAAGGAAAATTTTTCCTTATTACAAAGTCCAAACCAGAAAACACCAGCTGGGCATTTAAGCACAGTTCCCAGTCATTGATTGGACAAAGTTTAGAATGTTTTATTGGGGTTGTGCATTATTAGGGGATATCTGAATGAAAGAAAGCTTCTGCCTAGCTCTGTCAAGAGCAGCAATCTAAACCCATATGAGTTGAAGCATGATTTTTTTTTAAGAGAGTGATTATTTAAAGGCAACCTGTTCTCTTCCTTTTTAAACTAGATGTCCCTTTAATTATTGGTTCTGTGGAATTTCAAGACTTCCATAAAATCTTTGTTTGGTTTTGAATAGATGGTAATATTTTTTTTGGGCATAAAATTTCATAAACTGTTTCCTGGAAGCCAAGTAAAGCCACATTTCTTATGAAAGAGGCTTAGTTTCATGCTTTGGCAATTCCCATAGTGTCAGACTGGGGTCCAAAAGTAAGCATATCATAAAAGCAAATAGAAAAATCAATCCTTGGTAATTGCATAATTATTAGTAATATAAATAATTTGTTAATCACTTTTGTAACATCCATTTCAAGGCCTCCTACTTGCACTCCTAAAACACACTATTTGGCTAATTGATTAAAAACTTTTTTTGAAGTCTAACAAGGATAATTCCTAAATTAAAACAAATCAAATTCTACAAACAGTATTATTTAGTACTATCACATACTTCCTGGTCAAGGCAGTCTGTTTTAAGTGGAAAGATCACTGGGTAGTCCAACAGATGACTTAGGTTTGGATCCTGGTTTTGCCTCCTAATTCCTGAATGACCCTGGCATGGTTATAGAAAGAGATCCTGAGTTCAAATCCACATTTTGCAACTTTGTGCCTTTTCTGATATTCCTGGTTATTAGTACTCTCTTTTGTGTTGTTGATTCATTTTTCAGTCATGTCTGACTTTTTGTGAGCCATTTAGAATTTTGTTGGCAAAGATACTGGAATGTTTGCCATTTCCTTCTCTGGCTACATTTTACAAACTGAGGCAATCAAGATTAAGTGACTTGCCCAGGGTCACATAGCTAAAAAGTATCTGAGGCTGGATTTGTACTCAGGAAGAAGTCTTCCTGACTCTAGGCCCAGCATAATGCCATCTAACTGCTGTACTCTTTCCTCAAAAATTTATTATTATTATACACTTAACTGCTAACATGTTATAAACCCCAATAGATTCTAAGCTCTTGGAAAACTGGAACCATTTTTCATTTTGACTTTGTATCCTCTCTGCCTAGTTCCCCTTGAACAAAGGCATTCTTCCCTCTCCCACACCTTACATGACTTAAGGTGAGAAATCTTATCATTTCAGTCTTGACAATATTTTTCTCATTCATCAATTTCCCTGTGTTCTCATAGTAAACCTTCAACACCTCTCATCTGAACTGTTGCAATAATATCTCAGTTAATCTCCCTGCTTCAAGTTTCTCCTCTCTCCAATCCACATTCTAAAGTGACCATGTCATTGCCCTTCTCAATAAACAATAATGGTTCCCTAATGTCTTTAGAATCAAAGATAAAAAACATATGCTTTCTAGCCCTAACCTACCTTTTTAATGATTTTATATACTGCACCCTTCTCACAATTTGCAGTCTAGACAAACTGGCATTTGCTATTTCTCATCACAATGCCCTACCTCCTATCTTCATTCTTTTGTATTGGCTTATCCTGTCTACTTGGAATGTACTCATTTCAATTTCTACTTCTTAAAAATCTCATTTCATCCAAAGCAATTCAATTGCCATTTTCTGCATTAGTTTTATCTCTTCAGCTGCTAGTATCCTTCTCCTCCTATATTACTTAGTACTTATCTTGTAAATATTTCTATATGTAGACTTTTAATGTTTATATATGTTTCCATATGTAAACATTTCTATATTTTTCTATATTTTCTGAATATTCATTATGTACATCTTTTCTTGACAGAAGGGATTGGTTCATATTTATCTTAGTATCCCTGATACCTAGCATCATACATACCATATTAGTAGACATTGTATAAATGTTTGCTGATTAACTACTTAAACTAATTTGGTGTGATTCCTTCTCCCTCTGAATACACTCCAAAAACAGACCCAGGACAAGGGGGAACTAGGTAATACCATATTGCACAGAGTACTGACCCTGGAATTATAGGACCAAATTTGTCTTCAGACATAGCCTAGCTAGTGAACCTGGACAAGTCGCATAAACCTGTTTGCCTAAACTTCCTCATCTACAAAATGAACTGGAGAAGGAAATGGCAAACCATTCCAGTATCTTTGGCTAGAAACCCCGAATGAGGCCTCAAAGAGTCAGTCTGAAATGACTGAACAACAATGAGGTGAGAAAATTCTTCTGTTTTATTCCTCTGTCTTCTACTACTTAACTTAAGTTCAGGTTCCAAAGAGTACAATGAACTATATCCATTTCATATAATAGTAATAGTGTTTATTTAATTTTAGATGTTTACAAAGTACTTTAATACATTATATAATTTAATCCTCACAACAACATGGCAGAAAGATACTATTATTTGCTATTAGTATCCTCACTTTAGAAATCAAGAAACTGAGGCAAGAGGAGATTAAGTAACTAACTCAATCAAGTGATATAGCTAGTGTCTGAGGAGAGATTTGAACTCAGGTCTTCCTGACACCTTTCTGACACCTTTTTTAAAACTATATCCATTCCCACTGCTACCTGTCTTTTTTCACTTAGTTTAATTCAACCATTCTGTGAGAAAGCTTAGCAAGGAAATGCTCAATAGGAAAGAAAAAGTATTGAGAAATGCCATAAATTTAATAGAGCTTTTGCAAGGATAATTCTTAACCTTGGAAGTTCATATATCCCACATAGAAAACATTCATACTTCCTCCCTTCTTTTCAGAAGTGGGAAACTATAAAACATTTCATTTATGTTCAAACTTAGTCAATGCGTTGCTTAGTTGTGCTGAACTAATTTTTTTTTCTCTTTTTTTTTTTCATTCTTTGTGACAGAGGATGCTCCTTGAGTATGGTAGTGGAAAGAATATATACAGAAATGTTAATGTAAAAACAACATATTAATTTAAAATTTTTATAAATTCTTGATGCCTCATAGGACCTTTTACAAGCACTACCTGTGTTCTCAGATAGTATAATTTTTGTCACTGTATCCAAAAAAAAAGATTTAAAATAAATGCAAATGATGATGTCACCTTCACCTCAAAGTAATTCCCATGGAATCCAGTATAATGGTAAACTTTCCCAAACTGAAAAATTGAAAATGAAATGACATTCCTGAATGTAGGACAACTACATCTCTTTTGGCGTGATTCTTTTTTGTAAATATGATGTAGACACTATGAAAGAGACTTATTTTAAGATGAGAAATTCTAACTAGCTCCCTCAGTAGATAAAGAATGAAAACACTGAAGTGATAGGACATGATTTTATAACTAACTGGGCATATGACCTTGCACAAGTTACTTAATTCAATTTAATTCAATATGCATTTATTAAACACATAATATTAATAATAATCACTAGCATTTATGTAATACTTTTAGGTTTAAAAAGTATTTTACAAATATTATCTGGTTTTATCTTCACAATAGTAATGGGAATAGGTATTATATGTAGACAGCAATGCTAGATCCTAGAAACAAAGACAAAGAGAGTCATGAAAAAAATTAAATATTATTTCTGCATAGCAATAAAAAATCCAGAAAAAAATAGAAAGTGAAGTCTCACTCAAAATAACTACAAAATGAAGAAACTATTGAGGATTCAATTTATGAAGATAAAACCTTCTTTCAATAAATTATTCAATAAATAAACTGAAGGGATAGTCATTGTTTCAAAATTAGGCTGTGTGTTCAACATAAAAAGTATCAAATTAATTAATAGACTTAGTGGTATAGGAGTCATTCAGCAAAATAAGTAGCATGGTATAGAGTATAGAACACTGAACTTGCAGCCAGACAAATCTGGGTTCAAATCCTGCCTTGACCCTTATTGGTTATGAGGCTTTGGACAAGTTATTTAACCTCTCAGTGCTCTGGGCATATCTCTAAGTTGCTGAAAAGCTGTTATTGTTGTTGTTATTTAGTCATTCAGTAGTATTTGACTCTTTGTGGACACCAGGCCCTTATATCCTCCACTATCTCTCAAGGTCTGTCCAAGTTCATTTTCATTGTTTCCATGATACTATCCCATCCTTTGTGTCCCCTCCTTTTGTCTTTAAACTTCCCAACATCTGGGTCTTTTCCAGTAAGTCCCATCTTCTCTTTTTGTGGCTGAAGTATTTTAACTTCAGCTTTACTATTTGACCTTTCAGCGAATAATCTGAATTTATTTAAATATTGATTGCTTTGAGATCCTTGCAATCCAAGGGACTCTCAAAAATCTTCCTTAACATCACAATTCACAGTATTCAGCTTTCATTATAGTCTGCTTCTCAGTTAATGTATAGCTTTGATTATTATGAATCTTTATTGGCAAGGAGATATCTCTGCTTTTTAGTATACTATCCAGATTTGCCATATCTTTCCTTCCAAGAAGCAAGGATCTATTAATTTCATGACTGTGGTCACTGTCTTGAAAGAGGGCATTTCCTTATTCAGGAATTCCAGATATCAATAATATTACAGGTTCAGGGACTAATCCTATTAATCAAACCACCAAGGGAATAGAGCTAAACAAAAGAATGATAAAATTCATTTGGAGAGGAAAAGGTTCTAAAATCTCAAAGGAAAGAATGAAAATAAGTAAAAATAAATGAGGGATAATATTGGCAGAGTTCAGTTTATATAATAAAATAGTAATCATCAAAACTTTTTAGTATTTCTTGGATGAGCTCACATGAGATAGGAATGAAATTGTTATTTCACTGGCATAGGGAATTGCTTTCTATTAGTACAGATATGCAACTATTCTGTAATTTATAGTCATGAAGATACCAAGAGGTCAAATGACTTGCCCAGGATCATGCAATAGTAGAGAGTCAGTGTAAAGAAGATAGAACCAGTCACAGAATTTGGACAACATATTTCCTGCCTCTCACACATCTGATTGTGTGAGTCATTTGGTACTAGTTTAAAAATCAAAGCACAACTTAATGGAACAACTAGACATGGAAAAATAAGAAATAACTGAATTCATTAAGCAAGTGGTCAATAAACCCTAGAACATAATCTCATGGGGAAGAAATTCCTATTCAATAAAAATTCTAGGGAGGGAGACAGAGAATGGAAAGCAAATTGGCAGAAATTAAGTAATTAAGTTCAAGTTAGCATGTTATACCATATGCCACTGTGTGCTTAATATAAATACAGAAGTTGAATATTGATGTTTACATTTTTTATAAAAAAGAATCAAATAAGGTTTCTTTTATAGCTATGGTTATGAGAAGAACAAATAAAGGATAAAGGATATTGAAAAGTTTTCATATGAGTAAACTCAATGAAACTGAGATAGATAAAAAGGAAGTGGTCAAATGGAAAATATTTAAATGGAAAAAATCATTGCATCAATATCTCTGATAAGGATAGAATATTCCAAGTATATAGGGAATTACATAAATAAAAAATAAAATCTATTCCCCATAAAAAAAAAGTTTTGAGTAGTTCTCCAAAGAAAAACTTGCAAAATCTTATGAAAGATTGTTCCAAATCACTACTAATAAGAGAAATGCAAATCAAAATTTTCCCTTCATCTTAATAGATGAGAATAGTGAATGCTACCCTTTGACCCAGCACTGTTTCTACTGGGCTTATATCCTAAAGAGATGTTAAAGGAGGGAAAGGGACCCACATGTGCAAAAATGTTTATGGCAGCCCTTTTTGTAGTGGCAAGAAACTGGAAACTGAATGGATGCCCATCAGTTGGAGAATGTCTGAATAAGTTATGGTATATGAATGTTATAGAATATTATTGTTCTATAACAAACAATCAGCAGGATGATTTTAGAGAGAGCTGGGAAGACTTACATGAATTAATGCTAAGTGAAAGGAGCAGAAGCAGAAGATCACTGTACATGGCAACAAGAAGATTATATGATGATCAATTCTGTTGGACGTGGCTCTTTCCAACAACGAGATGATTCAGATCATTTCCAATAATCTTGTGATGAAGAGAGTCATCTACATCCAGAGAGAGGACTGTGGGAACTGTGTGGACCACAACATAGCATTTTCATTCTTTCTGCTGTCGTTTGCTTTTCTTTTCTTTTCTTTGTCAATTTTTTTTCCTTCTTGATCCAATTTTTCTTGTACAGCAAGTTAATTATATAAATGTGTATACATATATTGGATCTAATGTATATATATACATATATATATATATATATATATATATATATATATTGCTGAGGCAATTAGGTTAAGTGACTTGCTCAGGGTCACACAGCTAAGAAGTATTAAGTGTCTGAGATTGGATTTGAACTCGGGTCCTCCTGACTTCTAGAGCTGATGCTCTATCCACTGTGCCACCTAGCTGCCCCCATTTAACATATATTTTAACATATTTAACATGTATTGGATTACTTGCCATCTAGGGGAAGGGGTGAGAGGAAGGAGGGGAAAATTTGGAGCATAAGGTTTTACAGTGGTCAATGTTGAAAAACTGCCCATGCATGTCTTGTAAATAAAAAGTTTTAATAAAAAATAAGAACAAAACAAAAGAACAAAGAAAAAAAAGAATTGCACATGTTTATCCTATATTGGATTACTTGCTGTCTAGGGGGAGGGTGGAGGAAAGGAGGAAGGGAGAAAAATTTGGAACACAGGTTTTGCAAGGGTGAATGTTAAAAATTATCTTTGCATGTATTTTGAAAAATAAAAAGCTATTATTAAAATAATAAAAAGACAATAGTGAATGCCTGGGATATTGTGGAAAGATCAAAACATTAATATATTGATGATGCAGCTATGAATTGGTCAAACCCTTCTGAAAGCTTTTTGCAGTGAATAAAAAAGTGACTAAAATGCCGAAACTCTTGAATCCACATACTCCAAGGAGGTCAAAGACAGAAAGAAAAGTTATATGTACAGCAAAATATCCAGAGCAAAACTTTCAAAATAGCAGAGAACTGACAATAAACTGGCACATGAATTGGGAAATGGCTAAATAAATTGTGGTGTAATCAAAGTGGTGCAATCAAAATGTAATCAAACATATAAAAAGTGCAAAGAAACATGGACAAGTCCTTCCATATAAATTGATGCAAAGTGAAGTAAGTAGAACTAGGGAAACAACATACACAAATACTATTGCAATGGAAATGAAAAGAACTGAAAATAAATAACTAAACTAAACCAAATGCTAGTATGGCATTTAGGTTATCCTAATAGTTTAATCCTAAAAAGAGATTTCTTCCTTTGAAGAGATGGAAAACCTGTAGGTTTGCAAAATTCTAGATATTGTTTGATTTGAATGATATGCTGGAAACCAACACATCTCTTTTTCTTTCTTAATTTTTCATTTGTTTATAAAGGTTGGCTCTCTAGATGAGGGAAAGGAGAGATAGATGAAAAAAGGTGACATATCACTGATCTTTTCCAATATCTAAATAGTAAACATAAAGCAATATAAATAAAGATGGAGAGTTTTCTGATGAAATTAAAAATAGTATGACCCCAGTCACAAAACCCACCGAATGTTTAATAGAGCAGATAGATACTATTCCAGCCCAGTATCTATTTTCTTTCTCTAAGGAGAGCAGCATGACCAAGCTTCTGGCCTCAACCTCCTGCTTTCCCTCCTGGCAGGAAATAAAATCTCCTTTGGAGAGGAGTAGAGAGGAGTCTTCCTCCCTTTGAGCCACATGACACCCCATGCATCATATGGAGGAGAAGCCTTCACAACAATTATGGTACAGGAGGAAATAATAATTTTAATTTATGTAGCACTTTTAAGGTATGCAAAACAGTTTCCACAAGGTAAACCCATAAGGTTAGTATAAATATTATTATCTCCACTATACAGATGTGGAAGGTGAGGTGTGCAGAGCTACAAATAGATGTTGCAGTGGATAGAGCACTGAGCCTGGAATCAGGAGAACCTGACTTCATATTGAGCCTTAGACTCTAGCTGTGTGACCTTGGGCCTCCCTTCCTTCAAATGCAAAATGGTAATATTAATAACACCTATCTCCCAGATCAAATGAAAAATATCTCTAAAGCATTTGACACATAATAGGCACTACATAAATGTTAGTCATTATTTTTCATTATTATTATAGAAACTTTTTTCTAACTAATTATTGCTTATATCTAGGATCTGAGCCCAACTCTGAGTCCAATGTTTTTCTGTTTTTTTTCTAACTACACCCTAGCAAAATCAAGTAAAAGCATTTGTGCTTTTGAATTTCAATTTCCATTCAGTCATGTATATATTCACATGTAATTTAAAAAAAGTTTGCACAACTAGGAGCTAACTAAAAACGAATTCTTTACTAACCTTTTTGGGAAAACGTAACTGTAAAAAATGTAGTGAGATATCAATAAAATGAGTCTCTCCTAAACCATGTATATCTATTTTTAATGAACTGAGTTGTAAAAAAGTACCAGATCTGAAGAAAGAGTCTGGAGGGAATGATAAGCAACCTGGATCATGCAGGTGTGAGTTGGTTTAGGGCATGTAGCAATGAAGGATAAAGGTTCTCCAGAAAAGGTCTGTGATTAGTCTATTCACATCCCAGTTTAAACGAAACAAACAAGTTTCTTGTTGAATTTATTGCTTCAGGCCTGATAAATTCAATTCATCGTTGTAAATATGTGATAGCTATATAGCTTTCCTTTTTTTTCTTTCTTTTTTTTTAAGAGATTGAACCCCTTCATCTTGTCCAAGTTAGAAGTGTAGGGACTACTACCAGGTCAAATCCCACTAGTAATTAGCATAGGAGTCTAAACACTTTTTGCTTTTGATCCAGAGTGGTTCAGCCCTCATGAGATAACCTCCAGCACCAGATCACAAAGCAGAATTCTAGGTTCTGCTAGGGTAGGGCAGAACTCTAGAGCTCAAGAATCTGGCTAGTTTCAATCTTTCCAGTTTAGAAAATTATAAGTATATGCCAGGTCTAGCTTATTTGTAAATTTACAAATGAAAGTAAATCACCCTGCTTGGGTGGTTTATTTACCAAGTAAAGTCCACAACCTACCCCGTACTTAACTATCCATCTCTATACTCTAGCCAAATTAGTCTCTTTGAATTCCCAAAATCTACCCCATGTTCTCCTGCCTCTCAATCTTTGCTCATGCTAT
The DNA here is from genome assembly GCA_023553655.1 of Myrmecobius fasciatus. Taxonomy (NCBI): domain Eukaryota; kingdom Metazoa; phylum Chordata; class Mammalia; order Dasyuromorphia; family Myrmecobiidae; genus Myrmecobius; species Myrmecobius fasciatus. Next base: position 50,503 of record JAJPUD010002222.1, read on the forward strand.
TCCCTACATTTGGAATGACCTCCCTTGCGATCTCTATCTTTCAACACCCAAATTATCCTTCAGGATTCTGCTCAAATACTAAATTCTCTATGATGTTTTCTTTGTTTCCTCCCAGTGATCTTTTACTTTTCTGATTTCACAGGAATCCATACTTCTCTTTTGCGTTTATAATTGGTTTGCCATTATTTCTGCACATCTATAACTATATGTTACAGGGGCAAGAAAGTGGCACAGTGGATATAATGCCCAACCTGGAGTCAGGAATATAGAATTTCTTGATTTCAGATCTTGCCTCAGACATTTATTAACTGTGTAATCCTGAGCTTAACTCTGTTTGCCTCAGTTTCCTCATCTATAAAATGAGCTGGAGAAGGAAACAGCAAACCAGTTCAGTATCTTTGCCAAGAAAATACCAAATGGGATCATGAAGAGGCAGCCACAACTGAAAACTGAACAATGACAATATCACTATGTCATAAGCCCTTTGAGGGCAGCAATTTCATTTTATTTAGAATTTCTCAGAATTTGGTTTGTTGAAGGAATGAACTAGCATTTATGCAGTATTTTTCATTATAAGATAAACAGATGTATCTATAAATAAATTGATATTTTCTTCTCTGTTTCTTACATTTAATTTAATGGTTACCCTTGGCAGACCATCTTTTGAAACATTTCATCTCTAAGGGGATGGGAGAAAGGAAGAAAAAATGAAAAAAGTTACATAATAATTTTAATATTTAATTAAATGGAATAGATTTGCAATTTCATTAGCAATCATCTTTTTTCTATTCCATTATGTTATAGAAATCCTTACTTTATTTATTAAGTTCAGAATAAAATGAATAATTTTTTAAAGTATTTATCAACATGATAACTTCTATTTAATGGCATTTTACAGTTTGCAAAGCATTTTCACCACTCCCACTCCCCAAAAAACTTTATGAGTTAGGTAACACATGTATCATAATCAGCTTTTTATAGATGAGGAAACTGAGACTCAAAAATGAATACTCTCCCTATGTCACAACTTTTAAGACTGCTAAGTAACATAATACTGGGACCTATCATCAAGAAAACCTGAGTTCAAAGTCTACCACTCAATTTCTTCTTCCAAAAAAATAGTGATAATAGCACTATCTCACAGGGTTATTGCAGATAATGTATTTAAAATACTTTGTAAACCTTAAGACACTGTAAAAATACTGTCATTATAGTACATTCCAGAGGGACAGGGACTGGACCTAGAGTCTATTTGACATAAAGAATGAGTAGAGGGTCAGCTAGGTAGTGCAGTGGATAGAGCACCAGCCCTGAAGTCAGGAGGACCTGAGTTCAAATCTGATCTCAGCTGTGTGACCTCAGCAAAAAAAAAAGAGAGAATGAGTAGAAAAAACTCCCTCTCCCAATGCAAGAGTCACCGTTTCTGCACATTATAGTCCTAAAAAGTTCCATAGAAATGAGAGATCAGGTATGACCAAGGTCACATTGTCAGTATATTTCAGGGGCAGAGTTTGAACTTGTCTTCTTAGGCCATACTTCCTGTCAAGTTCCAGGCAAAGAACTCATATCCAGATTTTTCTAAGAGATTAGTATATTTTCAGTATATTTTCTCTATTCCCCAAGTATAATGAATAAGGAGGAATGTAAATGCCCATTTTGAGGATCCATAAAAAGATACTCATTGATGTCTCATCATCACAAGGATTCATCATCACCTAGATTCTCAAACTTTCACAAAGTCTTGCAGGGCGAAATTTGGATTACAGACCTAACAACAGACTAATTGCCTATCATAGAGGATCAACCCAAGTTCAGTGAAACTCTTAATTAAAAGGTTGACTCCAGAATGATTCATATATAGAGATACAGACATAGTATCACAAATACCGAACATTTCCTGAGCTATGAAGAAATTGCAATTTGGTTCACTAGAGGGAATACTCATAACAAGACCAGAAGTAGCTGCTCAGCCCTGTGTGAGGAATCACATAAGCAAAGGAAACAAGCTTCGCCCCATACAGTTTAAGATATAAAAGTAAGCAATGGGAGGCCCTAGAGCTGAGAAGCAAAAGAGAATATCAAGCAATGATATAGGAAAAACGCAAGAAAGAATGACTAAAAACATGTTTACAATTTATATTATGGGTAAAGAGGAAATAGAGTTGGGTGTAGATGATCTTTTTTCTGTCTCCACGGCATTTCTCCCATATGTCCCTTTCTCTCTACTCATGCAGCCACTTCTTTAGATCAGGTCCTCCTCACCTTTTACCTGGACTATTGAAACAAGTCTCAGAATTGTTCTCCCTGCCTCCCTTCACTGTAATTCATCTTTCAATTCATCTGCCAAAGCAGTTTTCATAAAATGCAGGTCTGACCCTGTCACTCTCAATTGCCCCTCCCAGTTGGCCATATACAGGCATAATTAATTTTATTTTGTGCTTTGCTTTATTGTGCCTTATTCTGATTTTTTTTTAACAAATTGAAGGTTTGTGGCAACCCTGCATCTGGCAAGTCCATTAGAATCATTTTTCCAACAGCGCAAGCTTACTTCTTGTCTCTATATCACATTTTGGTAATTCTTGCAATATTTCAAACTTTTTCATTATTTTTATATCTGTTATGGTGACCTATGATCAGTGATCTTTGATATTACTGTTATAATTATTTTAGGGTGACATGAGCCACACCTGTGTAAGATAAATTAATTTACAAATATTGTATGTGTCCTGAATGCTGCACAGACATACCATTTTCCCATCCCTTTCTCTCACCTCAGGTGTCTCTAATCCCTGAGACATAACAGTATTGAAGAATATTACAAAACTTAGTTGTTACAGCAGCAACCTAGTTTGAGAGGATTGACTCCTATTTTGAAAGAAATTCTATTGTGAATAAAATGCTATCAAATAGATCACACGCTACAGAGAAATTTTTATGGAAAAAAAAAAGATTCAATCAATATGGCAGACTTCATTGTCTTATTTTACAAAATTACAACCACCCCAACTTTCAGCAAAACCATCACCCTGATTAGTCAGTAGTCATCAACACTGGGGCCAGACCCTCCACCAGCAAAAAGATTCTGATTCCCTGAAGGCTCACATTATGATTAGCATTTGTTAGCATTGTAGTTTTAAATTAAGATATGCATATTGGATTTTTAAGACATGATACTATTGTCCACACAATAGATTACAATATAATGTAAACATAACTTTCATATGCACTAGGAAACCCAAAAAAAATTGACTCACTTTATTGCTATATTTACTTTATTGTGGTGATTTAGAACCAATTCATTCTAACATTCCAACTCTATGCCTATATTCCTATAGCATAGGGACAGATTATCTTTAGCACTAGATAAGCTCTTCTGTTTGGCATTTAAATGTCTTCAAAACCTGGATTATGTTACTTTTCCAATATTATCAGGTGTTACTCCACTCACACAGGCTGTGATCCAGTCATCTGGCCTTCTCACCATTCCTCAAGGACAACTCTCAAACTCTGGTCTCCATGACTTTGTCCCATGCTCTTCTTTTTCCCTTCACATATTCTCTCCACAGTTATAATAGAAGTTTGTCAAAGGAAGATTAGTTTTGCTTTTGTCTTAGTATCCCCATTTCTTAGCCCATTAGTTGGCACATAGTAGATTCTTTTTTTTTTTTTTTTTTTTTTTTGCTTTTTGCTGAAGCTATTGGGGTTAAGTGACTTGCCCAGGGTCACACAGCTAGGGAATGTTAAGTATCTGAGACCAGATTTGAACTCAGGTCCTCCTGACTTCAGGGCTGGTGCTCTATCCACTGCGCCACCTAGCTGCCCCCACATAGTAGATTCTTAATTAATATTTGTTGATTAATTGTCTCAGTGTGGAAACTGGAACCCAGAGAAGAAAATAAATTTGTAGTCTCTCAGGCAAATAGTGAAGAAAGTTGCATAAGGGTCAGGATTTTATTTCAGACCCTATATATCTAAACCCAGTGTTCCATATATTACATCACAGGAAATGAGGAGAAAAGCCAGAGAAGTGACTAAAGGTCATGGTTAGAATGTGGTAGCAATCCTGCTGGGTTACTTGCCCAGTCTGCAAGAAATTTCTAATCTAAAAAAGGCATCCTCTTAAATTCAATTAAAATTATGTACCAGTTATCTGAAATAAGAAATTTCTGAATAAGAGAGAATTTGGGGTAGTTCCCTCCCATCTTAGAATTAGGATATTTAGGGGAACCCCTTTAATATAGGAAACTCTCATCTTGTCCCTTCTGGAATATCTGAAATAATGACAGAATAGAATTGTTCTGAGGCATTGTGGCATAGTGGTATACTGGAAGTGAAGAAGACCTGAATTCACGTCTCTCCTCAAAATACTAGCTGTATTATTTTACGTAAGTTACTAAACCAAATTGAACCTCAGTTAATTCTTCAGTAAAATTGGGATGATAATAATACATATCTTATAAGGTTGTTATGAGGTACAAATGAGATAAAGACATGTTGTATTATAACTCTAATATAGTGATATCATTTGGGTTCTCTGAGAATGAAGGACAACAGATTAAGGCAACAATTTTATAAATATAGATATCAGCTTTTGTTATTGTTGTAATTGTAATTTTGTTATAGAATCAAACAGAGTTAGAAGGTACCTTACATTTCAACTGATCCAACCTCTTCATTGTTCTTTTAAGGAAACTGAGAAAAAATAAATTACTTATACAAGATCACACAGTTAGCAATTAACTTGGGAAAGCAGCAAAATTCCAGCCAGTAAATACCAGAAGGAGTTTAAATCACATAGCTTTAGGAATAGCACAACTCTCTCCTATCTAATGAGCACAAAATGTGGCATGTGCATTTAAATATATCCTCAAAGGAGTAAACTCCCCAATTAACAAATTAGCTCTTTAAATGGTACCCTCTGGTGGCAAGAAGTCATCATTGCTCTTCTTTGTGCTAGTGTCATGACCAAAAATGAGAGTTCTTTGCCAAAGAACATACAGGAGCTAACCAGCAGTAGGGCAAGGGTAATTTGAAATTACCAAGTCTCTCCAGGCCTCTCTGAGATCATCCTGCTGGTCATTTCTTATAGAACAATAATATTCCATAACATTCATATACCATAATTTATTCAGCCATTCTCCAATTGATGGGCATCCATTCAGTTTCCAGTTTCTAGCCACTACAAAAAGGGCTGCCACAAACATTCTTGCACATGTGGGGCCCTTTCCTTATTTTATGATTCCTTTGGGATATAAGCCCAATAGAAACACTGCTGGGTCTTCTACTGGGCCTATATCCCAAAGAGATTTTTAAGGAGGGAAAGGGACCCACATGTGCAAAAATGTTTGTGGCAGCCCTTTTTGTAGTGGCAAGAAACTGGAAATTGAAAAGATGCCCATCAATTGGAGAATGGCTGAATAAATTATGGTATATGAATGTTATGGAATATTATTGTTCTGTAAGAAATGACCAACAGGAGGATTTCAGAGAGGATTGGAGAGACTTGCATGAACTGATGCTGAGTGAAATCAGCAGAACCA
>JAJPUD010002222.1:61042-82062 GCA_023553655.1 Myrmecobius fasciatus
TTTTCCCCCCAACTCCCCACCCCTCCCCTAGATGGCAGGATATCCACTACATGTTAATTATGTTAAAATATTGGCAAATCGAATATATGTATACATATTTCCAAACTTATCATTGTTGTGCAAGAAAAATCTTATCTACACAAAAGATATATCAGATAAAGGAAACACAATGTAAGCAAACATCAATCAAGGAGTATGAGAATGTTATGTTGTGGTCCACATTTCGCATCCCTCTCTCTGGGTGTATATGGCTTTCTTCGGTGAACAATTGGAGGTGGTTTGAAACATTTCATTGTTGAAGAGAGCCACGTCCATCAGAACTGATCCTCATATATTCTTGTTGTTGCCGTGTATAATGATCTCCTGGTTCTGCTCATTTCACTCAGCATCAGTTCATGTAAGTCTCTCCAGGCATCTCTGAAATCATCTTGCTGGTCATTTCTTACAGAACAATAATATTCCATAATATTCATATACCATAATTTATTCAGCCATTCTCCAATTGAGGGGCATCTATTCAATTTCCAGTTTCTAGCCACCACAAAAAGGGCTGCCACAAACATTCTTGCACATGTGGGGCCCTTTCCTTCCTTTATGATTTCTTTGGGATATAAGCCCAATAGAAATGCTGCTGGGTTGTTGGCTCCTGTTTAAAAGAGAACAAATGACTGTGAGAAATTTGGCTGACTAAATGTCTAGGGAGGAGTAGACAATGATCCATAGAATTGTCAAAACCTATATCATTTTCCCAGAGAAAAGATAAGCAAGACTTAGGAAAGAATGACCTCTATTTCTATCCATCAGGAATGGGGGAACAGAGAGGATTATATTAGAAAATGTTGGCCAGCCAGATCTACCTGGCATATTAAACACAAGTGTTAAAACAGGGTAACTCCTTAAAGTCTTACAACTGAAGGATAGAAATAGATATAGAAAATGAGATAGAGATGTTAACATCAATAGATGTTAGAAAGACAATTTGAGCCCAAGTCTTCAAGTTCAGCACTTGGAATTCTATTATATTGGATAAAAGTTCATTGGTTATCAGTAGACCTGGGTTTAAACCTGACTCTGTCACTTACTAGTTTTATGATCCTGGCTAAGTTATTGTTTGTCTATGTCTCTATTTCATCATCAGTAAAATGGAAAGACTTGATTAGATAATGCTTGAGGTCCCTTTCAGGTTATCAAATTGCTTCTATTTTCCAGCTAATATTTATATCATTAACCTGCTCTCCTACAAACACAAGTATAATTCATTGCACATAAAGGGCAGCAGGTTACGAAGTGTGAATGAATGAACGAATATAAATCAACGAATGTCTCTGAAAGGACAATTCAATCTTTATATCCCACTGCTGTAGATGTCAGTGACATCATCTTTGTAGTTGGGGACTTGTATCATTATTCTGGGTGCTTGGTTTCCAGTAGAACATAAATGAAATGCAAGGGCAGACCATCACTAGTCCTGTGACTATTAAGAACATTTTTTTTTGCCGAGGCAATTGGAGTTAAGTGACTTTCCCAGGGTCACACAGTTAGGATGTGTTAAGTGTCTGAGACCAGATTTGAACTCCGGTTCTCCTGACATCAGGGCTGGGGTCTATTCTCTTCACCAACTAGCTGCCCCTTATTATGTACTTTCAAAAGTAGTTTGTGTTTATCCAAATGGAAAAATTTTGAATGCTGTTGATAAGGTCACTTACCATGGCAGTGGTAAGGATGTGCATATAGATGATAAGGTTGATACACACATTGCTAGTTCCATGTTTGGGAGGCTCCAAAGGAAAGTGTAGGAAATAACAGGCATTAGATTTGTCAACCAGTGAAACCAAGATGGTAGTATAAAGGCAGAGACTTGCCTGTAATATCCCCTCCAAATACCTTTAAATGATGACTCTAAACAAATTTTTGAACCCACAAAAAGTCAGTGTGAAGCAATTTTATAACTCAAGACAACTTGGAAGCTCAGTAGGAAAAGTCTGTTGTACCAAGGTGAGTGGAAGGAGTCTGACAGAGGCTTTTTCAGTAGGGGATGTTTCTCACACTTGGGTGAGAGGAAAGCACAGTCTACCCCAGACTATGCTAGTGCAGCCCTGGCCATAGCAAACCAGGAACAGGTCTTGGGAGCCTCTGAATCAGCAGCAGTTGCTCCTGGATCTCTCATCCCCACAGCCAGTCAGAAAAAAAATTACAGGGGTCTCTGCTAGCTGAGGTAGGACACTGTGCTTCAGCTCATACTCAGATCTGGGATGCAGTTCTCAAGGGCAGTCCCAGAGCAAGGAGGAGCACTAACATAGTAGAGTTTGCAATCACAGTGGAGGGGAGAACCTCCTTACAATTCCAGGGCAGAAAAGAGTGTTTGTGCAGAACAGGGGACAGGCCAGGAGAGAAATAAACACACCTCTCCTTAAATCATACCCCCAAAAATGGTGATATTGAAATTGAAAACTTACAGGATCCTAGAAAGATGTCTCAAAATAGTTGCACAAAATCCTTGAAATTTGGGACATTACACTCTGGAAACAAAGTCCTACTTTAATAAAGAATTAAAAGACAATAGGCTGATATGAGAAAACAATTTAAAAGATTCTGACAAATATGATGACAAAGAAGATCAAAATACACACTCAGAAGAAGATAGCAAAGTCAAAACTTCTACATTTAAAACTTCCAAGAAAAATAAGAATTGGCCTCAGACCACGGAAAAGTTCAAAGGGAATTTTGAAAGTTAAGAAGAGAGATAGAAGGAAAATTGGGAAAAGAAATGAGAGTAATACAAAAGGAAGGATAAAAGCTAAGGAAGAGAAGGATGCCTTAAAAAGCAAAATTAATCATAGAGAAGGAGATACAAAAGTTCATTGAGAAAAATAACTCCTTAAAAATTAGAATTGAGCAAATGGAAGCTAATGGCTTTATGAAAAATAAAAAAACAAAGCCAAAGAAAAGAGAAATAGAAAACAATGTGAAATATCTCACTAGAAAAATAACTGACCTGGAAAATAGAACCAAGAGAGATAACTTAAAAAATTATCAGACTACCTAAAAGCCATGATAAAAAAAAGCCTAGACATCATCTTTCAAGAAATTGTCAAGGAAAACTGTCCTGATATTTTTGAAACAGAGGGTAAAATAGAAATTGAAAGAATCCACAAATCATCTCCTGAAAGAGGTCCAAAATAAAAATTCCAGGAGTATTATAGCTAAGAAAATACTGCACACATCCAGAAAGAAGCAATTTAAATATAATGGAGCCACAGTCAGGAAAACACAAGATTTAGCATCTTCTATATTAAAGGATCAGAGGGTGTGCATGCAATATGATATTCTGGAGAGCAATGGAGCTAGGATTATAAAAGAATCATCTATCCAGCAAAACATGATATAATCCTTTGGAGAGAAATGGATATTCAATAAAATAAAAGACTTTCACGTATTCTTGATGAAAATACCAGAGCTGAATAGAAAATTTGACTTTCAAATACAAAACTCAACAAAATGACAAAAATGTAATCAGGAAAGGGAAATCATAAAGGATATAAGGTTAGTCTGTTTATATTTTTATTGTAACTCATAAGATACAAGTTATTTATAAATTATGAGGCAGTTAGAAGGAGTTTATATAAACAGTATAATATGTTAGAAGAATAATTCTTATATTATATGAAGAGATGATGTCTGAAAAAGATAAATTGAGGGGTGAAAGAGGAATGTCCTGGGAGAAAGGGAAAAGGAAAGGTAGAATGGCATAATTTATGCATAATTAGAATGGCATAAATTATCTGCCCTAAAAGAGGCAAGAAAAAGCTTTTATAATGGAGGAAAAGAGAAAGATATGAGAGGGTGTGAGTAAACCTTATTCTCATTAGAGTTGGTTGAAAGAGGGAACAACATATACACTCAGTTGAATATGGAAATTTATTTTACACAGGAAAGTAAGAGGGGAAGGGGATACAAAAGGGGGCAAAGGTGATAGAAAGGATGAAGGACTGGGGCAGGAGGTAGACAGAAGCAAAACCCTTTCAAAGAGGTTCAAAGTGAAAGGCAAGAGAGAATAGAATATACATGGAAGGGGATAGAGTCAGCAATAGTATTTGTGAAAAGAATTTTGAATCAAGTTTCTCTGATAAAAGTCTCATATAAACCTGTTTTAGCAAACATATAGGGAACTGAGTCAGATCTATAAAAAATAAGAGCCATTGTCCAACTGATAAATGATCAAAAGATATGAACAGTTTTCAGATGAAGTACCCAAAGCTATTTATAGCCATATGAAAAAATGCTTTCACTATTAACTAGAGAAATACAAATTAAAACAATTCTGAGGTCGTACCTTAATAGGCCAAAAAGGAAAATGATATATGCTGAAGAGAATGTGGGAAAAATGAGACATTAAAACATTGTTGCGGAATTGTGAAGTTATCCAACCATTCTGTGGGGTAATTTAGAAATATGCCCAAAGGGCTACAAAATCATGCATACCTTTTGAACTAACAATACTACTGCTAGGGATATATCCCAAAAGACATTTTTTCTTAAAAACAGGAAGGAAGGGGACCTAAATGTATAAGAATATTTATTGTGGCCATTTTCTTAGGACAGAGTATAGGACATTAGGTATATGCCCATCAACTGGGGAATGGTTGAGCCAATTGTGCCATGTGTTTATAATGGAATAATATTGTCTTATGGGAAGTGATGAGCAGGATGCTCTCATAGGGCCCTGGGGAGACTTCCATGAGCCCATATAGAGTGAAATGTACTGTGCACAAAGTAACAGCAATATTGTGGGATGATTAGCTGTGAATGACTTTAGTTAATTTAGTTATTCTCAGCAACAAACACATTGATCCAAAACAATTCTGAAGGACTTGATGAAAACTGCTATCCATACCCAAAGAAAGAATTGATTATGTCTAAATGCAGATTAAAACATACTTTTAAAAAAACTTTATTTTTCTTGAGGGTTTTTTTTTGGAGGGGGCATCTTTCAAGGCCTGATTTTTTATAGAAATGTTTTAAATGATTATATATGTGCCTTCTCAGTGAGGGGGGATAGGAAGGAAAGAGGGAAGAGAATCTGGAACTCACAGTTTTAAAAACAAATGTTAAAATTTGTTTTACATGTAACTAGGGGAAAATAAAATAAAATATTTTAAATTTTAAAAAGCATATTGTCAACCAATCTGAAGGTCTATAGAGCTGTTATACTAACTATATTGTTGTATACTAGCACCATGCCAAGAAATTGAAATTTTTTTTTTCATTTAATTTATCTTAAGATTCTGAAAACCACCTGGCAAAGTAAGGCACTGAACACTGAGGATCTTTCTTGAGCTATATTGACAAACATTTCAACACTACTATAGAAAGCACAACTCCATTGAGCTGGCCACCTTGTTTGAATGCCAAACATAGGTTTGCCTTAAAAAAACGATTTTGTGAAGCATTCACACAAAGTAGGCATTCACATGGTGGTCAGAAAAAGCAATACAAGTAAATGGGACTGATTAGATGAAGCTTTCTCAGTATTAAGACTTATTCTGGGTCACATGATCCCTATACCTAGAGCGAGAAGATGAGGTCTTGGGGCTCAGGTTTCAGGAAGTCACATGATCCCTATTCCCAGTCTTAGATCCTAGGTTACCCGGAGTCAAGTAATCTCTAAAGGTCAGGCCCATGAGAAGTGACATCATCCACAGGTAGCAGACAATATTGGTGACCATTGGTCGAGGGTTGCTTCCTTTTGGACTATCCAATGAAGGGGCTTGGGTCTTTTGCTTTTAAACCTTGGACAAGGCAGAAGCAGGCAGGTTCCAGGAGCACACGGGGGGAGTTGGGATGGCTCCCAGCTGGATGTCTGGGCCTCTCCCTGCAGGGATTAAATAAATACGTTCTCTTTGTACTTGAAGATGTCTCCAATTAGTTAATTTGGGAAAGGGGGTCTTGTACCCGTCCCACACACAAGGACACTCTCAAGGTCTCTCTGAAGAACTTTGGAATCAAGTGTGTAATATGAAGTACACTAGAAAAGGACCTCCCAGCATGAAAGAAGCTGTGTTCTATGAATGAAGCAAAGTTTCAACATCTCAGAAGAAATATCAGATGTTCAGATTTAGAGATATTTATACTCTATATGTCCATGTAAACCATTTATGCCCAACCTATGGTAGAGCCTCCCAAACTTGTCTGATCAGCCACAATTGGACACACTTCTCCTTAATTACAACATAGTGATGTCATTTTGCTCTTAGAGAATGAAAAACAACAAACCATGTCTTTAACATAAATATTACATTTACTATACAGCTTGCCTTTTTTCAAGACTAGTAGTCAATAGCTCCTACTAATCCTGAATTTCCCAATCTATAAAGATCAATGCATTCAATCAGTTGATTGAATGTAATAGTGATAACTGTGTCAATTCTATAAGAATTTCTTATTTAATTGCTTCTTATATTTTAGATACAAAGACAAAAATGAAAAAGCCTCTTTGTTTTGTTATACTTTTTAGGGAAAACAATAGGAAGTTAGACAAGCCAATACAAGATATATACAGAATAAATTCAAAGTACTTTGGAGGAGAGAAAGGACAGGTATACTAGCTGGGGACAAGGGAAAGGGAAGTAGGATATCATAATATTTGAATGGCGTTCTGAAGGAAGCTATTCTGCCAGAAAAAAAGAGTGAATAAAGGAGTGTACTTCAGGCACAAATTGCCCCAAAAAAAATCAACTATTATTAAGTAGTTACTACCTACACAAGAATGAAACTATCTATTCTCAAAGAGTTTACATCCTAACAAAGGAGTCTTTCTTGAAAGAACTAATAAGATCATCTTATTCACTAATAACACCTGACATTCATACAATACCTTGAGGTTTGTGAAGTATTTTGCATATATCTAATTTTATCCTCACAAATCCAAGGAGATAGATGCTAATATATATCCACAACTGAAACAGAGAATGGTGGGCCTATCAAATGCAGAGACTGACTGGCTTTCTCACCTCACACTGCCATGCTGAGTGCTACCAGGGGTACCTGGATCCTTCCCAGGCACTTGCTGAACAGAACTTGCTGGAGGCTGGGATGACTGATGCCAGAATCTCCCTTTGACAGGAGTTTCAGGTGCCACAGTTCAGGAAATGCTGACCATGAAGCCTGACCTCCACTTCATACCCATTCCCCCAAGTGTGTTGGGAAGATATTTGGGCAAGGTTGTGTGGGATCCCCATGACTATTGTTGCTTCCCCTATTTCTGAGGCAGAATTTGAATTTCCTTACAGTACTTTAGCATTCTCTTTTCTTAATCTGATCTGAGAAGAGAGGAATTAGCAAAAAGAGGGATTTGGGCTATATTGATATTGTTAGCAATCCCCACAGCTGAGATACACTCAGGACTCCGAGGAGTGTAGTACAGAGGATCCCTTAACTTTCTGGGGTGCTTTCCCAAAGGAGGAGAAGGGGACTCTGGACAAGATAGGAGTCAAGGAAGGGTTAGTAAAAAGCTGCTGTGTGGGATATTCAGGCCCTCATCTTAATAATCAATACTTCAGAGGCATCTCAAGTATAGAAGAAAGGCTTTATTCAGGAACTCATGAGTACTGGGAGGTCCCACAATGGATCAAATAAGTAGTCCAAAGTTGGGAGAGCCGGGGAGCAGTACATCCTTGTGACTTTTATACAGTCCAGAACAAAGAAAGTCCCAAGCCCACCCCTCTTTTCCTTTCCATACATTCTAATTGGTTATATATGCTTTAACTTTCCTTATTTAGGAACTGGAATGTTGACAGCTTATACATCAGACTACTTTCTACTTTCCCTTCCACCCCAAACCAGAACTTAGGCCCTCAGGCTTTGTCTAATTTAGTCTATAGTCTTGAGGGATCTTCACTCCAATTGTCACACTCAGTCCCCCCTTTTTTTTATTTCTTAATGTTTTGAAGAGCTCTCATCCCAAAATTTTTGCAACAACATGTTACTCCTAGTATTGACTTCCTCATCACCAGCATCTTCTTTATTTACTGGGGTCCATCCTTGATGTTGCAGCATTAGCATATGCATTTTGTTCTCATTCCCTAGAATTTCAGCTATGGTTTTATATACTATCCCAGTAACAATATGTATTATACAAGGCAGACAAATTGGTAAAAGTATTACTCTACTTAAAGCAATTAATCCAAACCATAATGCCTGCTTCCACCAGCTACCATAGAACCAGGACCACCATGATAGTGGGAACTCCAGGTTTGCACAGGGACGTGTGCTAGTTCCCTAATATCTTTGGCAATCTCCTTCACTATTCTCCCATTATTGTCAATTTGCATACAGCAAGTAGAAAGATTCAGCTTCCCACACACTCCCCCTTCCTCTGCCAGTAGATAATCCAAAACCAGTCTGTGCTGTAAGACTGCCTCCCTGGTTTGGATTGCCTGATCCGCCAATAAGTCCAGGGCTTTCGCTATCTGATTAGTGACAATCTCTAAGACAGCTTGGAGTCGAATTAATCTATGTAAAATATAAATAGGAGTTCTGTATCCCCAAATACTATCTTGAGCCCAGGTGGCCAGTCCATACTCCCAGATTATTCTTTCAGGTGGCCATGTATCTCCCCATCCGTTAGCATCCCCAGTCTGTGTTAGGGAAGTATCAATGCTCCGTTTCTCTCACTCTAAATCATCATATAACTGGGTTCCTAAATGATTCACGCCATTTCCAGGCAAAAAGAATTTCGGTTTAATTAATCCTGATATTGACATTTCAAGTTGAATTCCGCCAAGCCCATTGGTACCAGGGCCGGATTAGAACTCCCTTTTCATTTCTCCTCATACATTCAATATTTTGTCTACATACCACTGACAAATGGTTGGGCTATTTTCATACTTTGTGGCAGTACTTTCCACTGATATATTTTTGCAGGTTCCTGTGGATTGGTAATGTAATTGGGGCTCTAGTTGTTAAGTTCATCTCACATAACAGACTAGTACAGTAGGGGTTTTCCACTCTGGAACTAGAAATCCCTTAAACAATTACATAGCCTTAAGTTCAAAATACAGCAATAGGGAAACCAATGAGGATTCTACAGTGATATACAGTAATCATCAATAACCCTCAATTCCCCTTCTTTCACAGATTTCCTACCCCAACATACATCCTCCACTAGGGCATCTATGACCCAGACTTTCAGGCTGATCTCTCCCTGTAGTAACTATCATCTGCCCTCCACCATTTAGAACCAACACTCACATCAGTGGAAGCTTTCTGTTACCACTTCAGTTACTCCTGAACTTAGCTAAATCTTGAACTCTAATGATTAATTATTGCATAAGCAAGCAGTGACAGGACATTGATCTCAGAACAATGAGCAGGAATCAGAGACCCACTCCCACCAACTCCCACTATCTGTTTTGGAAACCCAGTTATCCTAGACCAGATTGGCATCTGGTGGCCATAGAACTCCAGCACCATGGAGGCCTGAGGCCTTCACACCACTCCCACCTCAATCAGTTCAGACTCTGGGCCATTTGGGACAAAAGGACGCAAGTCTCATCTTCTGGAGCTGCTTCAGGCTGACAAGGGGTGTAGCTAGATCCAGTGGGGTCTGACTGAAGAGAGCAGATAGCTGGTGCTCGTGGTGGCTGCAGCCGGTGCTGAGTATCAGAACCAGGTCTCAGGTGACTCAGGTTGACCAAGTGGTTGTAATTTCATTGCCCAGAGTCTGAAAGAAGCAACTCTCACAAATACATTAAAAACACAGGGACTAAAATTGAGCAGAAGAGAATACACAAAAATGACCAGAAACTAGAAACCCACCCAAAAGAGGGCTGAGGAAGGATGAGGCTATCACAAATGCCTCTTGTTCGAATAACTTTCCCTAGGATAAATACCAAAAACGTTTTTCCTAAAATTACTGCTCCTTGGAAAGGAATAGGTGTAATGGGAAAAATATTGTGCCCCATAGTGAGAATGATCTCTCCCAGAAAAAGCCTTAAATCCTCACAAGGAAAAGCTTTCACACAACTAGTGCAGATGTTAACACAACAAAAAGCACTTTGAAGGCACATTTGCAAGCCTTTCAAAATTTACTTACCTGGGAGCTATATGAGGGAATGCAGGAGTTAGGTTGGAGGTTAAAGTTGCTATGGTTCTGGGCAAACAGTCAGCAACATGGGCAGCTGATCTGTAAGCCTGCTTACCCTCACCTAAAGTGAATCCTCTTTCCTTCCATATAGCACCCATGATCACACAAAACATGAAAAATGCATTTGATAAGTAAGCAAAGGGATCTAGAATTGGGGTCCAGAGACCTGACAACCTAGCCCTGCCTTCCATCAACATACAATATCTACTCTCCTCACACAAAATGGAAGTTTCTTTATCTATAAAGAAACTCTAGCCCCAGAAGGATGTTATAGCAGCAGCAGAGAATTTTACATAACTGGAATGCCAATTAAAATATATACTTTATTGTGTTCTGTATCTTCCACTAACCCCTTGCTCTGATTTCCATTTGTTTTGATTACAGAAATTTGCTATAAGAGGAAAAATGAGGGATTATCATGATACTTAAATAGTATAACAACTGATCCTTCAGGTCTTAACCTGAAAACATACAGGATAAAGTATCCTTGAAGCAGTTTAATAACTCCACCTTAAGACACATTCAGGAACAATCAGGTGGGTTCTCACCACCGGATAAACTGAATCAGAAGAATCCCACCTTCAGCAGAGACAAAGATTGTTCTTCTAGTTCATTCCCAGACATAACTTCCACCTGAAATGATTCCTTCTCAGTAGCCTATATGGCATATTCCTTACAGATGGTGGATCACTGGCTTGATGATCTTTCAGACTGTCATACCTGAATTTAAAACTCCAAACAAATATCAATTGCTGCCCCAAGAGATTTTATCTCCTACAGCAATTCTCATTAATCAAAGCCTCAGATGAATCTAACTCAAATATCCCAGTTTTTCAACCAAAAAGTTCACAGCTTATACAGTTTATCTTTCATATCTAAGTAGATGATTTTAAGTTCAACATTACAGATCATTTAGAATACCCAATATATAGAAAAATTCCAAATTGCATATTATCTATAACAGAAATATTCAAAAAGGGGCAAAAGCAAAAACTATTATTCTCAGAGTCCCCCTAGACAATGAATACAATTTCAAGATGACTCCATACAATCAATTAAAACTCATACAGAATTTCCTAATTCCACATAAAAGGATCTTTCAGATTTAACATTAATAATTTCTTTTTAAGAATGGAGAAATTAATACATCAACTTCCTCCAATTAAGGAATCCCTACAGCCTTTTAGAAACAGCCCAAACCCCATCAGATCAGATTGCATGTAATTGTAGACTGTTCCTTTAAACAATATAATCAATTGATATTTCAATCAGCTAAGAGCTGCAGTTCATTCAAAAGCAGCTTTGCTAGACTTAATGGGGGAGGGGAATTAGATTGTCACCTGGGAAGGCTCTTCCCACGTGGTTGCCCTCCCCCACACACTCCACATGGCATTCTTCTCAATCATACCATGCTTCCAGGCTCCCACTTCTCAAAATTAACTTTTTAGGGTGCCACGCCCCCAAAATCTTAACTTCCAGCCAAAGGCAGATCCCAATCTCCGAAGGATATCTCTCTTCTATATCTCCTTTTCCTTTTCCATTTCTCTTAACCCCAGATACTAATTGCTCCTTTCATCTCTTAAAGAAAGGTGAGTTAAACCTTCACCTCTGAAACCAAAAGATTCCTTCCCGTCTCTCCCTGTTCCCAAATATCTTTCTGACCTTTTTTATTCTTCTCTACGTCCTCTTCACTTTCTTGCTACATGCCTTTTCCCTCTTTCACTCTTCCCAAATACACAGTCTCTTCCTCCTTTCTTTTTTCCCTCAATTCATTATCCCATTCATATAAACCCATCTCTTTCCTCCTGTCTTTTTCCTTTCCTTTCCTTCAAAACTTTCAAGATTCACAATGTAGTGAATAGTTAAATAATTCCACAAAACTCACACACATGTTCAAAATTAAATTTGACAAAATTTAAAGTGTAACTCATAATGTTTACCAATTACCCAGTATGTTTCAGAAGGTAACATAAATTATCAGGACTTTTTAAAACAAGCTACCATTAATCTGAAACCAAATCAAATACAGCTTTTAAAAATTTTCCTTACAGTATTGATGGCTCAATATTCAAACAAATTTCTAAGATCTTATACCCAAAATAACAATTTAACATGCACAAGGCAACAGTAATTATAAAAACCAAATACCCATAAATCCAAAAGAATATGGCTTTTTTTTCCTTTTCTTTCCTCACTTAAATAAATTTCCTAAATTCCAGTTGAATGTTGTAGGCAAACTGAATTACCCTTTGGTTGTATATATACATGCACATACACACATATAATTTTAAACTGGGTTTTCCAAAAGTTTTTTTTTTCTTTTCCCCAAGTTTTTTTTTTCTCCAACACTGATTGACTTCCACTTTCTTTGTTCTTTCTCTATCCCCTCCCCCAGGCAGAGCTGTTACCCCAGTAAGAAGTAATTTATTGCTGCCTCCTATCAGTTTTTTTTTTTTTTATTGCTTTCTCTCTCTGCTAGAGTCTAAAACAGCTAAACTCTTTCTCTTTTTCTTTCAAACTAGCACAAGCAGGCTACAATTAAGCACAAGTGACAAATACCTTGGCTTTTTTTTTTCTAATTCAACCTCCTCTGTGACGATAGAAGGTGGAAAATATAACAAAGAATCCCAGGGATGGGAGGGATTTTCTCTCTCATTCTTTCTCCACCTTTTTTTCTGCCTCTTTGGCATTGTACTTTGGGATCTTATCCCAATCTTGTAACCAATTCCCTAGAGGACTATAGTTAAAATTCCCTGATCCTTGTCCTGGTCCTCATTTTTCTTTTGGACTGCAAAACTCCCCATAGGAATTCCTTCCTATACCGGTGTATCACCAAACAACACCCCCCACCCTCCCACCCCTACCCCCAGAACTCTCTCGAGATTAGGCCAAAGCAGTCCAACCACATTTAGAGAGCTAATCTCTCCCTCCCCAACAGGCCTCCATTCCATCTCGAGTGCTTACCCGGAGCCACACATGCAGTTTTTTGGGGTCATGGCTGGCACCTGGACCATTCCTCTCTCTTTCTTTCTTCATTTTCCCTTTGTTCTATACTGAGTTTCCCTGCCTCGAGCCATTAGACTCCCCAAGAGGAGGGAAATATCTCAGAACCAGCGGCCCTTGGACAAAATTGTCCGGTGGTGTGCCTACCACTGATCTGAGACCCCCGCAGTCTCCCCAAGGAATCCCTTGGATCCCGGATGAGCCCTCAAAACTGTGTGGGGTATTCAGGCCCTCATCTTAATAATCAATACTTCAGAGGCATCTCAAGGTATAGAACAAAAGCTTTATTCAGGAACTCATGAGTACCTGGCGGTCCCACAATGCATCAAATAAGTAGTCCAAAGTTGGGAGAGCCGGGGAGCAGTACATCCTTGTGACTTTTATACAGTCCAGAACAATAAAAGACCCAAGCCCACCCCTCTTTTCCTTTCCATACATTCTACTTGGTTATATATGCTTTAACTTTCCTTATTTAGGAACTGGAATGTTGACAGCTTATACATCAGACTACCTTCTACTTTCCCTTCCACCCCAAACCAGAACTTAGGCCCTCAGGCTTTGTCTAATTTAGTCTATAGTCCTGAGAGATCTTCACTCCAATTGTCAAACTCAGCTGCTATTTAGCTAGTTTGTTTGGGTTTTTTTTTTTTTCTTTTCTTTCAGAATGGGATAAATTCCTGAAATTATCTCCAATATTTCAAGAATTTTTCTTGCAATCTTAAAATGACTACTTGACAAATTTTTTAATCATTGCTCTCAAACCTTTGAGAATCTGCTATTTTAACTTTAATTAGCTGACTTTATTTCTGTAGTCCCCAACTAAAGTTTCACAGGAAAAAGTTAGACTTTTTCCCTTTTTAAGGAGGAAAATAAGGATGTTAAGAAATCTTCCCAGCATTCTAATCATAGTATAGTAGTGTTTTCTTGCTGGCTACATTTTAAATATTTCCAGCTAACAAAATCTAGCTCACAGAACAAACATGACACAGACATTTTGCATAGAGATGCAGACACAGACAACAATGACTTAAAAGAGGACTGCGCACAATGTTTGGCACATCTTTGCCAAAAGCCATAAAAATTCTTTGCCAAAAGCCATCCTATAGCACTTTATCTCCTCTGGCATCCCAGAGAAGGTGAAAAGATGGCACAAATTCCCTAAGAACTAAGCCAAAAATTACAAGAATTTCCAAGTCTGGGCATCTCCAATCAAGGAAAATTTGCTGAGCACGATGACCCAGACAAGCCTTCTCCTAGTTGCTTGGTTGAGGGAGAAAAAAATGGGGGATTTACCTTAACAAGGAGGGAATCAAACCAGGGGAGGCCAGACTCCCCTTACCGAACTACCAAATGTTGAGGTTCAGAAGAGACCCCAAAAGGTTGGGGTCACA
Organism: Myrmecobius fasciatus; assembly: GCA_023553655.1. Classification (NCBI taxonomy): domain Eukaryota; kingdom Metazoa; phylum Chordata; class Mammalia; order Dasyuromorphia; family Myrmecobiidae; genus Myrmecobius; species Myrmecobius fasciatus. The sequence continues at coordinate 75,581 of JAJPUD010002222.1, forward strand.
TATGGGTCTTAAAAGTATTTGCAGGTTTGAACCCATATCTAAGTCAAGGGGCAAAGTTTATTATAATTGTAAAGCCAATTGAAGCAGGCTAAGTTCCAAAAGAATTTAGCAAAGGACCCAAGAAAAAGAGATAGATTTATAGGACAAAGTTGATCAGAGCTTCACATTACTTATTTGCAAATTGTATGGCTTACAAGTAGATTTGAGGGGTAGTATATTCACTATTGTCTCATGAACTTGGTTATCACTGACCAACAGATTATTTATCTTGACAGTCAGTAATGTTTGTAGGACTATTCTAAGGCCTGAAGACTTTTAAATCATTGACAGATTGTTAGAACAATAGCATTCTTAGGTCAGAGGGACTCAGGATCACTAATTCATCTTCCCTAAAATCTAAGGCTAAAGGACTTTCACAATCATTGACAGACAGATTGCCAGAGCAATAGCACTCCAAAGTTAGGGGTGGAGGGGAGAGAGACCTTGGGATCACAGATTCCAAAGCCAGAAGACTTTATAATCATTGACAGATTGTTACAACAGAAGCACTCTAAGGTCAGGGGGATTTTCCTAGTGTTACCTCCCCTAAAAGCTATATTCTAGCACAAGAAAAAAGTGTAAAGATTAGGCAATCAGAACAATTAATGAGAAAAATCAGTTTAACAGCACTGATTAGATGAGAGAACATTCACTGTGGAAGCTAGGGAGTAGAGTGTTCTCAGGTATATATTATTGAAAAAATGTTTTCAATTTTTTGGTTTGGTTTTTTTTTCCTGACAATCAGTTGGAGTTAAATACTTTCCCAGGGTTACACAGCTATTAAGTGTTAAGTGTTTGAGGCCCGATTTGAACTTAGATCCGCCAGACTCCAAGGTTGGTGCTTTTTCTACTGTAATCTAGCAATCAAAAGATACAACTGTAAAGGTGGAGAAATAACATATTGTAAAAAGGGAGAGCAATCAACAAGAAATTTAATATTCTGGAAGCAAGAGCATGAGTAACAAAGGTTTGATTTTGGATTTTCTTAATTTTTCTTTGCATATTAACCAGAAATCAGCCAAAAAGTCATATCTACTTTTCATTTTTAACACTATAATTGTAACATCTTTGATAAGACTATCTTCCTGTCTTTTAACAATTATATGTTTCATTGTTTTATTTCTTGAATAAGTGGATGGATAAATGAAACAATTGATGGATGGATTGACTGGTTTCTTAGAAATACTGCCATACTCCATTCATTTTTCTTTACCAGGAGAGGGAGCTAAAATTGTGGCTTTAATCATCTCACTCACAACTAGTCAAGTGATCAAAACAAAAATGTAATGTTTTTTTTTTTTGTTGTTGTTGTTAGGAAAAAAGATGCATTATAGTCCACTCTTGTCCCTACTAAATTGACTAAAAGATCAACGAGTCTTTTACAATATAAATGCCATGTAGAACTTGAAAGAGTAGCCATTTCTATAGCTTTATTATTTTTCTTAAAAAGCTTTTTTTAGGTGAGAATTTCCAGCCATTTTGAAAGTCATGACCCGATATTTTCTTTCTGTCTTTCTCATTTGCCAATCCAGAATCTAGGGGAATGGAACAAGAGAACAAAAAAATAGTCTTTATACTTAGCTTCCTCTTCCTAATTTGCCAGATTATGAGCATGTATATAAAAATAAGCATACATATGTGCCATATATTTGCTGTAGGTTCAGTTGTGAAATCAGTGAATCTCACAGGAAAGGTCTGATTAAATTTTTTCAAGCCCACAGAAAAGCATACCAAAACACTTGGTTTTCCTCATTATCTCATTCTGACAAGGAGACTCAAGGTGAAGCTACACTTGACAGTGTCCACAGATATCATAAGCCAATGGATTTGTCACTCCATTCAGTCATCAAGGGATTCCTTCCTTAGAGAATTATTCTCAACATTGAAGGCATTTTGCTCCATTTTTTTCTGCAACTAGAATGAAATGTTTCCACCAATGTCATTTCCCTCTAAGGATAACTGATTATGTCACCTTTGGCCCAGTACTTCATAACCTATACAGACCAAGTTCAGTCTTTTGAGACTGAGACAGGCAGCCCCTAAAAATTACTTTTGTTGTTTCATTATATTCTAGACTCTGAAGTCTCTAGGATATCCTGAGTTGGCTCAACTATATAGCTCATATCTAGATACTGACAGATATGAATGGGTAAAAGGGGCCCTAGATCTTAATCATACACTAGAGGTAACAAAAGCACTCATCAGATAATAGTACAACCTTAGTTCTAACCACAGAAAATACAGAAAACCAATAAAGGACTCATAAAACAGTATCCTGGCATTCACTAAAATGCTTCCCCACCAGAAAGAAAAAAAATGGACTTGATATTGCTAGAATGACAACTCTTTTCCCTTGGGATGTGTGCCAACCAAATAATCCATGATAATAGCAGAGGTCAAAATTCAAGTCTTTTGCTCTACCATGTTATTATTTAGACTACTGCTCTTCCAGCTTCAGAAGAAATGTTTTATCCTTTTCTTTTGGAGAAAGACTGGTGCTGCACAGAAACACCTCTTCTCCTTCCAGAAGATTAGATTCCAAACTCTCTAGCTTGAGGCTGCTTGGGATTGAATAAGAAAACACACAGCTTCCATATAACACATCAAGGTAACATATTAATGGTCCCTGGTATGAATAGATCTGCATATCCCTGGAAAACAAGATCTCTCAGCTGTCCCTTCAAAAGTAAAGAAAAAAGGGAAAGGAGAAAAGGTGACTGAATCTTCCTTTAAACACTCTGGAGGTGAATCCTCCCATAATTGTCTACTCCAACTATAATCACTGAGAGTCAATTTTGTAAGAGGAGCCAAGAAATATGTCTATAGCCTTGATATCATCCTGGAGTCCTCACTCTGGTGAATTCTCGTCTACCTCTCTACATCTCTCCTATATTTCTTTCCCTTCAATCACACACTCTCTACCCTCACTAGGCTCTCACTAATTTTTTCCTCTTCTATTGCAATAGCCTTCTAATTGATCTCCTTGATTCAAGTCTCTCTCCAATCTCTCCAATCCATCTTCTTCACATCCCTCAAAGTTGCTTTTCTAAAGCATAAGCCCAACCCTGTCACTCCTCTTGTTCAGTAAACTCCAAAGGCTTTCTCTAACTAGCTTCCATATGCCACATCTGGCATGACTTATTTGCTAGTCATGGAACAACTTCCTCTTACCTCTAGAATCAAATTTAAAGTACTATTTGGCATTTAAAGTTCTTCACAACCCACCCCCTTCCTTCTTCAGTTTTCTTATATTTATTCTCCAATCCAGTCATTTCAACCTACCCCTCCAGACTGCCCATCTCTTATTATCTTTGTGCATTCCCACTAGCTGTCTCCCATAAATAGAATGCTCTCCTTCACCTTAAACTCTTAATATATCAAGGGTGTATTTTCAATCACAACAAACTATTAATTCTCTTTGTCTTTTTTTTCAGTCACATAATTATTAAAGGTCTGAGGCCAAATTTGAACAGCTAGGAAATGTTAAATGTCTGAGGCCAGATTTGGATACAGGTCCTCATGACTTCAGGACATGCACCACCTAGCTCCCCTTAAATCATTAATTCTCTCCAATTTCTCATGCTTTCCATCCCTCAGAAATTCTTTTGAAGATAAAAAGTAGATATTTTGTATATATTATATATTAACATTCTATGTACATGTTGTTTTCCCAGTAATAGAATGTCAGGTCCTTCAGTGTAGGTTGTTAAGGGTTTGTTTTTTGTATTCCTAGAACCTAGAACAATATTCTGTTTATAATAGGCATTTAATAAATGCTTATTGAATGAAGATATGTTGAGTGAATTTCCAAATATGTTTGCAATTAGAGAAAGCAATGTAGATTTTTGCAAAAAGATTTCTAATCAGAAAATATAGATAAAAATATTTCACTTTCTTACAGATTTTTTTCATTACTAAACAAGATGTTTTGCATTTCAAGAAGTCAAATTTTTTCCGTACATTTTCTGAATAGCAATAATTCTGAAAAATCCTTCCATTTCAATATTATCAAGAAATGGCTATGACATCTTATAGTCTAATTTTAAAAAAAGAAAAACACTGATACTTTTTTTGAAGACTAGACATCTATAGAATTCTATTAAAAAGAAAAGAAGCTCTCAAGAAAACAACATACACAGCAACAACAAGATTATATGATGATCAATTCTGATGGACATGGCTCTTTTTTATTTTTTTTATTTGCAAAACATATGTATGGGTAATTCTTCAACATTAACCCTTACAAAGCTTTCTGTTACAAATTTCCCCCCCACTCCCCACCCCTCCCCTAGATGGCAGGATATCCCCTACATGTTAATTGGATGTGGCTCTTTTCAACAGTGAGATGATTCAGTCCAATGATCTTGTGATGAAGAGAGCCAGCTGAATCCAGAGAGAGGACTGTGGGGATTGATTATGGATCAAAGCATAGTATTTTCATTTTTTGTTGTTCTTTGCTTGCATTTTGTTTTCTTCCCCATTTTTTTTGCTTTTTGATCTGATTTTTCATGTACAGCATGATAAATATAGAAATATGTATAGAAGTATTGCACATGTTTAACATATATTGGATTACTTGCCTTCTAGGGGAAGAGGTCAGAGAAAGGGAGTGAGAAAAAAAATTGGCACATAAGGTTTTGCAAGGGTTGAATGTTTGAAACTATCTATGCATGTATTTTGAAAATAAAAAACTTTATATATTAAAAAGCAATCAAAAAAGGATAGAAGTTCTATTTCTAAAACTTTGGAGTCATTCTTTCCTTAATTTGTATTACTTATGGACAAAAGAAATTTTATGAAATCATTAAGCTTAGAAATTTTTAACTTTAAAATAGTTGTGAAATGATTTTTAAATGATGAAAGAATTCTTTAGGTTTACTGTTTATAAAATAAATTTTGGGTTTTTGTATGTGGGCATATTTGGTCAACTTCTAAATTGACTAATTGAATTGCTTCACCAATTTTGAGGACATATTAATATTAATTAAAACCCAACACATCAAATATAATAATATTAGTACTAGCATTTCTAATACTGTAGCAAATCGGGATTGAATTACAAATTCTGTTCAACAAAAATCTTTTTGTATCAGATTTTTTGACAAGCTCAAATAAGAGCCATAAGAAAATTGCCTAGGAAGAGACAGTCTATAAAGTACATCAGATCTGAGTTCAAATTTGACTTATTAGCTTTGTGACCCTGGACAACTCATTTAACTCCTATTGCCTTTCGAAATAAATTGCCTTGCAAAATTTGAACTTTGTACTTGGTTATAGTATATCTCTATTTTTCCCAAAAGAGAATTATTATTTTTCATCCTGATCTTGAACCATAATATAGCAAGCAAAAATGGCATTTATGTGGAATCCTAATTTGTATACTAATTTATTTATTAAACTAAATTAGAAATCAAGAAAACATGCATTTTTCTCTCTCGGAGGTTTTTAATAGAATACAGTAAATTAATTCTTTCATCTTTATAAACCACTGATGAAATATCCACCCCCCAAAAAATCAGGTCTAAATTACATCATAACACTCAATAACACTTTCTTAAAAAAAATCCTCTTCAATCATCCATCACTTTAAGAAATTCTAATTCATGTAATGTGGCCAACATAGAATTAGATGAGCAACTAATTAGAATAATTATATGTTCTAATATCCATGGAGCAAATTAAAACTTAAATAAGATTTCTTTCCTACTTCTCTAGATTTATCACTCAAAATGTAATAAATTCCATCATGGATCCATCACTGAGAAAGGAATTTTTCATCATTTCCTTTATTTTGTAGTATTTTAGGATCATAGACATGGAATTGAAAAGAATCTCAGAAGAGATAAACTCCTTGTTTTATTGCTGAGGAAACTAAGGCCCAAAGAGGAAAAAAGCCCAAAACAATAGAGGTTATAAACATGATACAAGATGCATTCCTTTCAAAATGGTGTAAAAGTGACAAAAAGTAGTAGACATTGCTTTTTTTAAAAAGATATTTCTTGAAAGAAAAGGAACAAAGTTAATATAAATTAATATAAATCATTATTTCAGTTTTGTGAATAGTGTCAAGGAAACTGTTAAACCTAAAAACATTTCTTCTTTTGAAATCTTGCTTACCCAAATGTCTGAATCCCACTCTTGATTCAAACCTATTAAAGGTTCAAAACAGATTCACAAATCTATTAACTGGATATTTCTCTAAAGCTAGCAGATTTTCTGCTTAAGGTTATAAAGATATGTACTTTGTAAAGTAGCTGGAACATATATGAAAAGAAGCAGCTTAACCCATACCTAACACCACATACCAAAATAAGAACTAAATGGGTTCATGATCTGGATATAAAGAGTGATTTTGTAAACAAATTAGAGGAACGTAATATAGTTTACTTCTCAGACCTGTGGAGAAGGAATAAATTTATGTCCAAAGAAGATCTGGAACTCCT
>JAJPUD010002222.1:87062-122174 GCA_023553655.1 Myrmecobius fasciatus
CACTACACACCTGTCAGATTGGCTAAAATGACAGGAAAAGATAACGAATGTTGGAGGGGATGTGGGAAAACTGGGACACTAATACATTGTTGGTGGAACTGTGAACGGATCCAACCATTCTGGAGAGCAATTTGGAGCTATGCTCAAAAAGTTATCAAACTGTGCATACCCTTTGACCCAGCAGTGTTTCTACTGGGCCTATATCCCAAAGAGATCTTAGAGGAGGGAAAGGGACCCACATGTGCAAGAATGTTTGTGGCAGCCCTTTTTGTAGTGGCTAGAAACTGGAAACTCAATGGATGCCCATCAATTGGAGAGTGGCTGAATAAATTATGGTATATGAATGTTATGGAATATTATTGTTCTGTAAGAAATGACCAGCAGGACGATTTCAGAGAGGCCTGGAGAGACTTGCATGAACTGATGCTGAGTGAAACGAGCAGAACCAGGAGATCATCATGCACAGCAACAGCAGTATTACATGATTATCAATTCTGATGGACATGGCTCTCTGCAACAAAGAATTGTCTCAAACCAGTTCCAGTTGTTCACTGAAGAAAACCATATACACCCAGAGAGAGGGATATGAAATATGGACCACAACATAACATATTCATGATCTCTATTGATATTTGTTTGCATTGTGTTGCCTTTCTCTGATTTTCTTTTTTTTCTTGTAGATAGGATTTTTCTTGCATAACTTGTCAAGTAATTCAACATTATTAACATGTCATGGACTTCCTGCCATTTAGGGGAGGGGAGGGGACTGGGGGTAAAATTTGTAATGGAAAGCTTTGTAAAGATCAATGCTGAGGAACTACACATACATATGTTATAAAAATAAAAAGCTTTAATAAAAAAAAAAGAAGCAGCTTATCAAATGTGCTTGCATTTCATGGCAAATCACAATCTATTTTGACATTTTAATCAGACTAATCCAAAAACAGTATAACAGAAGTCAACAAACATAGATTACTTGGCCCTTGGATAACCATTAAAGAGATTTAATATGGTATGGATATCTCATCTGCCATCAAAAAGATTTCAACTTGCTTAAAATAAGGAATTTCAGCTGCTTAATATTTTGTGCACTTTAAAATGGCTTGAAAATGATTTATTAAAGTTGATCAAATTCTAGTATTTTCATTGGTTCTACCCTTCAAATATTCCTAAATACTTAGAATGGAGAAAGCAAGAATGGTTGATCATGAAAAAGAAGAAATATTCACAAATAAATAAGGATATAAAGACAGAGAGGAAATATACAAAAAAAAGAGAGATTGAAATGATACTTTTTTTATTAAAGCTTTTTATTTGTATAACATATGTATGGGTAGTTCCCCAACATTGATCTTTACAAAGCTTTCCATTACAAATTTTACCCCCAGTCCCCTCCCCTCCCCTAGATGGCAGGAAGTCCACTATATGTTAATAATGTTGAAATACTTGAGAAGTTATGCAAGAAAAATCCTATCTACAAGAAAAAAAAAAGAATCAGAGAAAGGCAACACAATGCAAGCAAATGTCAATAGAGATCATGAAAATCTTACGTTGTGGTCCATATTTCATATCCCTCTCTCTGGGTGTATATGGTTTTCTTCAGTGAATAATTGGAACTGGTTTGAGACAATTCTTTGTTGCAGAGAGCCAAGTCCGTCAGAATTGATCATCATGTAATACTGTTGTTGCTGTGTATGATGATCTCCTGATTCTGCTCGTTTCACTCAGCATCAGCTCATGCAAGTCTCTCCAGGCCTCTCTGAAATCGTCCTGCTGGTCGTTTCTTACAGAGCAATAATATTCCATAACATTCATATACCATAATTTATTCAGCCACTCTCCAATTGATGGGCATCCCTTCAGTTCCCAGTTTCTAGCCACTACAAAAAGGGCTGCCACAAACATTCTTGCACATGTGGGGCCCTTTCCCTCCTCTAAGATCTCTTTGGGATATAGGCCCAGTAGAAACACTGCTGGGTCAAAGGGTATGCACAGTTTGACAACTTTTTGAGCATAGCTCCAAATTGCTCTCCTTGAAATGATACTTGATAAAAAATTGACATAGAACTTCAAGGTTTTCAAAACACTTTGCAAATATTATGTTATTTGAGAATCATAAAAACTGTGTGAGATAAGTACCCTTATCTTTCCCATTTTACAAATGAGGAAATAAATTTAATTTATTCTGGATTATACAGCCAATAATTGTCTGAAGCATTAAGATTATTTGTTGTTTTGTTTTTTGAGGCAATCCGGGTTGAGTGACTTGCCCATCACACAGCTAGTAAGTGTCTGAGGCTGAATTTTAACTCAGATCCTCCTGACTCCAGGGCTGGTTGTCTATCCACTGTGTCACCTCTTTGCCCCTATTCAGATCTTCTCATAAATCCAGCACCCTTGCCTCTGCACCTCCTAGCTACCTCTAGAAAGAAGAGAGAAGTAAAGAAAAGCAGAGGAAAGCAAAAGCAGGAATCCTTGGAACCTTGGTGCTTCTAGTCCAGCCGTTTCATTTTACAGATTTGGCAAGAGGCCCATAAGGGTTGAGTTGCCCCAAGTCAGTTAGTAAATGGCAGAGCCAGAAAGAAATGAAATCCAAGCTCTACCCCCAAGTTCAAATCTCTGTCAGTGCAGCACACTGCCTCTAAATCCCACTAATGCTAAATTCTATCAAGGATGAGAATGAAGATAACTCCTGAATGAAGGAATGAAAAATCATTTATAAAAGGCTCCCCATGAACAAAGTATTAAGGATACAAATAGAAAAGAAGAGGCAGTTGCTGGTCTCAAGAAGCTTCCATTCTAATGAGGAGAGACATTGCACAATATAAGAGATTTCAGGTGCAAATTAAGTAGGAAAATTAGATTATAATGCATCATTCTTAATATCATTTCCACTGATAAAGTCATATCCTTTTTCTAGGACTAAATTATTGAACCATTTAACAGTACAGATGGCTTACTTTTCCAGGCTTTCAATAACCTTTCTACTCTTAATAGGGATATAAGAGCTCTAGAAGTGGAATGTAGTACACTATTAGTCATGGTTGCCTTGTCAATTGATTTTTCTTAAATATTTTTTCTTTGTTACAAGAAAGAATTGAATATAGGGAGTGGAGGGAATTAAAAGGAAATGACTACAGTATAAATACAAATGGCAACATTCAACATTTTAAAAGAGGAAATGGGAAAGGGAGGAAAGGAAAGAGGGAGGAAAAGGGAAGAGAAAGCAGAAGGAAAAGAGGAAGGGAAAAAGCAAGGGGGATAGGAAGGGAAGGGAAGTAAGAGGAAAGGGAAATAAAAGGGGAAAGATAAAGAGGAAATGAAAAGGAAAGAAAGAGAAGAAAAAGAGAAGAGAAATGGAAAGTCAAAGAGAAAGAGAAGACAAAGGTATTGGAAAGGGAAAGAGAAAAGAGTTCAATTAAACATTCATTTACTAGCTGGTTATTAACTAGTTGTTTTCAGAGAATTGTAATTAGTTATTTTTGTGAATTAAGTTCTTTGTTTCCAAACTGATCCATTTATAGCCTTAGTCATATAACTTTTAAATATGCAGGATTCACACCTGCAAGCATTTTCAATGGATGCTTGAAGTGAAGACCTGTTGGAACTGAAGGACTTAGATGCATGAATCAGAAAGCTGCTATAAAACGCTTAATTTGGCTTGAGTGAATGTCTTTCCTATAAATTAGAAATGCTTTGGCAATGAGTCATCAGAGGATGACTTAACAAGACCTTTCAGACAATTCAATATTAGGAAAGAAAGTTCAGCCAAAAACCAATCTAACAGGTGAACATGGAGCAAAGCGAGTTTGCATGCAAGTCCAGAATTTGGTTTTGAATTCTCAATAAGGTGTTCCTTTTGTTCCATATTAGCAATAGTCTCAAATTTTTTGGATTGTGTACCCCTATCATTAATAAGTTATAGTGTATACAATTCTAGCCATTAAATATATAACTATATGTATTTACTTATTTATGAATTACCACAGAACTAAATACTTTGATCATTCAGAGACAGAGGCAAGGGAAATTTGCCTGAGTGCTCTAGGACCTTGGGTCAAGTTAGTTTATAACCAACCTAAGGATTCAAAGTGCAGGCCCTGAAGTCCATCTATGAAACTGACAAAGTAGAGAATGATAAAAAGGATACTGGTGTGATTGTGTTGGAGATGAGTTTGTGATTGGCTATAGGGGACAGCATAAAAGGTGACCCGTGGTCCTACTCTGATTGGTTGATCACTTACCAATTGAAATCAAACCACAGCTCTTTTAAGGTCATGCCACTGGCCCAGAGGGGACCTGAGGAGACTTTTACTGTAGGGAGTTGACTCAAGAATTTATCACTGTTGAAATACCAATGAAAGAGATTCCTAGTTAGATGGATGGATTTGATGTCAAAAATATCCCAGTGTAGTAGTTGAGAGCCACGGGCCTCTGTATTCCTGCCACTGCTATTTAAAAAAGGAAACTCCTTCTAATGTAAAATTTTCCTATGTATAGCAGACACTCAAAATTTTTTTCTCCCCTTTTGCTTTCAACCTGTGGAAAGCTTGATTCATTTACCTTGTCCCGAGAAGTAGAAAAAATGATTTACATTGTACCATCCTGGTTGTTCAGATAAAAGATTTATGGGACTTAAAAGACACTCAGAGAAACTGAGACAGAAGAATCATTGAAAATGTTTTGTCAAACTTTTAGGCTCATGAAAAGTACTAATACAGTATAGAAATTCACAAATGTGTAGCCTAACTGGGAGAAAACAGTTTATTCCATCTTGGATTCACTATAACCCAACTAGATATTAAGGATAAAGATCCTTTTGAAGAAGAGTGACTAAAGGATTATTTTATAAAGCCAGAAAAAACTAAATTGATTAGAAGAAACAAATGTCAAAATTCCCAAGGAAAGTAATTTCTGTACTTATTTATTAAAAGTACAAAATTAAAAAGTACCTAGTACTACTTAAGTACCTTAGAAGTAGAAGTGGATAATAGCACTGGGGTTGGAGTCAGGAATCTGAGTTTAGATCTGGTCTCATAGTGACTCTGAGCAAGTCACTTAACTCTGTTTACCTCAATTTCCTCATTTATAAAATGAGCTGGAGAAGGAAATGACCAGCTTACTACAGTATCTTTGCCAAGAAAACACCAAAAGGGGTCACAGAGAGTTGGACACAACTAATTGACTAAACAACAGCTGGTCAAGAAATATAGAGAACCATCAGTGAAACAGATTAGGTCCACAACATATAGAAGCAAGTGAATACAATTGTATATTTTTCAATAAACCCAAAGTATTTCAGTTACTGGGGCAACAACCCACTATAGATAAAAATCTTCTGGGAAAGTTAGATAGCTGTCTTAGAGAAATTAGTTATAAGCCAATGCCTTGTGCTATATATTAATTGACACATAAATTGTACACAAATGGTGACATCATAAGCAAAGTTTATTTATAGAGGAAGAGTTCATAACTAAAGGGATCAAAAGGATCAAAGAAGATAAAAATGGGCATTTTTATTGTATAAAGTTGAAAAAGACTTTGTACAGGGCCAGCTAGGTGACACAGTGGATAGAGCACCAGACCCGAAGTGAGGAGGATGTGAGTTCAAATCTGACCTGACCTCAGACATTTAATACTTCCTAGCTGTTTAACCCCAATTAACTTTGTACAAAGTAAATATAGTTAAAATTAGAAGAGCATAGATAAAAATTTTATACATCTTTGGTACCACAATGCTAGAAAGACTGCATTTCAATATCACATGGCAAAATTTAAGTGGTCCTATCCATTATAGAAGTAAGATTTGGGGTATGGAAGGAGACAGAAAGGTAGAAGGGAAAGATACTCTCAGGGAAAGGGAGAGACAGTTTCAGGCTTGGCCTCTCTTCCTTAGGATCTTCAAGTGCCATCAGATAATCCTTTCCAATAAGAGTTCACCCAATTTGCACAATCAATCACTTGCTGCCCTAATCCCCTCAATTTTCTCAGTTACCTCATACAGAAATAACAAAGATTCTGAAATCAGAGGAAGTGGATTCAAATCTTACTTCATATTACTTGTAGGACTTCAGGCAAATCATATAATATCCATGGGTTTCGTTTGCTTGCATTGTGTTGTCTTTCTCTGATTCTCTTTTTCTTGTAGATAAGATTTTTCTTGCATAACTTCTCAAGCATTTCAACATAATTAACATGTAGTGGACTTCCTGCCATCTAGGGGAGGGGAGGGGACTGGGGGTAAAATTTGTAATGGAAAGCTTTGTAAAGATCAATGTTGGGAAACTACCCATATACATGTTATACAAATAAAAAGCTTTAATAAAAAATAAAATAAAAAAATATCCATGGGTTTCATTTTCCTTATCTGAAATGTGAGGCAGTTGAACTGCAAGATCCCTTCCAATTTTCATTCTATGATCCTATGATCTACCATGGACAACACATAACACTGACTTAATTTTACTTTTTGATTCTATCTAACTCTTTCCGCTTTTTTTTCTGTTCCAACAATCTTCTTTGAATTTTGTCATTTGTCCTTTTTTCTTTCTTCTAGAGATGACTTATGTACCTTTCCACAGTCAACTAAACTAAATAATTTTGATAGCAAGTACCCAATGTAAGGCTTTGGAGAAATCAACTCTGCTGGAATGGACATGTTAGCACCTAATCCCATTGGAATCTTATACATAAGTAGTCTGAACCTTGCCACAGAAATTAAAAAGCTTACAAGAATGATTTAAAGGAAACTATAAAAAAAAATATAAAAAGAGCAATGCTTTGAGGCATATGAAATCCATTATTCAACATTATGCCTGGCAAAATTAAATGAAGGTTATAAGTTATTTTCTATGATAAAATAAAAGTTTCTTAGCCTGGCATTTAAGGCCTTTTGTAATCTAACTTTCAATCTATCTTTCCAGTGTTATTTTATGCTACCACCTTCTCTAAACCAGTCAAACCTCCAAACTCAAGATTTAATCTATCACCTCAAGGCACCTCAAAAAACATTCTTTACCCCCATCCATGCCAACAATCCTTTTTATTTCTACTTATCAGTTGTGTAATTGGTCCAGTCATTCCAGACAGCATCATTACCAAAAAGGATATACCAGGAATATGAGAAAACATCTCCACCTCACTTCTTTGCAGATGTGACACTTTGCACATCAGATTTTTTTCCCCTATGTATCAATCGATTTTGCCTAGCTTTTTCTTGTTATATAAAATGGCTATTTTTGGGAGAAAAGAGTAAGGGATACAGGAGGAAACTGGTAATGAAAAAAAATTAGCAAAATATTTTTAAATGATATGGTTTCAAATATCCATGAAACAATCAGCTCACATTTATAGCAAAATCGCTAAATTAATATTTATAGATGCTCTAAAAATAATATAATTCTTGTCCCTCTTCCATAACTGCTTATCATCATTCTTTCACCATTACTAGAAAAGCAGGTCTAACAGGACTGAGATCTACTTTATGTTTTCTTTATTTCATGGGTTGTCATGGCCAAAGAATTGTACATGGCAACAGCAAGATTATATGATGATCAATTCTGATGGATGTGGCTCTTTTCAACAAAGAGATGATTCAGGCCAGTTCCAATGATCTGGTGATGAAGAAAGCCATCTGTGCCCAGAGAGAGGAGTGTGGGAACTGAGTGTGGATCACAATATAGTATTTTCACTCTTTTTGTTGTTGTTTGCTTGCAACTTGTTGTCTCTTTTTTTTTTTTCTTTTTGGTCTGATTTTTCTTGTGCAGCATGATAATTGCGGAATTACGTTACTTTAATAAAAGTGATTGTGCTGAGATCCCAAAATATTTTCAAAAATAATTGACCACTTCTAACGTCCCCACATAGACGATTTGGAAAGGCTGAATTGTATTATAGTCATGCGGGAGTTCTATTTATTTAGCGATTAAGCAAAATAGTTTGATTTCAGTATAAAAGTAAGCCAGATCCTGCGGTGAAAGGCGTAATGTACAAAGTCATCCCATTGTATGCCACGCGATTCTTTAGGGATTCTTACTTATTGCTATCTTCTGAACCGAGCTTTTCTTTTGAGCGAGCTATGATAGTTTCATCTGGGCAGAGCTTGTGCTCTGAGGCCAAGTGCTGAAGGTCTCACCAGTCTTTCTAACCTCTCCCCGAAACACCGCCCCTTCCAGGAGGGCAAAGGGAGGCGGAGGCAATAAGCTGGGACTGGGACAGGGGTCCATTCTGCCTGCTGAGGGCAGGGAGGTGAAATCCTCAGGTCTCCGCCCCCTCCCCCACCTCCTCCTTCCCTCAGTCTCCGAGAGTGGGGAAAAGCTGGAGGGAAAAGTTGGGGCAGGAGGGGCGCAAGGGAAGCCAGGCTGCGCTGACGTCATTGGGGCGCGTAATTCGGTCCGGAGCCCTTAAAAAAAAAAACAAAAAACAAAAAACAACAACGTGAACTAGGATATGCTGCTCCAGTCCACCACCAGCAGCAATTGCAACAGCAGTCGCTGTAGCAGCTGGCAATCCTTCAGATTCTACAGCTTTGGCATCCTCCCTCCTTTTCCCTAAAGGGCAGGACAGCAGAGTTCGCATTTTGCAGGCTAGCGCTGAGAGTCTTAACAGGGCAAGGCGACCAAGTGAGAAGTCCAGTGAAGCCCAGTTCTAAGGCTGAGGGACTGTCTACCCATCAGCTCTCAGGTTTGCCCTGCGCTTCCTAAGCTTCCTCTCCTACCCTGATCTCCCTGGCACCATGGACACTTCCCCAGCCGGTGTGCTCCTGTTCTGGGCGCTCCTGCTGCATTGGAAACGATTAGCTAGTGAGAGTCCCGCGGAGACATTGGCGGGTGGGCAGCTAGGATGCCCGGCCCACTGTCAATGCGACCAGGACGGAAAGATGCTACTCAAGGTGGACTGCTCCGACCAGGGACTTACGGAAGTTCCAGCCAACTTCAGTGTCTTCACTTCTTACCTGTAAATGCTCTGGGCTCAGAGTCAAGCGGCGCCTGGATGAAATGGGAGCATGAAAAGAGTAGGGACGAGGGCGGGGTTATTGTGCAAAAGAGATGGCATTCGCCCAAGACTTGGGAGAGGAAGCCCCATCTGCCCTTGCAGTGAGTAGCAGTAGATCGCATCTCAAGTGGCAGAGCGTGGGTCTGGACAGCGTGCATACTGGTTTGCAGACGCATCCATCCAACTTTTCATTCATTCATTCATTTTGCCAATATTTGTACTATGTACAGCTACTATGTACAGGACACTTGGTCAAGAAACTTTGATGAAAGATCCGAAGAAAAGGCAGACGTCTAGCTCTCCGAGCACAAAGATGGATGCTAATAAAAGGGCATCACTGCAGGTGTGATAATTGCTAGCTACAACCAGTGCTTACTGATCCATAGCCTATTCAATAATAATAATAATAATAAAGAATAATGATAACATATTCTTATAATGCTTTAAAAGTTAGAAAGCTTTCTATATTCAGTAACTCAGTATTATAATATTTTCATCCTCATTTTACACAGGATAAAATTAAGTTCAGAATGAGAGAGAAGGGACAAGTCCAAGGTCACAGTCAATGTCAGTGGTGGGATTTTAATTATCCTAATTGCCTAATCGTGGTTGTTGCTATTTATTCTTTGTTCTCTCAAAGAGGACAAAGAGAGCCCATGACAAAGGTAATGCTTCCATGTACAAGTGAATAGGATCAGAGGGGAGCAGAACTGCAAAAAAAAAAAAAAAAAAAAAAAAAAGTGCCATCCTCCTCTCTTCTCCAGTCATCAGGGCAGTGGCAAGACATATAAGATAAGTTAAGACTTAATGGCTCAGGCAACACTCATTCATTCACTACTTCAAGTTAATTAACTGATAGCAAGTATCCATGACTTCCATTTTGCCATCACTACCTCCTTCAATATGACTTCTATTTCCCAAGTAGAAACAGAAGCTATAAAGGTTGGAAGGGGAGACAGACTTAAGTGTCATCTGTAGGTATGTGAAGTCATGGGTATAGATGAGTTTACTTGATGAAGTGTAGAATGGGAGGAGAGCATTTGCTTCTAGAGAATGAAAGCCTGGACTTGAAGTCATTGAGTCCCTCTGTACTTCAGGTGAACAGTCCTCCACTGTAATTGATATAAAAAGTAGAGGTTTCAAGCTCAAAGGATCTGGGTTCCAATTACACTTCTGAGTCTCTTCACCTGAGGAAGTGACATAACTATTCAATGCCATAGTTTCCTCATCTTCAAAGTGAACTTGGCCTCTGAGATCCCTTCTACCTCTAGATCTATGATTTATATAAAGTTGCTCTTTCTCTTTGAGTCCGTTTCCTTAGCTGTAAAGTGAGAGGTTTGGTAGCATCTAAGGTCTCTTGTAGCTCTTTCTTTATGATCCTATGAAGTCACTTTAGTTCTCTGGGCCTCAGTTTATTTGTCTATAATAATTGGGATTTTGTTGCTGCTCAGTTGCTCTATTGAACAACAGTGTCCTACTATTTTCGACCCTGTGGATCATACTGTCCATGGAGTTTTCTTGGCAAAGATTGGTTTGTCATTTCCTTCTTAAGGTCACACAGTAAGTGGCTGAAGTCAGATTTTAACTCAAGTCTTCCTGACTCAGTTTTTTTTTCTGTATAATAAGAGGGTTGTACTACTACATGATCATTGACATCATTTCCAGCTTTGGATCTACAATCCTATTTAAATCCCTTAACGTCGCTGGGCCTCAATTTTCTCATCTGTAACTAGATGATCTCTGAGATCCTTTCCAGCTCTGGGTCTACTCTTCTAAAATCCCCAAATAGTTTATTGGATTATCAGGTATTATGGTAGGGAAATATAATTTGAAGAAAGTATGTTATAATAAAATGAGTGATCCTTACAAAGCTTTCCCTTACAACTTTTCCCCCTAGTCCCCTCCCCTCCCCTAGATGGCAAGAAGTCCACTACATGTTAATTATATTAAAATACTTGACAAGTTGAATATATGTATACATATTTCCATACTTATCTTGCTGTGCAAGAACAATCATATCTACATGAACAAAAAAAATCAGAGAAAGGAAACACAATGCAAGCAAACATCAATATAGAGCATGAAAATGTTATGTTGTGGTCCACATTTCATATCCCTCTCTCTGGGTGTATATGGCTTTCTTCACTGAACAATTAGAATTGGTTTGAGACATTTCATTGTTGAAGAGAGCCATGTCCATCAGAATTGATCATCATATAGTCTTGTTGCCGTGTATAATGATCTCCTAGTTCTGCTCATTTCACTCAGCATCAGTTCATACAAGTCTCTCCAGGCCTCTCTGAAATCATCCTGCTGGTCGTTTCTCACAGAACAATAATACTCCATAACATTCACATACCATAATTTATTCAGCCACTCTCCAATTGATGGACATCCATTCAGTTTCCAGTTTCTAGCCACTACAAAAAGGGCTGCCACAAACATTCTTGCACATGTGGGGCCCTTTCCCTCCTCTAAGATCTCTTTGGGATATAAGCCCAATAGAAACACTGCTGGGTCAAAGGGTATGCACGGTTGGATAACTTTTTGAGCATAGCTCCAAATTGCTCCCCAGAATGGTTGGATCCGTTCACAGTTCCACCAACAATGCATCAGTGTCCCAGTTTTCCCACATCCCCTCCAACATTCATCATTATCTTTTCCTGTCATTTTAGCCAATCTGACAGGTGTGTAGTGGTACCTCAGAGTTGTCTTAATTTGCATTTCTCTGATCAATAGTGATTTGGAGCAACTTTTCATATGACTAGAAATGGTTTTAATTTCATCTTCTGAAAATAGTCTTCTCATATCCTTTGACCATTTATTTATTGGAGAGTGGCTTGAATTCTTATAAATATGAGACAATTCTCTATATATTTTAGAAATGAGGCCTTTATCCGAACCCTTAAATGTAAAGATGATTTCCCAATTTGAAGCTTCCCTCCAGATCTTGTCTGCATTAGTTTTGTTTGTACAGAAACTTTTTAACTTATTATAATCAAAATTATCTATCTGGTGTTCAATTAAGAGTTCCAGATCTTCTTTGGACATAAATTTATTCCATCTCCACAGGTCTGAGAGGTAAACTAACAATACACAGTTTAAATAAAACTACAAGTGATATAGTAGAACCCAACCTTTTTCCTTGTGAAATAATGTCATTATAAACCTATCAGTCTGGAGTTATGATCTGAACTAATTAATCTTGATAAAAATAAACCGGGACAGACAGAGTGTCTAATTCACTAAATCTTTGAAAGAACAATCTAAGGTAGCCCCATGACACTTTTTTGAGATATATACATATATTACAGGATATCCTCGTCTACTTTTTTTTATTGACTATGAAAACTGAACTTTTCCCATAAGTTCCTGAATTATGTTTACCTTTTAATGTACTTTAAACTTGTTAATTTTAATATAGGAGTTGAAAATAGCTTCCAAATGCAATTATTCCTTTGCAGATTTTAATGAAAATTGATGTCTTGACTGAAGCCTCTTCAAGTGTCAACTGTTTGTCATTTAAAAAGAAGTAGCTTATCCTGGAATCTTAAAAGTTGGAAGCCACCTTAGGGAAGTTGTAAAGTCCAACTTCCTATCCAAAGTAGGAATTGCCTCTACCAAATCACTAATAGAAAGGGATCCACCCTTTTAATACTTCCCTCAAAAAAAAATAATTCATAGTCTTTTCTTTTAATTGTAAAGCTCAGATTACATTGAAATTTACTTCCTTGTGAGGCTGGTAGTTGGTACCGAGGATAGAATACTAGGCCTGGAATTAGGAAAATCTGAGTTTAAATGCATCCTCAGATTCTCACTAAATGTGTGACCCTATGAAAGCCACTTAACTTTTGTTTGTTTCAATTCCATCATCTATAAAATAGAGATAATAATGGCACCTACATCCTAGGATTATTATTGTAATGCTCAGGGAGAAACTAAGGCAGTATCACACATTGGAAATTAAGTAATGATTTATTGATGTTAATTGAGAATTCAGAATCCATAGCTATGGATCAGGACTGCTGGGACTCATGTCTCAAAGCACGCAGTCCATTGTGAGTTTAGACTGACAGACGTGTCAGCTGACTGAATAGGACTAATGTCACAAATTATTCAGTACCTCATTGATGGGGAACACGAATTTTATAATCTCCATAGCCTAGGGAGACAAAGAACTCATGGGAACAGCTGAGCACATCTGGTGTCCAAGGAAACTATATATTCCATTCTGGCAGGTAAGGAGTAAAGGATGCCAGAAACTGGGAGACTACAGAAAGTCTGGGTCATACAGATAAGAGGTACATTGAGGCTGGCCATCTGGAGGTTTCATAACTCCTTTGGAATGTGAGTCCAATTATTTCTGATGGTCAGGAAGTGGGGATTGCTATTTTTGGGGCAGAACAAGTAAGGGAGACTGAAACAGCAACTGAGGAAAACTGAGACATGGGAACTATGGCACAACGTTCCACACTCTCTTTTCTGAATATTCAAATCATGGAATCACCTGCCCTCAGATACCTGGAAGGTTTCAACGCCACAATTGTAAGTGACCCTACCAGGAGCAGATAATAAAACTAGAAAAAGTGCAGGGACCTACAGTGATGGCAAGTCTCTCCCTGATAGCCCCAGAGCTGTTAACAGCCTTCTATAGTGTTCCCTGTTGCAAGCCTGTCAGGTCCTCTGCAGTTCTGGAGTTGCATCTCAGCCAGGGAACCCAGTCTGAGATGGGCAGTTCAATGTTAGGTCTGCAGTGGTTTGTGCACTTAACTCTCTGCTTGCCAAGGGAGCAGTGCCCAAGGCAGCTTGTGTTAGCCCCATTAGGGCTGTACAGAGACTCCAAGGGGGAAGGGTGAGGCCCAAATTGCTCCACCTGTCCCCGCCCAGAACAACAGACAGGCTGGGGAACACTGCTGCAGATCAGAGTGTCAGTGTCAGAGTTAGAGTGTCAGTGTGCACTGTGTCAGACCACCAAGGCAGGCACCCAGGAACCCAGAGGCATAATAAGCAACTGCAACATAGGATGCTGAAATGCTAAGTGACTGGGGTTACAGGACTGGAGAGGTGGATCAGAGAGACTGCCAGGAATCAGAAAATGTCCCAGAGCTTATATCCCAAAGAGATTTTAAAGGAGGGAAAGGGACCCACATGTGCAAAAATGTTTGTGGCAGCCCTTTTTGTAGTGGCAAGAAACTGGAAACTGAATGGATGCCCATCAATTGGAGAATGGCTGAATAAATTATGGTATATGAACGTCATGGAATATTATTGTTCTGTAAGAAACGACCAACAGGAGGATTTCAGAGAGGCCTGGAGAGACTTACATGAACTGATGCTGAGTGAAACGAGCAGAACCAGGAGACCATCATACACAGCAACAACAGTATTACATGATGATCAGTTCTGATGAACATGGCTCTCTGCAACAAAGAATTGTCTCAAACCAGTTCCAATTGTTCAGTGAGGAAAACCATATACACCCAGAGAGAGGGATATGAAATATGGACCACAACGTAACATTTTCGTGATCTCTATTGACATTTGCTTGCATTGTGTTGCCTTTCTCTGATTCTTTTTTTTACTTGTAGATAGGATTTTTCTTGCATAACTTCTCAAGCATTTCAACATTATTAACATGTAGTGGACTTCCTGCCATCTAGGGGAGGGGAGGGGACTGGGGGTAAAAGTTGTAATGGAAAGCTTTGTAAAGATCAATGCTGAGGAACTACCCATACATATGTGATACAAATAAAAAGCTTTAATAAAAAAAAAAAGAAAAAAGAAATGGTCCCAGAAACTGAGTCTTCCAGGGCAATTCCAACAGAATAAGGAGGTTCAAAGTTAAAGCAGAACCAGCAATCACAGTCCAGTTGGGGTTTAAACAATAAACCAAGCAGGCAGAAAAAAATGAAAAAAATGGACTGCTGTAGGGGCTTCCAATTTAAACTGATGGGGACAGGGCAGAAGTACCTAAGGCCAAATTAATAGGAAACTAAAGGGGCACTAGTGGTTCCCATTTTGAGTATTTTGGGGGGAAATCCACTAGCTTTCCTGGTTATTATTTCTCATTCCTCCCCCCTTTTGTTTTTCCCACTGAAGGAATCATCCAAGGAGGAGTAAATAGGGCTCTAGTTGTCTAGTTCATCCCACATAACAGACTAGTATAGTAGGTGTTTTCCACTCTGGAACTCAAGATCTCTTAAACAATTACAAATCCCGAGGGAAACATTGTGATCAATTAGATAATGCAGATACAAACTATACATTATAGTCTTAACTCCACATTTTCCATCCCTAAATCCAAAATACAGCAATAGAAAACCCAATCAGAATTATACAGTAATACACAGTAATAGTCAGTCATCAACCACCCAGATGAGCATGTGTGTATATATTTATATGTATGTTTATACATATATACATACATACATATATATTATGTAGGAAAGGGAGGGGACGAAGAGTAAGCAATAAATATTAAAATCCTAGAAGGTCAGCATCAATAAATCCCAGACAAATGAAAAGTGATGTTATTACAAACTCTGGGGTGGTGGAATCTTCTTTCCTTCTCAAGTTCATTCCTTATTGTCAGGAAATCCCTCCTGAGAGCTACTCTACAACTATACTATAACTTCATTCAGTTTCTTCTTTTTCCAGCTTCCAATGAGATCAGGAAGAAATGATCCCTGACTGATAGATGGGGAAAAAAATAAGTTGTATTCTCACAAAGACTTTTTTTTTTGGTTAGTGTCTTGTTTTTAAATCAAATGTTTCCTTTCTTCCTCTGGAGGTGGATTGTGTTTTCACATAAAATACAGTTTACTGTTGCATTGTTAGTCTGCCTCTCTTTGAATCTTTTGTTGTTGTTTTAAAGAGGACAAATGACATTACAAGGTGATGTTGTGACCTGTGCATAAATAGGATTGAAGTAAGTTAAAGCTGCAGAAACTCATCACCCTTACTCTCTTCTTCAGAGTCATCATAGTCCAATGGCAAGACAAAGTCAAGATCAGCAATGGCCCAGGATGCATGAATGACATTGCTTTCATCCCCAATACTTGGTCAAGTACCAAGTCTTGTCTTTTCTGTCTCCAGAAAATTTCTTGTATGTGTCCTAGTTTCTCCACAAACACCACAACTCATTTTTCATCACTTCTCACCTGCACTCTTATAGTAGCCTTTTCAGTCTTTCTGTTTTCATAGTTCTCCCTCGCCAATTCAATTTCCAGGCTGTAACCAAAATAATATTCCTCAGCTACAAGCCTAACCATGTCTCTCCCATATTCAAGAGGCTGTAGAAGGATTAAAGACAAACTCTTCTATTTGGCATTTAAAGTCTTTTAAAATCTTGCCCCAACCTATCTCTTTCCCAGTTTTCATATAACATTCCTTCCTTACCCAAAGCACACTCCATTCCAGCCAAATCAGTATTTATGATGCTCCTCATATGTAAGTCCTGCTTCCATCACCTGTGATCTTCCCTTTGGGCAAGCTGTCCCGAGAGCACATAATGCTCTCTGTCCTCAGCTCCACCTTTAGGAACCTTACTTCCTTTGAAGATTCAGTTCAAATATCACCTCTTTATTTAAGTCCTTTTCTGTCTCCCCCTACCAGTTTTCAGTATTTTAAACACACACACATAACACACACACACATACCACATACATACATAAATTAACATGTATTTACATCATATTTTTATATTTATGTATATGCGTTTATATTTCAGGTAAAGACAGCAATCAGCAGATTCTATTTTATTTTCTGTTCATCATTGATAGAAGAAAATTTATATATGTATATATAGAGATAGATAGATATGTATTAAAATGTTGAAGTGCCTCTATTTTTCTAAATTCATGAAGTTAGCTGAATTGTTTCTTACATCTTAGATGTGAGCTCTTTGAGGGCAGGGGTTTTCATTTTCTCAATGCCCCAGTAGATATCTAACAGCACTTGTTTAATTGATGACTTTATAGGATGCTCCATAAATTAAACTTTATATCTAATAATAACAGCAAACATTTCCATAATGATTTAGAGTTGGTAAAGTTATTAGAATACATTCTCTCATTTGATTCTGACAGCAATCTGCAAGACAAATATTGTTGTCCCCATTTTACAGATGAGTAAACTAAGATTAAGAGAAGTTAAGTGCACCCCCAGGGTCACACAGCTAATAAATATTTGAGTCAGATCTTCCTAAATCTTCCTAGAGTCAAGTCCAGCACTAAATAAATATTTCTACAGAGAACCTATTCTACCATATTTCACTTCTTTTTACTTCTGTTTCCATCTTTCTCATGATGCATTCTTTTTTCTTTTTTATTATTATTTTTATTAAAACTTTTTATGTGCAAAACATATGTATGGGTAATTCCTCAACATTAACCCTTACAAAGCTTTCTTTACAAATTTTTCCTCCCTACTCCCTACCCCTCCCCTAGATGGCAGGATATCCACTACATGTTAATTATGTTAAAATACTTGACAAATCGAGTATATGTATACATATTTCCACACTTAACATTTTTGTGCAAGAAAAATCATATCTACAAGAAAGAAAAATCAGAGAAAGGAAACACAATGTAAGCAAACATCAATCGAGAGTATGAAAATGTTATGTTGTGGTCCACATTCATATCCCTCTCTCTGGGTGTATATGGCTTTCTTCAGTGAACAATTGGAGCTGGTTTGAGACATTTCATTATTGAAGAGAGCCATGTCCATCAGAATTGATCATCATATAGTCTTGTTGCTGTGTATAATGATCTCCTGGTTCTGCTCATTTCACTTAGCATCAGCTCATGCAAGTCTCTCCAGGCCTCTCTGAAATCATCCTGCTGGTCGTTTCTTACAGAGCAATAATATTCCATAACATTCATATACCATAATTTGTTCAGCCACTCTCCAATTGATGGGCATCCTTTCAGTTTCCAGTTTCTAGCCACTACAAAAAGGGCTGCCACAAACATTCTTGCACATGTGGGCCCTTTCCCTCCTCTAAGATCTCTTTGGGATATAGGCCCAATAGAAACACTGCTGGGTCAAAGGATATGCACAGTTTGATAACTTTTTGAGCATACTTCCAAATTGCTTTCATGATGCATTCTTTATGACTATATTAATATGAGTGTTTCAGATCAAAACAATTTTAAACATTATAGTAGTATATGAGTAGAAGAGAAAGGAAGAAGAAGTAAAGGTAGAAAAGGAAAATGAATTCAGGTCATTTATACTTTCTAAAACATTTGGTAATGAATATTAAATAGAAACCTAGCATCCATTTCTCTAATTCCCCCTATCAGCCTTATTCAATTCATCAATTCAAGTCAACAAATATTAAATACTTAGCATTTAAGAGATGCTATACAAGGCCTTGGGAGTACAAAAACAAAGATAAAAGAGGTAACATAAATGTCACAACATGTATACAAACAAGCTAATGTATTAATGTTTACATTAATAAATATAAGAACAAGCTAATTTCAGGAAAGCAAGTGCTGATGATTGGGGGTTAGGGAGGGGACTTCAGAAAAGCCTTGCTGTATTTAGGTGCCTGTTCTCTAAAGAAAGCAAAGGATTCTAATCCAAAGTCAGGAAGACTGAGTTCAAATTCTCCCTCAGACATCTGTAATAGAACCAACTTCCTGGGGCTGTTGTGAGGATCAAATGTTGAAAAGCACTTAGCAGAGTGTGACAAATAATAAGCATTATACAAATGTTAGCTACTATTATTAATTATTCTATGGGAGTTCAGTTCAGACCTATGATATAACCTATTCAAAGACCCAGAGATGTGATATGGATTGTCAAGTATAGTTGACAACATGTAATTAGCAGGCCTGTTTGACTAGAATGAAGTTCTCTCTGTAACATCCTATCATAGTGTTATTTACCTGAGTGTATTTCTGAAATTCATTTTTTAGATTTGCCATTGGAAACAGAAGAAAGGAAAAAAAAAGCCTTCTAACTAAAAGTTCCATGAAGGCAAGGATTCAACTACTTAAAACTGATATCTCTCCTGGGGATAAACATAGTGCTTAGCCCCTATTAATGAATGCTGAATTGAGTTAAATTGAAATTAATTGAATGAATAAACTGTATCAAAATAGAATCATCTATTTATGAATCATAATCATTAGAATGTTTGTTGCTTCCACATATTAAAAGAAAAAACTGTTAGATCATTTTCATCATAATACTAATATTGTACATGTTATATCTTTTTCTTTCTAGGGGATTTCAAAGCAACAACATCAAATCAATACCAGAAAAAGCATTTGTAAGAAACCCTAACCTTATAACAATGTAAGTGACTATATATAATGCTCATTCTAATTTTGTCCATGCTATTTATTCCTGGTAATATATCTAAATGAAAGAAGGTATGTATATAGAGAAGTGGGATTGAAATGGTTTAATGTCAAGTTTGGATGACAGCGTGAAAGGAATGTTAAGTCAGTCAGTCAGTCAATAAGCATTTAGTAAGAACCAAACTATATGCCAGACACTGTGTAAGTTCTGGCAATATAAAGAGAGACAAAAAACAGGCTCTGTCTTGAAGCAGTTTACAATTTAATAAACGAGAGTGTCTAGAGAAGGCAACCAGAATGAAAAAGAGCCTGAGTACATGACATATGAGAATGGGGACAAGATCATAAGTTTTCAAAGATTTAAAGAATTGAGCTTTTTCTGTTTGGCCCCAGGGATAAGAACCATGTATTCATGACCCAGTAGAAAGTACAAAGAATGAATCAATTCAAGACTGATATCAGGAACAACTTCTTCATTGATCAGAACTTTTCAAAAGTGGAATGGGTCACCTAGAAAGGTGCCCTTCAAACAAAATTTGGATAGCCCCTAAAGCATAATACAGTAGAAATCTGTTTCATGTGTGGGTTGGATAAGATGACCCTTCTATTTGCAAATTCTGCTATTCTGATAAAATGTAAAGGTGTAAGAAGTCCATTCTGAAGCAATAGATCATACCTATTATCAACCAGAGTAGTACCTGTGATATTCAAACCATTCACCTCTTTTAAATATGCAACAGCTGTTGGTTTTCTGCCCAGGGTGGCCTGCTACATTTATGGCATCTACCTCCTAAAAGGATTTAATTCATTTATATGCATATGCATACTTATAAAAAGAATAACATACCCTGTCAAAAATGGTGTTGAATGAGATGAAGTGAGATCTCTAAAAGACAATTGTGAAAATCGAGTTGGAGCATTGGGCATTGACCCAAGCACATGCCTACTTCCCCTTCCTGCTATTTTTCCATGACATCATTTTCTTCCTACCTCAAACAAGTATGGGCATCTATGTATTTATTGGCCAAAATTCAATTTCCTGGGTAGTTCCTTGTGTTTAGAATATAAGACCATTAGTCAATGAGGATGAGGGTCAGTGGTGGGAGGGGCTGGGTTTTTGCTTTAAGGACTATTTAAACTGCTGACCTGTCTCCAAAAGTGCCTCCTCCCTTTGATTGTTCGACTAGAGAGACAGCTGCTTCTCAAAAGAATGTATAATAAACTTTCATTTTGCTCCTACATATATCTCCAGCTTTTTTATTATTATTATTATATAGTGTTCATTCACCTCTCTGAGCCACACAGTGTCATAAAGGATACATAAAGTCTAACACAAGCAGAATAAAAATGGTAAATAGATATGAGTAAGGGAAAAAACGTCATATTGTGCCATACTGTAATGCCAGAGAAACTGAGGCAAGACAGAAATTAGGGTTTTTAATATTTTAATAGTGGAGGGCTTTGACTAGTTGGCTGGACGGGACTCTTGTCTCAAAGAGCCCATCATTTAGCAATTAATTCCAGAGACTTTTTAGGGCTTCAACTACCAAGAAAACAAAGGCAGGAGAAACATTTAGGAAGTCATAATTTCAGAAAGGACCATAAATTCTGATAAGTTGGGAGTGAAGAAGGTGGTCAAGCAGGAGACAGGAAGTCTGGACCAGAAAAAACAGAGGGTGCCATCTAGGTATTTGAGATAAGCCATCTAGAGTTTTATGACTCTGTGGAATGCCAGAGTGGCTAGAGCTCCAAAGCCTTAATTATCTCAGTCCTAATGGTTAGGAGGGAGACATAACATACTAACTCAGGGAAACAGATAATATAATTCAGGGAAACAGGTATTTCAATGTAGAGTGTGTACTGTATTATGGTATTGAGGAGAAGGAGGCTCCAGGTACAAGAAAATCAAAGTCAGAGTTGTGAAAATTAATGACTTTTCTTTGGGCAGCAAGGTGGCACAGTGGATACAATACCAGACTTGGAGTCAGGAATACTCATCTTCCTGAGTTCAAATCTGACACTTCCTAGCTGTGTGTCCCTGGGCAAGTCACTTAAATCCTGTTTGCCTCAGTTTTTTCATCTATAAAATGGCCTGAAAAAAGAAGTGGCAAATGACTCCAATATCTTTTCCAAGAAAAACCCAAAGGGGTTCAAGAGTTGGACACAACTGAAAAATGAGTGGACAAGTATGTTTATTCACTATTAGAAGTTTAGATCCTTTTTGTTGCCCTAAAACTTGCCAACATCTATAATCACATGAAGTCTTAGCCAGTTGAACAAAAACTCTGTCTACCAGGCCATTGTACCTGTTAATTTTGTCTTATTTCATAATTCAGAAAACTATATACATTCATGGTATGTATCTATCTCCATTTACTGTCTACTACCAAGGTAATGATTTCTTTATGGAACAACAAAAAAGAAAATGTTAAGAACTATTAGAGCTCAGTAATGGATGTTAGCACATTCAATGGAAGATAAATTGGCATTCCTTTACTTGTTTTTGATTCAAGGGCCACATTGTTGATTTTTAATCACTCTCTTTACATGCTAATATCTCCTAATGAGGGCTTAAAACTACAATTTACAGAAACTGTTACCCTAGTCAATAACTCCACCTGGGCTAGATTATTAACTAGAGAGATTATATCTCTTTGTGACAAACACCATCACAACAATCTCTATCTAACAAAATAATAAATTCCAGCCAGTTTCTCATGTATTTAAAAAAATTTCAACCATAGAAAACTCCAAAACAACTAAATATTTTAGTTAATACTTAAGACTTTGTTGTAATTTATTGTTTTTATGTATTAAGATCTTTATCTTTCACCAGCATTTAACAAACTCCAACATCTACAATTGCTTATCACTTAGTAGATAGTTAGCCCATGTTGAAGACGGATGATGATACTTTTTTAAACATATAGAACAATAATGATTCCTTTTATTTCATTATATCATAGGTTTAGAACTGGAAGCAATCTCAGAGGTCATCTGACCCAGCTGCCTCATTTTACTGTCAAGGAAACTGAATCCCAGAGAGAAGGAATTTGTTCAAGATCATAGAGTTAGCATAAGTAGGCAGATCAGCATTCAAGTCCTTTGATGGTACTTTTCATTATTCTACAATTCCTTTCAATTCTTAGTAATCCTCTATCAAATCTTAAGATCATGGGATCACAGATTCTGTCCAGAAGTTTTCTAGATTAGAATTAGAATTTTTCTAATCCTATTTTGACGTGAAGAAACTGAAACATATAGAAGTTAAGTAACTTGATCACAGATAAAGCTAGTGTGTAAGGCAGCATTTGAACTCAGGTTTTCCCACCTCAAAGTCTAATTCCCCAACCACTATGTCATGCCTTAAGAGATTTATAATTATGCATAGCACATAAATATCTAAATGTAAATTTAAAAATATTGGAATTCACCTATCATTTTGTAAATATAATTGTTCTATGCTACTTTTTAAAACCCAAAGTTGTGATTTCATCAGAGGGGAAAATTCCCTCCATAATAATATCTCACTGACAACTTACAGACTTGGTACATAACATGTCAGAGGCAGAATTTGAACCCAGGTCTTCTCAACTTCATCTGGCTTTTTATTTATTCCATCACAATGTCTTTCTTAATGTGATATATTAAAATCAAAATTAGATTAATGGACATAATGTATTTATTGATATTTTAAGCTATCATTAGCTGTAGAAGCTTTATACTAACGCTTAACATATTTTTATTTTTTGGTAGACACATCTATGATAATCCAATCCAACCTGTTGGAAAATCTACTTTTCAACATTTACCTGAACTGAGAACACTGTGGGTTCTTACTTCTGCCAAAGACCATTTTTCTGATGAAAAATTATGCCTCTCCAGACTCTTTCCTTTAATGACCATAAAGTATGTCCTTCCTTTTAGGACTTTGAATGGTGCTTCGAAAATTGCTGAATTTCCTGATCTGACGGGAACAAGGAGGCTGGAAAGTTTGTAAGTTCATGAGTTCAGTTGCTTCATATTGTCCAGAATCAATGTACTTCTTAGATTCTGGCTCTAACCTCCATAACTCAAGTATTCCATTATGTAATCCCTGAATGAAAGAATATTTCTATTTTGTGTTTCAATAGGACCCTGACAGGAGCACAGATCATCTCTCTTCCTTGAACTCTCTGTGATCAGTTGCCTAATCTCCAAGTGCTGTACGTTTCAGTAAGGTCGATAACATAATGTACAGAAAACTTCCAGTTAGATGTTGCATGGGGTCTTTTTTTTTTTTAGTAGTTCTTTTTCATAGAAAATTCTATTCTCAGAAGTCTCAGAGTCTTCTTTTCTCTCTCTCTTTTTTCCCCCTGAGGCAATTGGGGTCAAGTGACTTGCCCAGGGTCACACAGCTAAGAAGTGTTAATTGTCTGAAGCCAGATCTGAGCCTAGGTCATCCTGACTTCAGGGTTGGTGCTCTATTCACTTCACCATCTAGAGGCCTTCTTTTCTCTACTGTTACTTTTTGGGCCAGTGAGCATTGAAAAGGCATCCCTGCTTCTAATCCCACAATGGAGTATTTACATATGTTGGTGTGTATACCTTTTGTTTCTGGGTCACACAAAATGACCATTAATGTCTCAGTTGACAAGAGTTTCCTTTCATTGACAAAGGATATGAAGCAAAATAAATTTTAAAAATTATCCTTAACCTTTAAGATTTAGTAGAGCAGAAGAAAAATCTACAATGAATTATCAGTACAACATAGTTGTCAAAATTTTTTAAAATGAAGAAATGAACTCTGCATCATTTTGTACAAGTCTTCCCAGATTTCTGTGCTTATTTTTTTTGATATTTTTATGATAGAATAGTTCTCCATAAAATTCATATACCACTCTTTGTTCAGCCATTCCCAAATTGATGGGCTACCCTAAGATTCCAGTTTTTTGTTTCTACAAGAATAAGTTGCCATATTTGTATGCATGTGTATCCTCTCTCTTTCCTTCATTTATTAGAGGTCTAAGCCCATTATCTCTCAAAATATATAAGCAGTTTAGCAACTTTTGGAGCATAGTTCCAGATTGCTTTACAGAATGACTAGACCAATCCATAGCTCTATCCATAATGTGTTAATTTGCCTCCTTTCCCCTAACCCCTCTAACATTTGTCTTTTTTTTTTTTTTGCTTAACTTTGTACATTTTTTTGGCAAGATTTTGTTTCTCTTTTTCTTTCCATGAAGAAGGATCAATGGGAGGGAGAGAAGATAGATTTTTGGTCATTGAAAAAATTAAATTAAATTTTTTTAAAAAATGAAAGTGTGTGCATAGACACTGATAAACTACCAAATGCTCTTCTTATCATGTAGATATGACATGTCTTTGAATGTCACGGCTAAAATTTAAACAACTTGTATGAGCTTTCTCTTCCTTTTTCAAGAAGTATTTAAGTCCACCTAATTCAAAAAATGCTTATGGAACATCTACTATGTGCTTCATATATACTATGTGCTCATACTGGTAATGAATTAAGCACAGAAGAAGTGATAGAGACTAATTCTTACCTTTCTTCTATTTCTATACTATCTCGCATCTCATTCTGGACCTAGGAAAAAAGATGAAATAAGAAAGGAAGAGAAAGAAAAAAAACAAGCATTTATATAACACTTACTGTATGCCAAGCACTGTGCTAAGGGTTTTATAAATATTATCTCATTTGATCATAAGGCTAATTGTTGCACATATTTCATTTCCTCAGAAAATAATAATTAACAATAACTAATACATGTAGCACTTTGCTATTTACATATATTATCTGATTTACTCCAAATAATAATCTTGCTAGG
Source organism: Myrmecobius fasciatus (assembly GCA_023553655.1). Classification (NCBI taxonomy): domain Eukaryota; kingdom Metazoa; phylum Chordata; class Mammalia; order Dasyuromorphia; family Myrmecobiidae; genus Myrmecobius; species Myrmecobius fasciatus. Next base: position 112,201 of record JAJPUD010002222.1, read on the forward strand.
TGGTATTATTATTCCCATTTTATAGATAAGGAAACTAAAATATATTTTAAGTGACGAATTAACATGATTCAGAAGATTCATTATATATGGTTACAATGCTCTCATAAAATCTTCAGTATTACAATTCCATTCAACTGAACCAAAAAAATTATTAGAGGGAAGGAAATAAACATTTATTATAGCACTTACTTTATGCCAAACACTGGTCTAAGCACTTTTCACAAGCATTCTCTCATTTGATCCTCATAACAACCCTGCAAGATCAATGTTGTTCCCAATTTTACAGTTGAGGAACTTGAGGTAAAAAGGTTAAGGGACTTGTCCAGGGTCACAGAGCTAGCTATGTGGAAGGCTGGAATTTGAACTTCACATGACTCCAGGCCCAGTATTCTATTTATTGTGCCACCAATTACCTGACTGTGCACAGCAGAAATACAGCGTAGGATTGTAAATAGAAAGTTGTCCTCAGAGTCAGGAAGATCTATATTCACATCTTGCCTCTTACATATTCTGGCTATGTAAAGCTGGGAACAAAGCTAGTTAGAATACAAGGATACCTTAGAGAAATCACACATGGATAATTAAAGATTAAGGAAGGGAGTCAGTTCATTAATTTGTGCTCTCACAAGGGAAGAAATAAATTGCACTTTCTTTTAAGGAAGAAACTGTATTTCCAGCTGAAGAATAGCCAGCTTTTTTTAGTCTTGGAGAGCCACTGCAACTTGATAACATAGAGTAAGACAATAAGCTCAACAATTTCATCTGGTAGACGTTGTAATTTTACAATTATTGATGTAAGTCTTTCAAAACTGACTTTTTCCTCTTTCTTTTGGGATGTGGCTTTCAAAAAGGCATCTACATAATGCACTGAAATGGGCATGTTAACAATAGCAATGTTACTAATTGGCTTTGCGTATGTTAAACTCCAGAATTCAGTTTGTTCTCAGTAGCACCAGCTTTACTTCAGCTCACCCAGGGATAGCCCTGCCAAGGTACATCTTCAGCTATGGACAATGAGCATATGTCCACTTCTTCAGTATCTGACTGGAAGGAGCTGGACTACACTCGGGTCTCTCCTGAGGCTCACCTTTCTGCTTCTGTGTCTGCCTCTGTAGGGATGTATGGAGTGTTTAGGACGACTAGTACATTGGTATAAGGGCTTGCTAAGCTCTTTTCTAGGCTGCTCAGCCACTTTTGATGTGCCTCTTCACCCAACTCTCACCTGTGGCTCCAAGAAGGTGTAGCATATGCCACACCTTGGGAAAATCATTTCAGCAGATAGGCTAAGTCCTCAGATCCTTCAGTGAGTTAGAGGAGAGCCTATCCCCAAGCATGGGAAGACTTCCCCTGGGTGAATAAAAATAATCTCTCCCAATGGCCATAAAGGCAGCTGAAGCAAGTACTATGAAACACTTAGAGCTTGGTCAGGCTTTGAAGACCCCAACGTTATCCACTATATCCTGAGCCATTGCCAGTAACTTTGACTTTTGTCTTGCCACTGGACTTCAGTGATTCAGGAAGAGACAGTGAAACTAACAACTTTGTGCAAGTCTCTGCTTCATTTATATCCAATTTGCACACAAGTCATCACTCATTATATCATTGGCCCTCTTCATAAAAAAAAAAAAGATGAACAATATATGATCTTAAGCAACTCATTTAATCAATCAATGTCCCCAGGCAATTTTTCAAGACTATAAGTTGTATTAACAACTACATTAGAAGAGAGATTCCTCTTCAGGGATTTCCTTATATCAATTAAATCACAAATGTAGTACCCCTCCAAAAAATTGCATATACCACTAGACACAAATGATATAAAGATGATATATTCTCACCATCAAAGATTTTTCATTGAGGAGAATATCAACCATCATCCAAAAAGTCATTTACCAGGCACTGGAAATACCAAAAAAAAAAAAAAAAGTTGGAAATCTCTTCCTAAAGAACTTACATTGCAATGGAGGAAACATGTGTGTGTATGTAAATGTGTATGTATGATCCATTTACACACACATACAAAGAAAAGGAAAAATAATTTTAGAGGGAAGGTATTAGTATCTAGGAAAACCAGGAGAAGACCCATGTAAAAGGTAGCATTTAAATAAAGGATTGTAAGAGTTAGAGGTGAAAGGAAAAACATAAAATCATAGAGACGAGAATTGGAGGGGGGAAAGGGGAAAGTGGGGGAGAGAGAAGGAGAAGGAGGGAGGGAGGAAAGGAAGATGAAGAAAGGGGAGAGGGGAGGGAAGAGCAAAAGAAAGGGGAGGGGGGAGAGAGAGAGAGAAAGGGAGGGAGGAAGGGAGAAAAAGAGCAAATAATTTTGTTTTCCTTCTTAGGTTGTTTTTTCCCCTCTTTCTAGATCTTATTTTTCTTGTGCAGTAAGATAACTGTATAGATATGTATACATATATTGGATTTGTCATATAATTTAACATATTTAGCATGTATTAGATTACCTGTCATCTAGGGATGGGGAAGGGGGGAAGGAGGGGGAACATTTGGAACAAAAAAAAAATTTTGCAAAGATCAATGTAGAAAAATCACTCCTATGTTCTGTAAATAAAAAGCTTTAATTAATTAAAAAAAAGAAAAAGAAAAAGAGCAAGTAGACCACTGCATAGAGGGAGTAACATGTAAGAAGATTAGAAAGATAAGAAACAGCCAAGTTGTAAAAAACTTCACATGTCAAACAAAGGACTTCATATTTTATCTTGGAGGGTAACAGAAAGCTTGTTGTTGATCAGTCATTTTAGTTGACTCTTAATAACCCTATTTGGGTTTTTTTGTTGTTTTTTTTTTTTTTTTTGCAGAGACACTGGTATGGTGTGCCATTTCTTTCTCCAATTAATTTTATAGATGATGAAATTGAGACAAATAGGTTAAGTGATTTGCCAAAGGTAAGTAAGTAACTAAGGCCAAATTTGAACCCAGGACTTGTGACTCCAAGCCCAGCCCTCTATCCACTGTGCTACTTAGCTATCCAAGGAAGATACTGTATGAAAAAAAAATGCAAAATAAATACCAAGAGGGGAAAAACCTGTAATTGATACAAATTCTTATTAGAGCCTGCCTGTGCTTTCAGGTATATTGTGCTTTACTACTTTTCCTTCAGATGCTCTAAGGACCAGTCAAATAGGCTTATTTACTTTTCTCTATCCACATTATTCAACTCCATATCTTTTCGATATAGAAGGGGAGGATGGAAGAAGGAACCTTCATCCCTAGAATGTAATCCCTATTCACACCTTTCTTACAGAATCTCAAGCTTCCTTCAAGGCTCAATTCAAATGCCAGCTCCTAAAAAAAAAGTCTCTCCCAATCCCTTTAACCTAAAATTACTTTATATTGAGCCTGTATCTGACTTTCATCCCCTGTCCCCACCCACCACCATGGAAGTTTCTTAGGTCAAGAACTGTTCTCTTTTTATCTTGTATCCCCAGAATTCAGCACAGTTCTTGTCAAATAGTAATTGATTAGTAAATGCTTCTTGAATGAATGTGAATAAGTAAATGAAAGATATGTGTTACCTTTTTATACTTGGTTAAAGTATGTAGCTTTATCTCAATCAGAAAATTAGTGCTAAACAAATACTATGCCTTGATATATAAACTGGATGCCTCTAACCCACTATCATATACTTTGAGTCACATCTTTCCCATAATGGTAATAGATTTGCATTGATATATCTGCATGGTTTTACTCACTCCTCCATCACTATCCTATCCAGTCACCATTCAACAGATGATGCTCCTATATAGTAAAAGAAGAAAAAGAAAAGAAAATCCTAGCTACACTTGGTTGATTAACAAACTTGAAAAAAAAAAGTTATCACCATTATCACCACCATGCCACCACTGCAGTCAAAGATCACTCTGAAAATGCTTTGTAGCCAGAATCTATTACCAGATACACAGATTTCTCATGCAAATACTACATGTATCATTTAGTAAAGAAGAGACTGTGGCAGCATTTGATAGAGAAAAGAGCTTTTTTATTGACAAAATAAAATTTAGCAAGTTAAGGTCATGTTCTATACATACACATATATACAGTGTCATGCTTAGAGGCAAGGAGAAGGGGGAAAGCTCTATAGAAACCCTCCAAACTGTTTCCAAAGAAGGAAATAAGGATAGGTTAGAACCATGTGAATTCCACCCAAAAAAATCTTTTTCCACCAGAGAGCCTTTGTTAAATACATTATTTTCTTACAAAGTGAAATATCTGCTGATATATAGATCTAGTCTACCTGGAATCAGATGAGGTGAGTACTTTGATTAGTTGTTTTTTTTTTATGTGGGAACCAAATAAGAAACACAGTTGTGACTTTATTAACACAATAGTCTAATTATTTAATGTCTTTAATCTGATTTTAGATACAATGCAACCATTAATTACCCAATATACTGACATTTTCTCTTATAATTATTCCATAACATTGGGTTTGGTACTATTGATGGTAATTATTCCTTGTTTCTTTGTGAATATGCCAGAAGCTCCATATTTAAAGCATTAGGTCACTCTGAATATGTTCAGCATTTAAAACCTTTCTAGTCATTATGATTTTGGCATCAATGACAAATTGCTAGAGTGCCAATTCATTCAAATAATTCTTGGACATATTGTAAACATTTCCATGTTCTAAAGAAAGAAGTGGAGTTAATAGGCAGCACATAATTCCTCAAATATTTTGACTCAAAGTAAAATAAAACATTGAAATAATTTGAAAAAATTCAAGGAAAAAGTAAGAAAGAATTTTGTGGGATTTTGCCATAATTATTTAATTGAGAAATAGTGTGACATAATATATAGACAATCAACTTTAAACTTGGATTCAAATCTTACCTCTGACATATACTAGCTATGCAATCCCTAAAGAGTTACTTCTTATTGTCCAAAAGCAATTCTATGAGAGAGAAAAGGTTACATAAAGTTGTCCATCTGCGTCAATGGAGGGAGAACTAATATTAGAAGTTCCCATAATATGAAAAAAAAAGGTGTCATTATCCAGAAAAAAGCAACAAATTTGATTACCTACCATAACCATTGATTATATGTCAGATGATCATATGTAATTCAGATTTTTCCTTCATTTTATTGGGCAGATCCAGGTTTTGTGTCATTTATTGTTAAATGATCATTATACATGTTTCCCCAGAAGTAAATAACTTTTTAATGCAACAAATTGCATATTATTGATTTGTATGCTACTAAGTAAGCTTAATGTTATGGGTAGCTAGATGTGGAGTCAGGATGATATGGATTTGAATACTGCCTCAGATACTGTCTATGTGACCTTAGGAAAGTCATAAAGGGGTAAGACTCAACAAGAGTTGACCCTTCTAGTTCTATATCTATGTTCCTCTAAAAGATGTTATTTCTTACCATACTCAATCTTCCATAAAGCATTGATCAGTGTGTATGAATAGGTGCTTAGCAATTATCTTTGGTCTTCAAGAAAATATATGACATCTTCAAGCAACATCTGGATAATTATTCATTGAGAATATTATAACATACAGGGATTCTAGCTCAGATAAGGGTTAGCTGAGAAGATTCTTGGGGTCCTTCACATCTCTGAGATTCCAAAAAGTCAGTGACAATTTCTTCCTTTAGTGCTCATAGAAAAAAAAATGAGTTCAAACGTCAATTTGTTGACAAACTCAATGATTGTTAATTAACTTTTGATCAATTATCAGATGATAATAAACTACCATAATGAAAACACACTGGACTTTGTATTCAAGAGAACTCAGTTCAAACCTGTACTGATTCAAGCTGCAAATTTGGGGAAATCATTTAACTTGTCGGGACCTCGGCTTCCTCAATGGCAAATTGAAGGTCTTTTCCAGCTTTTAAATTCTGATTAAATGATTTCTAGGACATTCCAAAAAGGGTGTGCAGATATGTGTACATATATGTGTGTGCACATACACATAGATGTGTATATATGATATTTGTGTGTGAATGTATGTGTACATACATGTGTATTTAACAAAGGCATGAAGATCAAGGGCAGCTAAAAGGTTCAGTGCTGAGTCCTAGACATGAAATAAGAAAGACTCAAGTTCCTAGCCTGAGCTTGGAATTAGGAAAACTCCTCTTCCTGAGTTCAAATCTAGCCTCAGACACTTTTCTAGCTCTGTGACAGTGGGCACATCACTTAACTCTGTTTGCTTCAGTTTCCTTATCTGTAAAATCACCTGGGAAAAAATGGCAAACCACTCCAGTATCTTTGCCAAGAAATCCCTAAATGGAATTGTAGAGAATTGAACCCAACTGAAAACACTAAACCACAAATGAAGATCAGATAAAATAACATATGTAGAGTGTTTGCAAGTCCTAAAGCACTATGTATGCTAGCTATCATTATTATTATCATTTCTATTATAATTATTTTATATTCACAATACTTCTAAGAGGCAAATATTATTATATGTAAATATAAATATACATACACACATTTATTTTATATATGATATGTGTATATGTGTGTACACGTGTGTATATATACACACATTTATATATAATGTGTGTATGTATATAGAATCAACTTCTAGTCCAGTGTTCTTTCCACTACACTTAGAAAATAGATTATAAGAAAAGGTGAAAGAAACTTTTCCCTTTGGCCAAATAAGATACCAGGAAGTTGCTCCCATGGAGAATTTATGGTGTCTTTATCTTCTTTGACCTCACCTTCTTTGTTGAAAGAATTATATTAGCCCTCTAGTTTATGAGGAACAGATGGCTATAAAATCCATGTTCAACATGGGATAATCCTTCTTCTGTCAAAAGACACATAAAGAAGTCTTTGTCTTTATGTAACTCATTAAGGTGTGTGAATTAAGGATCCAAATGAATGAAATAGCAGTTCAAAAAATAGATCAGGCATTGCTCCAGCTTTAAAAATCATATAGGTCTGGTTTCAGTTTGTGAATACAATGTCAGTATTGTTAGAAAGTTATAAAAATTGAGAATATAGAAGACTGAGTCAAATGGGCCAGCTACTGGTTCCCCCATACATGACGTTCCCACCTTCATGCCTTTGTGTATGCTATCGCCATGTCTATTTAGAATGCCCTCTCTCCTCACCTCCTTCAGTGAAAAGCTTTAGCCTTTGCTAGCCACCCTAATTATTATTGATCTCTACATCTTAGAATTCCTTTATATATAGTTCATATTTATTTATCTGCATCCATATTATATTCTTCCAATAATAATGAGCTGATATTTATATATGTTTATATATGCAAAGCACTACACATACACACACACACACATACACACACACGCAACACACATATAGAGCAACTAGGTGGCAGAGTTGATTGAATGCTAGGCCAGGAGTCAGGAAGACCTGAGTTCAAATTTGGGCTCAGACACTTGCTAGCTGTGTGACCCTGAGCAAGTCACTTAATTGCTATCTGCCTTAGGTTTCTCATCTGTAAAATGGGGATAATAATAAAAAGATATGATGATAAAATTGAGACAGCATATGTAAAGTGCTTCTTATTATAATTATTATTATCTTATTTTATACTCACAACAACTTGGAGAGGAGAGTTATTATTATCTTTATCACCATTTTACAGACAAGAAAACTGATGCAGTTATACCTAGGTTTCTGAGGCAGGATTTAAATTAAGTTCTTCCTAACTCCAAATCCAGCATTCAAGTCTAGAATATGGTCCTTGAGAGCAGAAACATATAATTTTTGTCTTTCCACCTCTAGCACCTCACACTGATGCAGATAGTAAGCACTTAAAGTTTGTTGAGTTGCATCAAGCATGTAGAATTCTGTTGAAGCTAGAAATATTGGTGCAGAACTCCACCAAGGAATAAAAAAGCAAGAATTATCATCACATCACTGTCATCTCTCGTATTAAAATCTGCCAGGAGAAATTACATTGGGTAGTACACTCTGCCACAGTCATAGTTCACAATTGTTCTTTAATGATCTATATGCTTGCAAATTTATTTATTTTTTTAAATGAAATAGAAAGCCTATAATGTTCCGTACTGCACAATGAATGGATAGTTGGATAGATAGATGGATGATCTGACATAATCCAAAAGAAATTTAAATAATAGGACATATGTTTGGCAAAGAGTGAGATGTTTTACATATTTGGACAGGAATGCAAAGAGAAATAAAAGACTTAAATTCAAATTCTGGCTTTGCTACTTTTGTTGTGGTAAATGCCATGAGTAAGTCTTCTTGGGCATCAATTTCCTTATCTGTGAAGTGATATGTAAGCCTGTCCCCTGGACTTGAATTGCTCCCCTTCCTCATTGTCAGCTCTTAGAATCTCTGACTTCCTTCAAGATTCAGCTTTTCATATCACCTTCTAGAGAAGATCTGATTCTTTTACCTGCCTAGCGTCTTCTCCTTGAAGATGAGCCTCCATCAATTCTCTATATATAATTGGACTAAATAAAAAACTATGATTTATTCCAATTCTAAATCTATTATCCTATGAACTAGCTCACTGGGTTGTAGGGTTATTAGTATGTGTTTTTTTTTAAATTTGGTCAGTTCACAGTTTGAGGAAAAACTGGTATTTGGGTTTCATTTGGAGTTCAGAAAAATTAGAGTAATTTATTTTTGCTAGTTTCTATTTCATAGTTCATAGTTCAGGTTAGGTTAAAATCTCTAAATTAATAGTTCATGTTTGCAAGTCAGCTATGCTTGATTCATCTATGCGTAATGAAATGCACAGTGTTCTTTTGTAAATCCCACTTATTTCGACAAACTAAGTGTGAAATAAAATGATAAAATTGCAAGTACAAAAAATTTGAATGACTTCCTTTTCTTTTAAAAACATGAAATTTTCAGTTATTTAAAAACCATGGGGCAACTAGATGGTGCAGTGAATAGAGCACCAGCCCTGAAGTCAGGAGGACCTGAATTCAAATCTTGTCTCAGACACTTAACACTTCATAGCTGTGTGACCCTGGGCAAATCACTTAACCCCAACTGCCTCAGCAAAAAAAGAAAAGAAAAGAAAAGAAAAAAGAAAGAAAGGAAGAAAGAAAATTTCAAAAAGAAAAAAAAACCCATATAGTTTTTTGGGGTTTTTTGTTTTGTTTTTTTGTTTTTTGCTGAGGCAATTGGGGTTAAGTGATTTGCCCAGGGACACACAGCTACGAAGTGTCTGAGAACAGATTTGAACTCAGGTCCTCCTGACTTCAGGGCTGGTGCTCTAATCACTTCGCCACCTAGCTGCCCAACCATATAGTTTTTAAGAATGAGAATCAGGCATTAAAATGTGTGAACTAATTAATTGATAAAATTTTTAAAAGACAATTTTATATCAATATTATTTTATTCTCTCTTCCCTTCCTCTCCCCTTCTCTCTCTCTCTCCTTCCCTCTCTCTCTTCCCTTCCCCCTCCCTCTCTCTCTCCATTTCTCCCTTCTCCTCCCCCTTCTTTCTCTCTCCTCCTCCCCATCATGTGTGTATCTCTCTCTTCCTTTCTCCTTTTTCTTTTCTCTCTGCTAAGATTTCTACAAATTACCATGGCTTGTTTTTTAAAAATTTAATTTAATTTTATTTGTATAACATAATTCCTCAACATTAACCCTTACATAGCTTTCTGTTACAAATTTTTCCCCCAACTCCCCATCCCTCCCCTAGATGGCAGGATATCCACTACATGATAATTATGTTATTATATTTGGCAGATCAAATATATGTATACATATTTCCAAACTTATCATTGCTGTGCAAGAAAATTCGTATCTACGCAAAAGACATATCAGATAAAGGAAACACAATGTAAACAAACACTAATCAAGAGTATGAGAATGTTATGTTGTGGTCCACATTTCACATCCCTCTCTCTGGATGTATATGGCTTTCTTCAGTGAACAATTGGAAGTGGTTTGAAACATTTCATTGTTGAAGAGAGCCATGTCCATCAGAATTGATCATCATGTAATACTGTTGTTGCTGTGTATGATGATCTCCTAGT
>JAJPUD010002222.1:148305-244867 GCA_023553655.1 Myrmecobius fasciatus
GCTGAGGCAATTGGATTTAAGTGACTTGCCCAGGGTCACACAGCTAGGAAGTATTAAGTGTCTGAGATCAGATTTGAACTCAGGTCCTCCTGACTTCAGGGCTGGTGCTCTATCTACTGCGCCACCTAGCTACCCCTCACACATTCATTTTTGCAGGAAATACTATGGGTTTTTTTCAAGCTTAAATAATGAGAAGAGTTTACATAATTTTCTATTCACTTTTTATAGAGATCTAGCTTGGAATAAAATTGTAACTATTCATTCCAGTGCATTCTCCTCTTTACCTTCTCTGATAAAGCTGTAAGTATTATATCTCTTTTTTTGTTGTATAAATTGTGGTGATTTTTGGGCCCTCTAGTCAGGAAAAATTCTGATTGCATCAGTGGCAGCTATAATTTATATTTCATGCAATTCAATAAGCAGAGCTAGCCACAATATCTTTTCTCTTCTTTCCTCTACTAACAGGGCTCTCAAAGAACACATCAGAAGTTTGAAAGAATAGATAAGAATGCTCAAAACACAAAGTTGGTGTAATGAAATGAACATACTATTCATTTCTGATGTGCTTTAATTTCATTATATTGTTGAGTGAAAAAAAATTCTTATTTTTATTCCACTTTTCCTTATTTTTTTTTCTCACAACCCCCTTTCTACTCTTTTAACCTTCTTGCTTCTTTCCAAGTAGGGATCAGTTCATTCTTTGTGTTTGTTTAATCAACACGTAATACAGTACTAGGCTTGTAGAAGGCACTTGATTTAATTGTTTATTAGTTGACTTCTTCCCTATTTCCTTCTCTCTTCCCCAATCATCTGCTACATGGAAGAATTCTTCAGTCAGGAAGGCAGAGAAAGAAATATAGAATGAGAAAAACAATTCTGTGTCTTCCCATCACCCCCATCACCAATCACCATCTTTATTCCTTGACAGCACTAATCTCTAACTTAAACATTCAAACCTCAGAATCTTGGCATACTCACAAGGCAAAAGAAAATGAATGTAGAACTTGCTCCTTGGATGGAATTCAGACTCTTTTCTTTTGCAAACATAATTTTAGTGAAAAGGTCATTGGTAACAAAAGTCCATATGGTTATATTTACTGTTATATACATTAAAGAATGTGGGTATCATATAAAAAGATTACTCAATTTCCAATTAAATGGGTTCCTACTTGAGAGATTTTTATTGAGGAGTATAATATTCTTTAAGTTATTATTTAACATAAACTTTCTATGCAAGTAAAGACTAGAAAGCTAATTTCTGTTTGATGTTATGCAGGGATCTATCATCCAACTTTCTGTCATCTTTTCCTGTGACGGGGTTACATGGTTTAACTCACTTAAAATTAACAGGAAGTCATGCCTTGCAGAGTCTGATATCATCTGAAAACTTTCCAGAGCTCAAGTGAGTTTGTCATTAAAGCTAATAAGATACATTTGTATTCATGTGAAATAGTAAATGTGCGGGAGCAATTCTAAAAATTCATGAGATCATGGAATCTTTCAAAAATGTATTTTGTATCCTGAGTGGAGTGTTGGGACAAGAAAGGAGATGATAGAGCATCTTCCAAAGATCTTACAGAAGTTTACAAACAAGTCTTTACAATAGATCTTACAAAAAGCTCCATGGAATTCATTCTCTCCACTGATTCTAACTAGTGACTCATCTCTAATTTATAGTAGAGATTTTCCTGAAACACTGAGAAATTAAATGACTTGCCTATATGTGCCAGAAGCAGAACTTTACCCATTGTACCAGACATTCCTGTTTCTATAATGGACTTTTACAACTGAATGAAAAAGGAATGCTCTTCAAAATATTGCAGACTACATGATAATGAAGAAACTACCTGAGAGTGTTTTATTTGAGGGTGGAGGAAGGAAGGCAACTGGGGTTAAGTGAGTGTCTGAAGTCATATTTGAACTCAGGTCCTCCTGACTTCAGGGCTAATGCTCTATCTGCTACATCACCTAACTACCCTCTGAGAATGCTTTAAGGGGGGAAAAGACTTCCCTTGTACCCTAATGACCTGGAAAATTCACATAAAATATTTTGGCTCTCCCTTGTACCAAAGAAATCTGATTTTTTTTTCTTTTTCTTTTATGGAGTATTGTAAAACTTGGGTTTGTATTATGCAATTCTATTACATGTACATTTCTCAGTTTCTAAAATTTTTCTGTGTCATCTATTGGCCTTCATGTGTTATTATGTGGCTTCTGCAAAACTCCCTCAAATTTTCCCATTTAATTTCTTATGCCTACCCAAAATATATTGAAACCAAGATAGGGAAAGCCATGATGTGAAAGGATAATTGCATATTTTTCCTTCAGTATGATAAGATTTTTTTTTTGGCTTTTGTTTTTTCTTCCACAGGCTGATGGAAATGCCTTATGCTTATCAATGTTGTGCATTTGGCACTTGCGAAAACCTTCACAAAATTTCTAATCAGTGGAATAAAGGTGACAACATTAGTGTTGATGAATTTCACAAGAAAGAGGTTGTAATGTTGCATTTCCAAGGTAAAAGCTGCTCCCTTCCCATTTTAAATAGCAGGGATAAATAGAATTCTGAAAATTTGTCTAGTCTACTTCCTTATTATCCTCCTGGTCCTTACCTAAACTTTGCATTTCTTTTAAATACCTTGATAGAACCTATTCTAATATTTACTCCATGCTGTAGGGGAATTCTTCACATTTAGCTTAATCCTTCTGGCTAAAAAGTAATTTTGTCTTCAGTGCAGATAACAAAGAAACATTTCATAAAAGATTTCCACAAACATTAAAATGACTATCCAGGTGGATTTTGTTTACCTTACCTTTCTTGAACATACTTTCATCATTTGTTTTAACCATCTTTCTCCAAAAGACAAGGCTAGTTGAGAAAGATTTCTGATATCTCAGTAGTATCACAAAAATTTACCATCTCTATTTCTAAATCAGCTCATTGAAAAACAACCTACTTCCACTCAAACATAAAGACAGCATAGCTCACACCATACCTGTGGTAACTGAGAGTTTTTTTTTTCCCCAGCTATAGCTTTGCAATTAGTACAAACTCAAAAATGACTGGTTTTTACATTTCAAGGCCCTCAGTACTACTTCTGATTTACAATCAGAATTCAGTAGAATTCTGTGGAATTTGTTTGGCGTTTTCATCCTAAAATAAGGATTCCTTTTTTTCCTCAAGAAGGTATTATTTGGAGAAGGTCATGTAATTTTTAATTAATTCAACTCAAAAAACTATGAGACTCATTTCTATTATATTAATAATACTGGCCCACTGAATTTCTGATTTTGTGGGTTATAAATCTGTTAAGGGGTAAGAAATGAGGGGGGAGAGATACTCTAAACAGTGATGGGGTCCCCAGGCTAATATCGCAGGTTTTTGCAAAAGAATTTGCAATCCCAATCTCCAAGTGAGGTTTTTGGCAAAAAATGGGTTTATTTTTACACTGAGAAGCCAGTTCCTGATAGGAATTAGCAAAGGTTTTGGGTACAGAATCTTGTCTTTTATTAGCCTTCTATTGTTTGGAGTGAGGGGCTAATTTTCAAATCAATAAAGGGTAGTGATTGTTTCCCATACCAAAGTGATTCCCAGATTAATGGGAAGTGGGAGATTCCCTGGGAACCAGATTTCCAGAGCCAGGAGATTCAGGTGGGTAGGGATCATTTTTAGGAATTTCCTCAGGCCATATGGGCCCACCCTCCACAAAGATCAGGAAGACATAGAATCCTTATTACATTAAACCCAAGTACCCAAAATGTAAAGTTTGCAGGCTACATTTGACTCACCATAATCCTACTAACCCAAAGTATTGCTATATGCTACTCTTGGGCACACCTACAATTTTGCAAAGATTTCTGGGCACTAGATTATAGAAAAGACATTGAAAAACTGGGGGAAATCCATAGGTAAGTGACTAGAATGATCAGAGCTCTTAGAAACCAGTTGAAGAAAATGGGTATGTTAAGGCTAGAGGAAATAAGATTTGTGGTAGGGAAGTGGGGAATGATGACTACTTTTTTCTTTTTTTCCCACTTTTTAAATAGTATTTTATTTTTCCAAATACATGGAAAGATAGTTTTCAACATTCACCTCTGCAAAATCTTGTATTCCAAATTGTTCTCCCTTTCCTCCTCCCTCCCTCTTCCCTAAAATAGGAAACAATCCAATACAGATTAAACATGTGTAATTCTTCTAACCATATTTCCATATTTGTCACATGCACCAAAAAAAGAAAGAAACAGATCTAAAGGGGAAAAACACGAAAAAAGAGGAAAAAAATCAAGCAAGCAATAATAAATGGTGAAAATATACCATTTTGATCCACATCTAATCTCCACATTCTCTCTCTGAATGTGGATGGCACTTTCCATCACAAGTCTATTGGAATTGCCTTGAATCACCTCATTGTTGAAAAGAGCTGAGTCCATCACAGTTGATCATCACATAATCTTGTTATTACTGTATGTAATGTACTCTTGGTTCTGCTTACTTCACTTAGCATCAGTTCTTGCCTTTTCAGGCTTTTATGAATTCAGCCTGCTCATCATTTCTTGTACAGCAATAATATTCCATTACATTCATATACTGATAGATCAAAGGGTATGCACAGTTTGGTAGTCCTTTTGGGCATAGTTCAAAATTACTCTCCAGAATGGTTAGATCATTTCACAACTCCACCAACAATGCATTAGTGTCCCAGCTCCTGTAGTGAATTAAGGGTGTGAATTCAATGGGGCCAAGAGGAGAGAGTCTTGAATATGAACTCTTCAAAGTTTATTGATCAGAGAGACAAATATATATATATATATATATATATATATATATATTTACACCTCAAATGCTCATAGACTTGAAACAAAGTATACTCTTTGAAGTTCCTATAGTTTTCTCTAACAAACAAGATCTACTGAGATGTAAATGATTAAGCCCCAGATCTTGGTTATTTAGAGATAAAAATAATTGAGATAAACACTAGGGTAAAGATGGTCATACCATTGTCTCAAGCATCTTTCTCCCAAATGCCTTTAGTCTCTAATATGGACTGTTTTTCCTGTCCTAAGTTCAAAGGTTTGCCTTTTTTTCATTTTGCTTCAGTCACTAGATTATTAATTTATTATATTGACAAGCAGTCTCTACTATTTTGATAAGAAAAGGGAGTTTTGGTGAGGCAAGTTACTGTAAGAAGATTCAAGACCTGGAATGGATTCTTGCTTCCTGATCCTCTACACATCCCCTCTAAATATTCATCATTATCTTTTTCTGTCATCTTGGCTGAGAGGTATAAAGTAGTACCTCAGAGTTGTCTTAATTTGCATTTCTCTAATCAAAGGTAATTTATAGCATTTTTTCATATAACTAGAAATGGCTTTAATTTCTTTGTCTGAGAAGTGTCTGTTCATATTCTTTGATCATTTATTAATTGGGGAATGGCTCTATATTTCAATTTCTTTATATATTTTAGAAATGAGGCCTTTAGGATAACTACTTTCAAAGATTTTAACAGAAGAGATTAGATGAGTTCTATTTCATATGATCCCATGAGACAGAGCTGGAACAATTTAGAGTTGTAAATTGCAATGAGGCAAATTTAGCATTTTTCACTGTAAATTCAAAGAAGTTTGAAAGACAAGCTCTTTCCTCTGAGATTAGCTCTAATTTTTCCCATTAGAATGTGAATTTCTTGCTTCAAACCAGTCCCAATTGTTCGGTGAAGAAAGCCATATACACCCAGAGAGAGGGATATGAAATGTGGACCACAACATAACATTTTTATGTTCTCTGTTGAGGTTTGCTTGCATTGTATTTCCTTTATCAGATTATTCTTTCTTGTAGATACGATTTTCCTGCACAAAAAATGATGTGTGGCAATAACTATACATATATTCGATTTCTTAAATATTCTAACATAATTATCATGTAATGGATATCCTGTCATCTAGGGGAGGGGTGGGCAGTAGGGAGGAAAAATTTGTAACAGAAAGCTTTGTAAGGGTTAATATTTAGGAATTACCCATACATGTGTTTTGCAAATAAAAAGCATTAATAAAAAAGAAAAAAAGAAAAAAAAAGTGCATCTGAATCCAGACCTGAAAAAAAAAAAAGAATGTGAATTTCTTAGGGGGGAAAGGCTATTTTTGCATTTATTTATACCCATTAGTACTTAGCATAGTGCTTGGCATTTGATTTGTTGTTTTTAATGCATTAAATGCAATAAGCATTTATTCAATAAGCATCTCCTATGTTTAAAGCATTTTGCCAGTCATTGAGAAATGCAAAAGCAAAAATAAAAAGCAGTCTCTATCTCTAAGAAACTTACATTCTAACATAACATAAATATTTAAGTAAAGAAAATATAACTAAGGAGGGAGAAAATAACAATGAGAAGATTCAAGAAAGGTATCAATAATAATAGCTAATATTTCTCTAAGTATTTTATAATTGATTATCTCATTTGATCCTCACAGCAACTTTAGAAGGTAAATGCTTATTATCCCCATTTTACAATTGAAGAACCTGAGGCAAAACAGAGGTTAAGTGACTTACCCAAAGTCACATACTTAATAAGTGCTTGAGACCATTTTTGAATTTGGGTATTCCAATTCCAGAACTGGCACTATCTGTTATATCTATCTACTATATCAATTAACTGTATTACATAGTATACCTTTGAGGCACTAAGAGGTTAGATGACTTGCCTAGCCAGGGTCACATAGCTAGTATCTAAAAGTGGATTTGAATTTGGGTTTTCCTGACTCCAAGCTCAGTTCCACCTAGCTGTCACTCTATAGCAGAGAGAAACAGTTGGATTTAGAGAAAGTAAAACTTGGATTTAAGCAAGTCACTTGATCTCTCTGAGCCTCAATTTTCTCACCTATAAAATGAAGGGGATAGAGTCAATAAGCCCATAGTAGCTTTAAATTTATGATACTATGAAGTCAAGACTAGAGAAGAAAGAAAGAGAAAAAGAGAAAAACAAAAGAAAGAAAGAAATTTGGCCTTCTGGTCTCTTACCACTGACTTGCTATCTGATACTAGATAAATCACATGTATATATGATTTAAAATAAACTCCTTTTAAAATCAGCTATTATACAAAGATAAATGAGTACAACATTGACTAGAGAGCTAGAGCTAGAATGTAGGAGGATCTCAGTTCAAATCTTTCCTGAGTCACTTAATCCGTTTGTCTCAACTTTTTCATCTGTAAAATGGGCATAATAATAATACTTACTTCCCAGGTTTGTTGTGAATATAAAATGAGATAATATTTACAAAACTCTTAGATCTAAAGAAGAAGGTGGGAAGTAGAATAATTAAGAGAATTCATGCCTCCTTGTAATCTTATTCCCAAAAGAAAGGATTACTCAATTAAACTCTCAGGGACTTCTCACCCATACAGATGAACATGATTTAGAGGACTTCCTTCTTCACTTTGAAGAAGACACGAAAATCCATCATTTAGTATAATGCTCACCACCTCCAGGTAAGGAATTTACAGGAACCTGAACTGAAATTGGAGTTTTCACAGTTAAGAACTACAGTTGGTCCTCAAAATTAACTTCATAACTTCTATTTCAGGATTTGATTCTTGGCAAGTTCACACTAAAATACAATGATGTTTTGGTATCAACTTGTTGGGGCAGCAAAATCTGGAAATCCATTGAGTCTCATAATTATTCCTCTTTTTGGATTCCATTTCTGTATTCATATTGTAAGTGTCTATCCCCCAGTGTTCCGTTTCATTCAGTGAGATAGTCCTTACATGTGGATATTTTTGTAAATTTAAATAGTAAGGGATCTTTTGATATAGTTTAATAGTAACTCAATAGTTGATCATATAAAATGAAAAGCAAATCTTAAAATAATCACAGCCAATCATTAAAGTAGTTGTTAACATGTATATTTATACACATTGCCATATAGTTATTAGATAATAAATATTTTTAAATGGTTTAAGTCCAAATATTTGCTTGTGGATTAAGTAATGAATTATTGGTACTAGATACAAAGGAAAAGAATATTGATAAAGTGCTGGAGTTAAACTCCAGAAGAACTGAAATCAAATCCGGTTGCAGACTTTACTATCTATATGACCCTGGGCAACTTACTTTAGTTCTGTCTGCCTCAGTTTTCCCATTTGTAAAATGGGGATAATAATAGTCCTACTTCTCAGAGTTGTTGTGACAATAAAATGAGTTAATATTAGTAAAGTGTCCCCTAGACAGCAAATAATCCAATATAGGTAAAATATGTGCAATTCTTTTAAACATATTTCCACATTTATCATGCTGCACGAGAAAAATCAGATCAAAAAGGAAAAAAAATGAGAAAGAAAAAAAAAGGAAGCAAAACAACAAAAGAAAAGATAAAGATACTGTGTTGTGATCCACATTCAGTCCTCCTAGTCTTCTTTCTGAATGCAGCTGGCTCCATCACAAGTCTATTGGAATTGTCCTGAATCACCTCATTATTAGAAAAGGTCAAGCCCATCAGAGTTGATCATTGTATAGTCTTGTGGTTGCTGTGCACAGTGTTCTCTTGATTCTACTCACTTCATTTAGCATCAGTTCATGTAAGTCACTCTAGGCCTTTCTGAAATCATGCTGCTGATTATTTCTTTTTTTTTTCTTTTTGCTGAGGCAGTTGAGGTTAAGTGACTTGCCCAGGGTCACACAGCTAAGAAATGTTAAGTGTCTGAGACCAGATTTGAACTCAGGTCTTAACGACTTCAGGGCTGGTGCTCTATCCACTGCAGCACCTAGCTGCCCCCCTGCTGATCATTTCTTATGGAACAATATTATTCCCTAACATTCATAAACTTATTCAGCCATTCCGCAACTGATGGATGTTCACTCAGTTTTCAGTCCCTCACTACTACAAAAAGAGCTGCTACAAACATTTTTGCACATGTGGGTTCTTTTCTCTTTTTTATGATCTCTTTGGGATATAGACCCAGTAGAGACACTGCTGGATCAAAGATGTGCTAAAATGAATTTTTAAAAAGATAAACACTAGGCATTTGATATTTGTTTACAACATTGTGATACATTAAAAAACAACTTTGTTCCTCTATTTTAAGACCAAAAGTTAACCTACATTTTTACAAGCTATAGATTTTCACTCTATTTGTAACTTACTTTTTATATAAGAAAACACTGGCCTGGGATAGTCAGTCCTCCAACCATCAAATCTTATTTATTTTATTGAATGTTTCCCAAATACATGTAAAATTTTTTCACTAAAATATTAATTTTTGGGGCAGCTAGGTAGCGCAGTGGATAGAGCACCAGCCATGAAGTCAGGAGGACCTGAGTTCAAATCTGGTCTCAGATATTTCCTAGCTGTGTGACCCTGGGCAAGTCACTTAACCCCAATTGCTTCAGCAAAAAGCAAATAAATAAATAAATAAATAAATGAATAAAATATTAATTTTTAAGTCCTGCAATACATATTTCCATATTAGCCATATTGCATTAGAAAAGAGACAGGAAATTAAGTTGTCTTTTTTTAAGTAGCCTTCTTGGGAAGGGGAAGAAGGGAGAAAAAATAAAATAAAAAGAACACAGCAGAGAACAAAAGAAAACTTATAAGGAAGCAAAGAAAAATTGGAAATCTCTGAACACAATGTATAAAATATATCACATAGACTTTCTTGAAATGGAAATTTATTATTTTATATTTTGAATTCTCTTATGTTCTGTGATTCACATAACGATTTTTTTTCTTCTTTTATTTTGTATTAAAGTTTAAAAGAAAAAGTGCTTCAGTCTGTAGTCAACTCATCAGAGCTCTCTCAGGAGGAAAATAGCATTTTTTTTATCATGAATCCTTGGAAATTGCCTTGCATTATTTATCAGAATAACTGAGTCTTTCACAGATAATCATTCTTACAATATAGCTGCTAGTGTGTACAATGTTCTCCTGGCTCTGTTCATTTGACTTTGCATGAGTTCAACTATCAGACTTCTTAAGCAAGAGGTGTGAGTGAAGAAGCATCAGACAAAGATTCTAGGAATCTATATTTTAGTCCTGGGTCTATACCACTGACTTGCTATTTGATTGTAGGCAATATCGCATGTGGCTTAAAATCTCAAATTTATCACTTTTTTCAATCTCTTTCTTGTCATTTCAGGGCCCTTCAAACCATGTGAACATCTATTTGGTAGTTGGTTAATCAGAATTGGAGTGTGGACCATTGCATTTTTGGCTTTTGTTTGCAATGCTTTGGTGACCTCAACAATCTTCAAATCTTCATTGTATATTTCCTCTATAAAACTTTTAATTGGATTGATAGCAATGGTAAACATTCTAATGAGTGTCTCCAGTGGTGTCTTGGCTAGTGTTGATATATTAACTTTTGGCAGCTTTGCTCAATATGGTGCATGGTGGGAGAGTGGAATAGTTTGCCAGATCACTGGTTTTCTGTACATTTTTGCTTCAGAGACATCTGTTTTCATACTCACTCTGGCAGCCCTTGAAAGTGGGTTCTCTGTTAAATGCTTCGCAAAATTTGAAACCAAAGCATCTTTTTCCAGCCTGAAAGCAATAATTCTGCTTTGCTTTCTGTTGGCCCTGATCATTGCTACAGTTCCTCTGCTCAGTGGCAGTGAATATAGTGTATCTCCTCTCTGCTTGGCTCTATCTTTTGGAGAATCCAGTACTACCATTTACATGATAGCTCTGGTCTTGCTGAATTCCCTTTGTTTCCTTGTGATGACCATCACCTATACTAAGCTCTACTGCAGTTTGGAAAAGAGAGAACTAGAAAATATTTGGGACTGTATAATGGTGAAGCATGTGGCTCTATTACTCTTCACCAATTGCATCCTTTATTGCCCTGTAGTTTTCTTGTCCTTTTCCTCTCTGTTAAACCTCACATTCATCAGTCCCGAAGTGATTAAGTGTATTTTCTTGGTGATTGTCCCTCTCCCTTCTTGTATCAACCCCCTTCTCTACATTTTCTTTAACCCAAACTTTAAAGAAGACATAGAGAACTTCCAAAAGCAAACATTCTTGTGGAAAGATCAAAACAGCCAAGTCTGATCTCTATCAGCTCAGAAGATATGGAGAAATGGTCCTGTGATTCAACCCAAGCTTTGGTCGCCTTTGCTAGTAACAACAACTCTTATGACTTGACATCTTGTCATCTTATCCAATTACAAAAAGTCATCATCTTTCATCTGTGACATTTGTTCTTTGTCTCTAATGTGAATTGCAAGACAAAGAAGGAAAATGTTTACAAAATTTACAAACCCCAGAGGGAAAAAAGGTGGCATAGCTGGTGGGACAGGAACACAGTGTTCTTCATAATTGTTCCATGCACTTGAGAAGTGATATCTTAAAAAAAAAAAAAAAAGTTGAAATAGAACCCAGTGGGGGGGGTGGAAATCCACCTGTATACTCACTGACATTTGGGATTAAAAATGAGCCTGAAGGCATCTCATAGTGTCAATTTGATTGTTTTTGTCAGCAATGAATTTTTTTTACCAGTATACCACAAATAGAAGAATTAAATGCTCTTCAAAGATTCACCATAAGTTTAATCTACTTCTCTCTAAATTCATATACAAAGAGTTTAAAAAGAAGATAATGACCCACAAAGTGGGTTCCATAAGGCCTAAATTTTTTTTTTATTTTTTATTTTTTTATTAAAACTTTTTATTTGCAAAACATATGTATGGGTAATTCTTCAACATTAACCCTTACAAAGCTTTCTGTTACAAATTTTCTCCCCTACTGCCCACCCCTCCCCTAGATGGCAGGAAATCCACTACATGTTAATTATGTTAAAATACTTGATAAATTGAATATATATATACATATTTCCACACTTATCATTTTTGTGCAATAAAAGTCGTTATCTACAAGAAAAAAAAATGTGAGAAAGGAAACACAATACAAGCAAAAATTTATTCCATCTCCACAATTCTGAGAGGTAAACTATCCTATGTTCCTCTAATTTGCTTATAATATCACTCTTTATATCTAGATTATGAATCCATTTAGATCTTATCTTGGTATGTGGTGTTAGGTGTGGGTCAAGCCCTAATTTCTTCCACACTAATTTCCAATTTTCCCAGCAGTTTTTGCCAAATAATGAGTACTTATCCCAGAAGCTGGGGTCTTTGGGTTTATCAAACACTAAATTGCTAAAGTTATTGCCTAGTTTGTCCTGTGATTCTATCCTATGACACTGATTGACTACTCTATTTCTCAGCCAGTACCAAATGGTTTTGATGACCACTGCTTTATAATATAGTTTTAGATCTGGTACAGCAAGGCCACCATCATCAGCCTTTTTTTTTTCATTAATTCCCTTGAGATTCTTGACCTTTTATTCTTCCAAATGAACTTTGCTACTATTTTTTCTAGATCTGTAAAATAATTTCTTGGGAATTTGATTGGTTTGGCACTAAATAAGTAAATTAGTTTGGGTAGTATTGTCATTTTTGTTATATTCGCTCGGCTTACCTATGAGCACTTGATGTTTTTCCAATTGACTAGGTCTGACAGGCCTAAAAATTTTTTAAAGGTGGTTGAGGTGGGTTAGAGAAAGGAAGTCAAAAATTATCTTTGTTACCATGACAAAGAATATTCTGATTCTCTGGATTTATGCAGAGTTTTGTTTCCCTTCCACCTTTCCTAACAGGCTTCTTGCAGATCATTGCCTGGTCTTAGAGTGGAGGATGTTATTAGCATGATCATATTGGGAGGGATTTTATTTAGGTCTATTTGCCATGTCAGGCACTAGCATCATCCTCCAGTATGATAGAAGTGTATGAACATTTCTAAGGCCAAATGAACTCAAATTGTTATCAGGGAAATAAGGAAAGACAGTTTCTGACTGACTTCACCCATCATTAATTCCCTGATAACCAAATCTGGGATTTCATGATCAAAGTTCATTGCTAGCAATGGACATCCATAGAAATGACAGTGAATGGATTTGAGGATCTTGGACTGGGAGGATGCCTTATCTAAAAACTAAAGCAATCAGATGTTTTGAGTTCATACTCACAGTGGAAAGGTGATTTATTATAGCAGAGACATATATTAAATTAGTCTACATGAGAAACTCAAACCTACTAAACTCTAAAATCTATGGCAATAAAACAACATGAAGCTAGAGAATGAGTCTGGACATTCTTTTTTCTCCATGAATACATTATCCTTTTGGTTAGCTTGATTTCTAGCTGCATTCCATCTGTGCTGCACTGCTTGATGACAGTGGCATTCCTTCTCCACTTTTCCACATTTAATACATATGTAAATTGATTTGAGAAGCAAAATAATAAAGCATGGGAAGTTGAAAGAATCATTATAGTTTCTTTTATCAGAATGTTATTATTCCACCAGGCAGCCTCCAAAACAAATAGTTGTTGGGTGGCATATTTTTATAGGCATGTTTTAAATATTTTGATAAGATGTTTTAATTTGGAATTGAAAAAATACATTTATGAAATTTTTATAAGATTTATAAATGTAGAACTGTATTTATTATTACAATATGATACAATAATCATATGGAACACAACAGTAAACCATGTATAGTTGCAGCCTACTAGTTAGATATATATCCTGCCCAATTATTGTCCTAAAGTTATTATATGTATGTAATATATGTAAATGTGTAGCACCTGTAAATAGGTTATATACTTGCTTTTCTATTGGTATAAGAAATAAAATTTGTAATAAAATGTGAAACTGAAAGCCAAGAGTATTTCAAATTTATCATGGACCACAAAAGCAGATGTGTATTCTCTTATTTATTGGTGTTAAAGTATGGTTGCTATGAACAATGTTATCTCACACCAAGCCAACTGGAAATTGGAAACTTCATTGCTTTGGATATTTGAGACATGATTTGAGGTGTGAAATAAGTCTTTCACAGGAGCAAATTAAAATATCTTTGCTTTCTCTTAAAATGTTGCTGTTGATGCTGCTGTTGATATTATTCCTGTTTAATTATGGTTCATATATAATTTTACCAAAGAAAATCCTCATTACAGGCAATGGTTGGGTTTTAGTAGCCAAGACCTTCCCCAGTCCTGAGATGCTTTAACAATGAAAGAGAGAGGGGAAAGACCCACAATTAAAAACACAAGGCTAAATGACAAATAAGACTATTAAAGACTCAACCTGTTCAGCCCAAGTACTTCTGAAAATTCTTTCTTTCAAACACTTTCATTATGTGACCATGGTAAGACCAAAGCATGAGGGCATGTAATTCTCCAAGCCCACAGAAGGGAAAACATACACACACACACACACACACACACACACACACACACACACACACTGTTCTCTTTCAAACTCTTCTCAGCTGAGAAATCAAGGGATCTAATGATCTCTTAGAAGCAAACAAGTCAGAAATCCCTGAGGGCCTTTATTTATCAAGCCCAAATGAGCTAGTCCACATAGGCCACTAGCCAAAAAAAAAAAAAAAAAAAAAAAAAATCTCAGCAGTGATTCCTTTTCCTCTTCTTTTCAGTTGGTACTGACATAATAAAGCAGCTCCACAGCACCAGAGAGAAATGATAGTTTTTTAAATCTGACAGCATTATCACTAGAATCACTACTTGTTTATGGGGCTACTTATCTCATCAGTCTCATTCAGAGGCAAGTCATATTTTTCAGCTTGATTCTATTGACAGACATTCAAAGTGATCTCATGATCTTGATTCATCTTAAATTAAAACAAAGTTTTGTTTTGTTTTGTTTTTGTTCAGATCTGGAATCACTAGATCTTGAGTAGAAATGGGCCTCAGAGACTTTCTGGCCCAATCTGTATCTGAATAAAAGTCCTCCTTTTTTATTGTAATAAATTTATTTTTAATACACATTGCTTTATAAATCACGTTGGGAGAAAAAAATCAGAGCAAAAGGGAAAAATTGTGAGAGATTAAAAACAACAGAAAAAAAGAAGTAAACATAGCATATGTTGATTTACATTCAATTTCCATAGTTCATTTTCTAGATGAAAGTGGTTTTTCTTGTCCAAAGTCAGCTGGAATTGCTTTGGATCACTGAACTACTGAAAAGAACCAAGCCTTTCATAGTTCATTATCACACATTCTTGCTGTTACTGTGTACAATATATTCCTGGTTCTGTTTGTTTCACTCAGCATCAGTTCATGCAAATCTTTCCAGGCCTTTCTATAATCAACCAGTTCATCATTTTTATAGAGCAATAATATTACATTATCTTCATGTACCCACCTCTCAGATTGGCTAAGATGACAGGAAAAGATAATGATGAATGTTGGAGGGAATGTGGGGAAACTGGAATACTAATACATTGTTGGTGGAACTGTGAACAGTCGCAGCCATTCTGGAGAGCAATTTGGAACTATGCTCAAAAAGTTATCAAACTGTGCATACCCTTTGACCCAGCAGTGTTTCTATTGGGCTTATATCCCAAAGAGATCTTAAAGGAAGGAAAGGGACCCACATGTGCAAGAATGTTTGTGACAGCCCTTTTTGTAATGGCAAGAAACTGGAAACTGAATGGATGCCCATCAATTGGAGAGTGGCTGAATAAGTTATGGTATATGAATGTTATGGAATATTATTGTTCTAAAAGAAACAATCAACGGGATTATTTTACGTGAACTGATGCCAAGTGAAAGGAGCAGAACCAGGAGATCATTATACATGGCAACAATAAGATTATATGATCATCAACTCTGATGGACATGCCATTCTTCCCAACAATAAAATGACTGAGGCCAGTTCCAATGATTTTGTGATGAAGAGAGTCATCTACACCCAGAGAGAGAACTGTGGGAACTGAGGGTAGATCACAACATAGCATTTTCACTCTTTTTGTTGTTGTTTGCTTGCATTTTGTTTTCTTTCTCATTTCCTTTTTGATCTGATTTTTCTTGTGCAGCAAGATCATTGTATAAATATGTATACATATATTGGATTTGATATTTATTTTAACATGTTTAAGATATATTGGATTGCTTGCCATTTAGGAAAGGGGGAAAAGAGGGGAAAATTTGGAACACAGAGTTTTATAAGGTTCAGTGTTGAAAAATTATCCATGCATATGTTTGAAAAAAAAAAAAGCTTAAAAAAAATCTTCATGTACCAAAAACTTGTTCAGCCATTCCCCAATTGATGATCATACACTTCTTTTCCAATTTTTTATTACCACAAAAAAATGCTACTACAAACATTTTTGCTCATGTGGATCCTTTCCCCTCCTTTATGATTTCCTTGGGATACAGATGGCACTGCTAGATCACAGGATATGCACAGTTTTATAGCCCTTTGGGCATAGTTCCAGATTGCTCTCCAAAATGGCTGGATCCGTTCACACTTCCACCAAATATGCATTAGTGTCCCAGTTTTCCCACATCCCCTCCAACATTTATCACTATCTTTTCCTGTCATTGTAGCCAATCTGAGAGGTATATAGTGGTATCTCAGAGTTGTTTTAATTTGCATTTCTCTAATCAATAGTGATTTAGAGCATTTTTCATATAACTATATAATACATAACTATATAATATTCATATAACTATAAATCAAAGTCCCTTTAAAAAAAATCCCCAATTAGTGTTTCTATTGATTTAGAACCCTTCTACTGATAAGTGCCCAATGAGTCAATCCATTTTATTCTTGGACAGCTATAGCTCTTGAGATTCCATTTTCCCTTACACTAAGAGTAACTTTGGCTCACTGTAGCTTCTACTTTATTGCAAATAGTACTGCCATCCAAGGCCATTAAGGACAAATTTAATCTCTTTTCTACATGAAAGCCCTTAAAAAACTTGGAGACAGCTCTCATGAACCCCCTATGTCTCTCAGTACAGTGATAAGTTGCAAAAGAGCTGTTATCTTCTTGGTATATAGATTCCAGGAAATGCTCTAAAATGAATCATCTAAATTATGATGCTTTCATAAATGTTGGCAAATATGTTACAAAACAGTATTTTTAAAATAGGGGAAATCTTGACTAGGTTGAAAAAAATCCATGTTTAATTTGAATTCAGTAAAAATCATGTTCAAATCCTATCTTTTACACTTCCTTTTCTTGCCTATATAATGACAGAAAGGTTGATAAACCTCTCTGAATCTGTTTCCCCATCAATAAAAAAGGATAATAATAGACAAGACACCTATGCAAGGCTATTCCAAAGCTCAAATAAGGTAATATAAATTAAAAGTGTTGGCAAATTTGAAAATGCTAAATGAATGTCCATAATTTGTTGTTATTGAATCATTAAAGGAGTCTTGGAGATCATCTAATTCAATCTCTTCATTTTACAGATGAAGCAAGTAGGACCCAGACAGGGTATGTGACAACAGATTTCAGATTGCACAATGGCAGAAAAAAAATGTGAAATTAGGTCCTGCAATTCAAAATCCATCACTCCTTTCATACTAACACATTCCCAACTGGAAGAAAAGGAAAGGCATAATATTTTGAAATTTCAAATATACCAAAATTCTGCTAATTAAACTAATAAACTTCCATCTTTCTCTTTGTTTCTTTATTTTTTCCACTAATTTCTCTGATTAAACACTGTTCTGTTTGTATTCTATTTTATTTTTTTTTAATTTAAAATAGTTGCTTTCACTTTTTATGATAATTCCTGTACAAAGAGGACAGGATCTTTTGTATAATAAATATTTTAATATAATTTTATCAAAGAAGAAAAGCGTAGTTTTCTTTTCATTTGAAATTACAGAAATTCTAATATCTTGAAAGTTATAATATTATAGCTGATTAGTTCTTTTTATGTTTTTAACTTGTCATTGTTTCTGGCCTTAAGGACCATTAACCAGCAGGAGAATTTGAGATCTGAAAAGGAAAAAGGAGGCTCATTTTGACCTCATTCACTTTATTCCTATTCTTTAATATAGCAAACTTTATGTTTTAGTTTTGCAGATAAAAGAGACCTCTTCCTTCTAGGTCATTAAACTTGGAGCAATCTTTGTCTATCAATTTTTGGAGAGCCAAATACACACACACACACACACACACACACACACACAATAACTTTCTCTCCACTCAGTTGTAGGCTCTGGTTATTTTATTGTTTTCCACATAAAAGAGAGGGTTCTGAAAATATCCAGCTCTGATCCCATGCAGCCCCATTAATCAGTGAAATTTCTGCTTAATTCTGACTCAGGAAACCTTCTATATAGGATGAAGAATATTTCAGATACCAGTTCTAATGTGCAATGTTGCATGAATCTTTCTGGATAGGAAAGCACCAATGACAAATAGATATAACTAACTGGGGAAGCATTTTGGAATAAAAATTTCTAACTGTAGGCATATTTGGATAGTTATATTTCACTCTGGCTACCACATTTTAAATGGGATATTAATGAAACAAACTAAAGGAAGATCGTCCAGAGGATGTGGGTTCTAACACTATAACATCTATTATTTTGTTTTATCCTCACAATGACTCTGAGAGATAGGTGCAATTATTTCCTACTTCATGGATAAAGAAACTAAGGCAGGAATTGTTGTGACTCCCAAGGTCACAAAACTAGTAAGTTATTGAGACCAGTACCAAATCTAGGCCTCTTCCCCACTATACCACCCAGCTTAGGAAACTAAGGAAAACATGTCATAAAGTTGAAGGAACTGGGAAGCTTAAGGAAGAAAAAAGTAAAAAGTAATGCGGTACTTCCAGTGAGTGTGATTTCATCAATATAGATACTCTATCCACAGTGGTACAGAACACAACACATCAACATCTTCTCATTTTGTGGGGCTCTGGTTCGTGTGATTCCATAAAGTGTTCGTAAGGAACCTTCTTCTAGGTTTATTGACATGATAGCTGTCTTAAAGTATTTAAAGGACTATTTAATAAAAAGAAGTTGTATTTCCTCTGTCCAAAGGGCAGATCTAGAGGAATGAAGAGAAGTCACAGGAAGAAATTCATAAGCAAGAAGGTTCAAACTAAAGCTTCCCATCAATAGAATTCATTATCAGAGTGGCCATTGGAATATATTTGGATGGCATTCTCCAAAGTCTCTTCAAATTCTTTTTTTCTTTTAGAAAATATTTGTGCCAGGGGCAGCTAGGTAGCACAGTGATAAAACACCAACCCTGAAGTCAGGAGGACCTGAGTTCAAATCTGACCTCAGACACTTAACATCTCCTAGCTGTGTGACCCTGGGCAAATCACTTAACTCCAATTGCCTCAGCAAAAGAAAAAAAAATCCAGAAAGTATTTGTGCCTAAGAAAAAGAGTGAATCTTTTTCTTAAAAGTTTAAAAAATTCAAAGGATGGAGGGTTAGTAGTACCAAACCTAAAACTATATTATAAAGGAGCAGTAATCAAAAACATTTGGTACTGGCTAAGAAATAGAGTGGTGGCTCAGTAGGAACAGATTCAATACATAAACACAAAAATCAAGGCCTATAGCAATCTAGTATTTGATAAACCCTCAAACTCTAGCTTCTGGAATAGGAACTCACTATTTGACAAAAGGGAAGTACAAAGCTGAGAAAAAATCTTTACAAGCAGTATTTCTGATAAAGTTCTCATTTCTAAAATGCATAAAGAACTGTGTCAAATTTATAAGAATATGTCATTCCTCAATTGATAAATGGTCAAATTAACAGACAATTTTCAGATGATGAAATTAAATGAATATGAATATGAATATGCTGTATGAATAATGCTGTAAATCACTATTGATTAGGGAAATGCAAATTAAAACAACTCTGAGGTATCACCTCATACCTTTCAGATTGGCTAAAATGACAGGAAGAGATAGTGATAAATGTTGGAGGGGATATGGGAAAACTGGGATAATAATACATTGTTGGTAGAGGTGTGAACTGATCCAGTCATTCTGGAGAGCAATCTGGAACTATGCCCAAAGAACTATAAAACTGTGCATACCCTTTGATCCAGCAGTGCCATTACTGGGGATATACCCCAAGGAAATCATAAAGGAGGGGAAAAAATTCACATATGCAAAAATATTTGTAGCAGCTCTTTCTGTGGTAGTAAAGAAATGGAAAAGAAGTGGATGCCCAGACCCCAGATCCTGAGGTTCTGAAAATAATCCCAGAGGAAGTCACAAAGGCGGACATGAGCTGGTCACCTTTTCAGAAGGCTTTCCTGGAAGATTATATAAAGAATCTCAAAAGAGAGTTAGAAGAATGGGGAAATAAATTGAGAGCAGTGCAAGAAGGAAATATTGTCCTGCAACAGAGATGTGAAAAACTGGAAAATAAGACTGGTCAATTGGAAAAAGTCACCAACTCACTGGAAAATAAAAATAGTGAATTGGAAAAAGATAAAAATTCACTGAAAAACAAAATTAGTGAATTGGAAAAAGACAACAATTCACTGAAAAATAAAATTGGCAAAATGGAAAAAGAATGCAATGAACCAAAAAATTCAATTGGCCAGTTACAAAAGGAGCTAAAAAGATAACTGAAGGAAATAATACCTTAAAAATTAAAATTGAACAAATTGAAATGAATGACTCAATAAGACTTCAAGAATCAGTCAAACAAAAACAAAAAAAATGAAAGAAATAGAAGAAAATATGAACTATCTCCTAGGAAAAACAACTGACTTGGAAAGCAGATCCAGGAGAGACAATCTAAGGATTATTGGACTCCCTGAAAGTCATGATGAAAAAAAGAACCTTGATGCTATCTTCCAGGAAATCATGAAAGAGAATTGCCCTGATGTTTTAGAATTAGAAGGCAAAGTTGGCATTGAAAGAATTCACCGATCACCTCCTGAAAGAGACCCCAAAATTAAAACCCCAAGGAATATCATGGCCAAATTTTAGGACTATCGCACCAAGGAAAAAATATTGCAAGCAGCTAGAAAAAAACAGTTCAAATACCAAGGAACTGTTATTAGAATTACATAGGATCTGTCAGCTTCCACACTGAAGGATCAAAGGGCCTGGAATCAGATATTCCGAAAGGCAAAAAAACTTGGATTACAGCCAAGAATAAGCTATCCAGCTAGAATGAGCATTATCTTCCAAGGAAGAAGATAGTCATTCAATGATACAGGAAAATTTCACCTATTTCTAATGAAAAGACCATATCTGAACAAAAAAATCTGACCTCCAAACACAGAACTCTAGAGAAGTATAAAAAGGTAAAAAGGAAAGAACTCTTGAGAACTATATCTCTACTATGGGTATCCTTAAAGAATGGGGGTATAATTTGATTTTACTTTGATAATAATGGAAAAAAAATTAGAGGTGGAAAGGATATCATACTGTAAAAAAAAGGGGGGGAAGGAGGTAAAATAAAGTAAAAATAAAAAGGAGGTAAAATAAGGCAAAGTCTGATGAAGAGACATAGAAAATCTGATATAATTGACGGAAAGAAGGGAGGGTGATGAGTATTGGGTAAATCTTACTCTCATTACATTGGGCTCTAAAAGAGCATATCAGACACATTTGGTTTCAGGGAAAAACTTGGTCCTCCTTAAAGGGAAGTAGAAGGGAAAGGAGGAAAAGCAAGGGATAAACTAATAGAAGGATTAGGGGAAAGGTGTAAAAAAAGAGGGAGGATTCTAAAGGGGGGAGGACTGTTAGAGGCAGGTGGTCATCAAAAAGAAAATACTGGGGAGGGGGGAAGGGAGTAAGGGGAAAGGGAAGAGAAAAATATAACTTTGGGTAAATAAGATGGCAGGAAATACAGATAAAGTTATTTTAACTGTGAATGTGGATGGGATGAACTCTCCCATAAAACAAAAATGGAAGTGGATAGCGGACTGGATTAAAAGCCAGAATCCTACAATATGTTGTTTACAAGAAACAGAACTAAAACATAGAGATACATACAGAGTGAAGGTAAAGGGATGGAGCAGAATCTTTTATGCTTCAAGTGAACAAAGAAAGGCAGGGGTAGCAATCCTTATCTCAGATCAAGTAAAAGCAAAAATAGATCTAATTAAAAGAGATAAGGAAGGAAACTATATTTTACTAAAGGGTACCATAAACAATGAAGCGGTATCAATACTAAACATATATGCACCAAGTGCTAAGCATCCAAATTCCTAGAGGAGAAACTAACAGAGATGCAAGGAGAAATAGACAGTACAACTGTACTAGTGGGGGATCTCAACCTTGCTCTCTCAGAATTAGATAAATCAAATCACAAAATAAATAAGAAAGAAGTTAGGAGGTAGGAGTCCTTCATTCCCTATTTTTTCAAATAGTTTATATAATATTGGAGTTAACTGTTTTTTTAATGTTTGGTAGAATTCACATGTAAATCCATCTGGTCCTGGGGATTTTTTCTTAGGGAGTTGATTAATGACTTGTTCTATTTCTTTTTCTAAAATGGGACTATTTAAGTAATTTATTTCCTCTTCTGTTAATCTGGGCAATCTATATTTTTGTAGATATTCCTCCATTTCACTTAGGTTATCAAATTTATTGGCATACAGTTGTGCAAAGTAACTCCTGATTATTGCTCTAATTTCCTCTTCATTGGTGGAAAGTTCTCCCTTTTCATTTTTGAGACTAACAATTCGATTTTCCTCTTTCCTTTTTCTAATTAAATTAACTAGAGGTTTATCTATTTTGTTGGTTTTTTCATAAAACCAACTTTTAGTTTTATTTATTAATTCAATAGTTTTTTTTACTTTCGATTTTACTAATCTCTCCTTTTGTTTTTAGGATTTCAAGTTTGGTATTTGATTGGGGGTTTTTAATTTGTTCTTTCTCTAGCTTTTTTAGTTGCAAGCCCAATTCATTGATTTTCTCTTTCTCTATTTGATGCAAATAAGCATCTAGAGATATAAAATTTCCCCTTATTACCGCTTTGGCTATATCCCACAAATTTTGGTATGTTGTCTCATTATTGTCATTCTCTTGAATGAAATTAGTAATTGTGTCTGTAATTTGCTGTTTCACCCATTCATTCTTTAGGATAAAATTATTTAGTTTCCAATTGCTTTTTGGTCTATTTTCTCCTGGCCTTATATTGCATGTGATTTTTATTCCATCATCATCTGAAAAAAATGCATTTATTATTTCTGCCTTCCTGCATTTGATTTTGAGGTTTTTGTGTCCTAGCACATGGTCAATTTTTGTATAAGTTCCATGGACTGCTGAGAAAAAAGTAAACTCCTTTCTGTCTCCATTTAATTTCCTCCAAAGATCTATCATACCTAACTTTTCTAACATTTTGTTTACCTCCTTAACTTCTTTCTTATTTATTTTGTGGTTTGATTTATCAAGTTCTGAGAGAGGGAGGTTGAGATCCCCCACTATTATAGTTTTGCTGTCTATTTCTTCTTGCATCTCTCTGAACCTTTCCTCTAGGAATTTCCATGCTATACCACTTGGTGCATATATGTTTAGTATTGATATTGCTTCACCATCTATGGTAGAAGTTAGGAAGTAAAAAAAATGTTAGAAAAGTTAGGTATGATAGATCTATGGAGGAAATTGAATGGCGATAGAAGGGAGTATACTTTTTTCTCAGGGGTTCATGGAACTTATATGAAAATTGATCATGTGTTAGGGCATTAAAAACCTCAAAATCAAATGCAGAAAAGCAGAAAGAGTAAATGCATCCTTTTCAGATCATGATACAATAAAACTCACATGTAATATAAGGCCAGGAGAAATAGACCAAAAGTTAATTGGAAATTAAATAATCTAATCCTGAAGAATGAATGGGTGAAAGAGCAAATTATAGACACAATCAATAATTTCATCCAGGAGAATGACAATAATGAGACAACATACCAAAATTTGTGGGATACGGCCAAAGTGGTTATAAGGGGTAACTATATATTTCTAGATGCTTACTTGCATAAAATAGAGAAAGAGAAGATCAATGAATTAGTGTTACAATTAAAAAAACTAGAAAAAGAGCAAATTAAAAACCCTCAATTAAATACCAAATTGGAAATTCTGAAAATAAAAAGGGAGATCAATAAAATTGAAAAGAAAACTATTGAATTAATAAATAAAACTAAGTTTGTGTTATGAAAAAACAAACAAAATAGATAAGCGTTTAGTTAATTTGATCAGAAAAAGGAAAGAGGAAAATCAAATTTTTAGTCTCAAAAATGATAAGGGAGAACTTTCCTCCAATGAAGAGGAAATTAGAGTAATAATTAGGAGTTACTTTGCCCAACTTTATGCCAGTAAATTTGATAATCTCAATGAAATGGAGGAATATCTACAAAAATATAGACTGCTCAGGTTAACAGAAGAGGAAATAAATTACTTAACTAGTTCCATTTTAGAAAAAGAAATAGAACAAGCTATTAAGCAACTCCCTAAGAAAAAATCTCCAGGGCCAGATGGATTTACATGTGAATTCTACAAAACATTCAAAGATCAATTAATTCCAGTACTATATAAAGTACTTGAAAAAATAGGGAAAGAAGATATACTACCAAATTCCTTCTATGATACTGATATCATGCTGATAGCTAAACCAGGTGGGGTGAAAACAGAGGAAGAAACTATGGACCAATTTCCCTAATTAATATTGATGCAAAAATTTTAAATAAGATATTAGCAATGAGATTACAGAAAGTCATCCCCAGGATAGTGCACTATGACCAAGTAGCACTTATACCAGGAATGCAGGGCTGCTTCAATATTAGGAAAACTATCAGCATAATCAATTATATTAATAACCAAACTAACAAAAATCATATGATGATCTCAATAGATGCAGAAAAAGCATTTGATAATATCCAACACCCATTCCTATTAAAAACATTAGAGAGTATAGGAATAAATGGGCTTTTCCTTAAAATGATTAGTAGCATCTACTTAAAACCATCAGCAAGCATCATATGTAATGGAGACAAACTAAAACCATTCCCAATAAGATCAGGAGTGAAACAACGCTGTCCACTGTCACCATTAGTATTTAATATTGTATTAGAAATGTTAGCTTTGGCAATAAGAGAAGAAAAAGAGATAAAAGGAATTAGAGTACGTAATGAAGAAACCAAATTATCACTCTTTGCAGATGACATGATGATATACTTAGAGAACCCTAGAGATTCAACTAAAAAACTACTAAAAACAATTCACAACTTTAGCAAAGTTGCAGGATACAAAATAAATCTACATAAATCATCAGCATGTTTATATATTACAAACAAAGTTCAGCAGCAAGAGATATAAAAAGAAATTCCATTCAAAATAACTATGGATAGTATAAAATATTTGGGAATCTATCTGCCAAGGAAAAGTCAGGAACTATATGAACTAAACTACAAAACACTTTCTACACAAATAAAATCAGACCTAGTCAATTGGAAAAACATGAAATGCTCATGGGTAGGCCAAGAGAATATAATAAAAATGACAATACTACCCAAACTAATTTACTTATTTAGTGCCATACCAATCAAACTCCTAAGAAATTATTTTACAGATCTAGAAAAAATAGTAGCAAAGTTCATTTGGGGGTTTGAACAAAAGATCAAGAATTTCAAGGGAATTAACGAAAAAAAAAAAAAAGACAGATGAAGGTGGCCTTGCTGTACCAGGTCTAAAACTATATTATAAAGCAGCAGTCATCAAAACCATTTGCTACGGGCTGAGAAATAGAGCAGTTGATCAGTGGCATAGGATAGGATATCAGGACAATCTAGGTAATAACATTAGCAATTTAGTGTTTGATAAACCCAAAGACCTCAGCTTTTGGGATAAGTACTCACTATTTGGCAAAAACTGCTGGGAAAAATGGAAACTAGTGTGGAAGAAATTAGGGCTGGACCCACATCTAACACCACATACCAAGATAAGATCTAAATGGGTTCATGATCTAGATATAAAGAGTGATATTGTAAGCAAATTAGAGGAACATAGGATAGTTTACCTCTCAGACCTATGGAGATGGAATAAATTTATGTCCAAAGAAGATCTGGAACTATTAATTGAACACCAGATAGATAATTTTGATTATATTAAGTTAAAAAGTTTCTGTACAAACAAAACTAATGCAGACAAGATTAGGAGGGAAGCATCAAATTGGGAAATCATCTTTACATTTAAGGGTTCTGATAAAGGTCTCATCTCTAAGATATATAGAGAATTGGCTCATATTCATAAGAATTCAAGCCATTCTCCAATTGACAAATGGTCAAAGGATATGAACAGACAATTTTCAGATGATGAAATTAAAACTATTTATAGTCATATGAAAAGGTGCTCCATATCACTATTGATCAGAGAAATGCAAATTAAAACAACTCTGAGGTACCACTACACACCTGTCAGATTAGCTAAAATAACAGGAAAGGATAATGACAGGTGCTGGAGGGGATGTGGGAAAACTGGGACACTCATACATTGTTGGTGGAACTGTGAATGGATCCAACCATTCTGGAGAGCAATTTGTAGCTATGCTCAAAAAGTTCTCAAACTGTGCATACCCTTTGACCCAGCAGTGTTTCTATTGGGCTTATATCCCAAAGAAATCATAAAAGAAGGAAAGGGCCCCACATGTGCAAGAATGTTTGTGGCAGCTCTTTTTGTAGTGGCTAGAAACTGGAAACTGAATGGATGCCCATCAATTGGAGAATGGCTGAATAAATTATGGTATATGAATGTTATGGAATATTATTGTTCTGTGAGAAACGACCAGCAGGACGATTTCAGAGAGGCCTGGAGAGACTTGCATGAACTGATGCTGAGTGAAGTGAGCAGAACCAGGAGATCATTTTTCACAGCAACAACAATGCTATATGATGATCAATTCTGATGGACATGACTCTCTTCAACAGTGAAATGCTTCAAACCAGTTCCAATTGTTCAGTGAAGAAAGCCATATACACCCAGAGAGAGGGATGTGAAATGTGGACCACAACATATCATTTTCATGCTCTCTATTGATGTTTGCTTGCATTGTATTTCCTTTATCTGATTATTCTTTCTTGTAGATATGATTTCTCCTGCACAAAAATGATGTGTGGAAATAAGTATACATATATTTGATTTCTTAAGTATTTTAACATAATTAACATGTAGTGGATATCCTGCCATCTAGGGGAAGGGTGGGGAGTAGGGGGGAAAAATTTGTAACAGAAAGCTTTGTAAGGGTTAATGTTGAAGAATTACCCATACATATGTTTTGCAAATAAAAAGTATTAATTAAAAAAAAAGAAGTGGATGCCCATCAATTGGGGAATGGCTGAATAAGTTTTGGTGCATGAAGGTAATGGAATATTATTGTTCTATAGAAAATGATGAACAAGCTCATTACAGAAAGTCCTGGAAAGATTTGTATGAACTGACAACTATTAACATAATTGGCTATATCAATAACCAAATGAACAAAAAACATGATTATCTCAATAGGTGCAGAAAAAGCATTTGATAAAATCCAACATCCATTCCTATTAAAAACACTAGAGAATATAAGAATAAATGACTTTTCCTTAAAATAGTCAATAGCATCTATTTAACACCATCAGCTAGTATCATATGTTAACAGTGATAAACTGGAACCATTCCCAACAGGATCAGGGGTGAAACAAAGTTGCCCACTATCACATTACTATTCAATATTGTATTAGAAATGCTAGCTTTGGCAATAAGAGAAGAAAAAGAGATTAAAGGAATTAGAGTAGGTCATGAGGAAACTAAATTATCACTCTTTGCAGATGATATGATGGTATACTTAGAGAATCAGAGAGAATCAACGAAAAAGCTATTAGAATTAATCCACAATTTTAGCCAAGTTGCAGGATAAAAAATAAATCCACATAAATCATCAGCATTTTTATACATCACTAACAAAATCCAACAGCAAGAGATACAAAGAGAAATTCCGTTTAAAATAACTGTCAAAAGTATAAAATATTTAGGAATCTATCTGCCAAGGGAAAGTCAGGAACTATATGAGCAAAACTACAAAACACTCTCCACACAAATAAAGTCAGATCTAAACAATTGGAAAAATATCAAATGCTCTTGGATAGGTAGAGTGAATATGATAAAGATGACAATACTACCTAAACTAATCTATTTATTTAGTGCTAAACCAATCAAACTCCCAAGAAATTATTTTACTGACCTACAAAAAACAACAGCAAAATTCATCTGGAAGAACAAAAGATCAAGAATTTCAAGGGAATTAATGGGAAAAAAAAAGCAAATGAAGGTTACCTAGCTGTACCACCTGTAAAACTATATTATAAAGTAGCAGTCATCAAAACCATTTGGTACTGGCAAAGAAAAAGAGTAGCTGATCAGTAGA
Organism: Myrmecobius fasciatus; assembly: GCA_023553655.1. Lineage (NCBI taxonomy): Eukaryota > Metazoa > Chordata > Mammalia > Dasyuromorphia > Myrmecobiidae > Myrmecobius > Myrmecobius fasciatus. The sequence continues at coordinate 176,516 of JAJPUD010002222.1, forward strand.
ATAGGTTAAGTTAACAGGACAAAATATACAATGACAAGTAATCTAGTGTTGGATAAACCCAAAGACCCCAGCTTTGGGGATAAGAACTCACTATTTGACAAAAATTGCTGGGAAAATTGGAAACTAGTATGGAAGAAACTAGGCATTGACCCACACCTAACACCCTTTACCAAGATAGGATCAAAATGAGTTCATGATCTAGACATAAAGAATGATATTATAAACAAATTAGAAGAACATAGGATAGTTTACCTCTCAGATCTGTGGAGGAGGAAGGAATTTGTGACCAAAGAAGAACTAGAGATCATTTTCAATCACAAAATAGATAATTTTGATTATATCAAGTTAAAAAGGTTTTGTACAAACAAAACTAATGCAGACAAGATTAGAAGGGAAGCATTAAACTGGGAAAACATTTTTACATTCAGAGGTTCTGATAAAAACCTCATTTCTAAAATATATAGAGAATCAACTCAAATTTATAAGAATTCAAGCAATTCTCCAATTGATAAATAGTCAAAGGATATAAACAAACAATTTTCAGATGAAGAAATTGAAACTATTTCTAGTCATATGAAAAAGTGCTCCAAATCACTTTTGATAAAAGAGATACAAATTAAGACAACTCTATGTCTTAGGTACCACTATACACCTATCAGATTGGCTACGATAGACAGGAAAAGAAAATGATGAATGTTGGACAGGATGTGGGAAAACTGGGACACTGATATATTGTTGGTGGAACTGTGAATGGATCCAACCATTCTGGAGAGCAATTTGGAACTATGCTCAAAAAGTTATCAAACTGTGCATACCCTTTGACCCAGCAGTGTTTCTACTTGACCTATATCCCAAAGAGATCTTAAAGGAAGGAAAGGGACCCACATATGCAAAAATGTGGCAGCCCTTTTTGTTTTGGCTAGAAACTGAAAGCTGAAGGGTTGCCCAACAATTGGAGATGGCTGAATAAATTATGGTATATGAATGTTATGGTATATCACTATTCTGTAAGAAATGACCAACAAGACGATTTCAGAGAGGTCTGGAAAATCCTACATGAACTGATACTAAATGAAATGAACAGAACCAGGAGATCATTATACACCACAACAAGAAGACTATACAATGATCAATTCTGATGGACATGGCTGTCTTCAACAATGAGATGATTCAAACCAGTCCCTATTGTTTAGCGATGAAGAAATTCATATACATTCAGAGAGAGGCCTGTGGAAACTGAGTGTGGACCACAGCATACACTTTCTGTGAATGTTTGCTTGCATTTTGTTTTCCTTCTTAAGTTGTTTTTTTTCCCCTGTTTCTAGATCTGATTTTTCTTATGCAACAAGATAGCTGTATAGATATGTATACATATATTGGATTTATCATATATTTTAACATATTTAACATGTATTAGACTATCTGCCATCTAGGGGAAGGGATGGGAGGAAGGAGGGAAAAATTTGGAACAGAAAGTTTTGCAAAGGTCGGTATTAAAAAATTACTCATATATTCTATAAATAAAAAGTTTTAATAAAAAAATTACATATAGGAGCTTGTCTAGTGTTTGAAAAGAAGAAATCAAGCAAAATTTTGTTCACAAAGGTTTTCACAATTCAATAGTCTTCAAACCATGATTTTTTAATTGTAAATTTATGATGGAATTAAAAAACAATGGTAGTTCAGATTAGGCTGAATGGTAGAACTATCCATTTCCTTCAAAGAATGAGAAGCAAACTTATCATGAGGACTGAAAGCAAAGAGTGAACCAAAGAAAATGGACAATTTTCCAACTCTTCTTAAGTCAGCCTTCATAGCACAGCTTCATTACTGGTTTACAATATTGTAAATTTCCAAAATAGATTGCATTCATATAAAAATATAAGTACAAAAACAAATTGCAAAGCCAACTACAAATGATCTGAACAATATCCATACCAATATGTCCTACACGCACGCACACACACACACACACACATACACACACACACATACACAACACACATACATCATACATATACATACACATAGTAAAAACTGTGTGAATAATTCCAGATTTTTCTAGTCCAGTTTATCCAATTAATGATAAAAATTAAATAAAGCTAAGAATAAAAAATAAATCCTGTATATTTATTATAAAAATTCATTTCTATTTAAAAATTTACTTTTTGCATAGCTCTGATACATATTTTATTCAGTCTAAATCTCTATTCTTCATATGAAAGAAATATGTTCAATTACCATTTATGATCAAATCTTTCTAAACCACTTAGCAGTTCATCTGATGTGATAAGCCATCATAAAAGTCAAAAAGTAACCATAAAGATATTATCCACATAAATAAACATTCTTATGTTTTCTCTGGGTCTTTTTTTTTTTTAACAAGAGAAAAATTAAGGGTTAAAGAAGAGCTTTGATTTTAGGTAGGACAAGTACCATTGTTTGCACTGAATTGCTATTGGAAGAATGAGAACTCCTGATATGCTGTTTTGTTAGGATAATAAGAAAAAGATTGTGCAGATCTGTTTGCCACTGGAATCTTTGGTATCCTTAAAGTTACTATTTTTTTTTAAATCTGGAATATTCAGTAAGGAGGAAGAGCTGAAATGTTTTCCATGCTTTCCAAAAGAGCCTAATTCTGAGATCAGTGGATGGATAAGTTATCCTACTCAGTCAATTTTTGCAAATCAAGAATTCACTTTGTTTGATTATGGAAGGACATAGGAAGCAGATAGTCACTACACCTTAAATAATAGCTAGCATCGATATAACAGTTTAAAGTTCTCAAAGATTTATATATCTTAATTGATCATCACAAACACTCCTTTTAAGGCAGATGTTCTTATATGCTCATCTCTTTCAGATCTCATAACTATCTCTGAAGAAGTTCCTCCTCCATATTCATGAGGCTACTAAACTGTACTCAGTTTCTTCCTCTATAAAATGAATAGGGTGGACTAAATACCTGGAATCTGGAGTTTTCTTGCCTGGGGACTCCCCATGCCAATGAACTCACAGGTCTAATTCCTATCCCTACCTGTCTCACATGGATATTACAAATACACTTAGATAATCAAAGGATTTGTGATCTCATAAATTTTCCCCCAAATTAATGAAGGTCAAAAACATCTGTCTTGTGTAACTTTCATCCATGTCCTCCCATTAGTTCACTAAAGTGAGTCTACCAAAAGATGAGAGGCTTTTCGGTCTTTTTTCTGCCCAGTGATGGAAGAGTGCCTTTGAAGCATTCTAGCCATTCATACATCACATATGCTCATAAGATAATGTATTATCATCATGTCAATATTGATTGAGGAAACTGTTATCCTTCTAGTTATTCAGATTCTCGAATTGAGTCTTCCTTGATTTTTTCCTCTCCCTCATTTCTCTGTCCAATTAGCTGTCAAATCATATGGCTTGGCCAAGGTCACACAAGTGTGTGGCAGAAATGGAATCTGAATCCAGGTCATTCATCTGGCCTAAAATTCATTGATCTTTCCATTTTACCATAATTTGAGTTCTTTTCTCTGATGCCAAGAAGGATAATTTAATATCTCTTCAATGTGATGGTCCCTCACACATGTAGTCCTCATATTTCCTTTGAAGTTCTTTCATATGAAAGCTAAACATCTCCAATTTACAGAACTATAAAATCTCAGTTAGATGAGCCTTCAGAGGTCACTTGATCTTAAATAGAAATTGGTTCCGCAATATATATAATAAATGTACATTATCTCTCCATGGACTTTTCCTAATTCAGAATTTACTCTTTCTAAGATGGGTTATTCTATTTTGGGGTGTGATCCAATTGTTAAAAAGCTTTTTCCTTATATAAAACTTAAATCCTCAACTTGTACTCAATTCTCCTAGTTTTGTTCTCTAACGCCCAGGAGAGCGAGTAAAAAAAAATTCTTTTAATCTTTAAAACTACTCTTCTAGAGGCTCAGCATCCCCAGTTCCTTTAACTGAATCTCCAGTTAGATGGTTTATAGTCCCTTTACTGTCCTCATTCTTCTCCATCCCTAAGTCTCCACATAAACGTACACCAGCTACACTCCAGTTTTTTAGTGTGATGCTGGAGAAACTGAGGAAAGACAGAGATTAGGTTTTTAATATTTTAACAGTGGAGAATTTGGGCTAGTGAAGCCAGCTGGCTGGATGGGACTCTTGTCTCAATGCATCCAGCACCCAGCAAGTAATTGCAGAGATTTTTATAGGGCTCCAGCTATCAGGGAAACAAAGGCAAGAGGGGACAGAACACAGTGTGAATGGAAATTCCAGGAAAGGCCCATAAATTCCCATAAACTGGGGGTTGAAAGCAGGAGATAGGAAGTCTAGACCAAAAAGATAGTTAGTACTACCCAGGCCTTTGAGATAAGCCATCTGGAGTTTTGTGACTCCATTCCAAAGAATGTGAGAGTGGCCAGAGCTTCAAGGCCCCAATTCTCTCAGGCCAATGGGGCAAGGAAGGGGGGTAGCTACCAAGGAAACTGAGGCAGAACAATTCAGGGAAACTGAGGTATTGTAATTGTTATTCTTCCTAAAGTATATCAATCATAACTGATAACAGTAATCTAGATAACATCTGACCAAGACAGAAAATAGTGAGTGCTAAATTTGTTAAATTGTTTTTGAGCAGAACTTTAAAATATAAAAAAAAAAACCTTTTTGCTTTCCTTAGTATTTTTTAAAAGCTCAGCTTCTAATTCAAAGAGGCTTAGAGAGAACTTAAAGAGAAGCCTAGATTTTTATGCTGGATCAGACACAAGTTGTATGAGTGAATTTGAACAAACCATAAGCAAGACAGCAAACCCAGGACATTTCCCTGAGTCATCAAAACTTAAAGTAGTATGCTTTGTCCCCTAGCATATGCAGAATCTATACTTCTTGGTCCTTTTCTGTCCCATCTCCCTTTACATCTGCAGTATGGCTTATCATACTTAATCATCACTCATGAGTACAAAGAACAGGAGGCCACTGCCAGTAAACACTTTGGGCCCATGATCCATGTACACCCATCCCCACTCCCATCCCAAAAGTCTTTTCACAATAATATCTCTCTCCCTGGGTCTTTGCAATATGTAAATCTCCATTTTCATTTATTTATTTATTTATTTATTTTGGCTAAAATTTGGAAGTGAAAAGACTCAGTTTCTGGGGTAAATTATCTAGATTAAGGATTATCCACACTCATTGCTCCTTTTCAAAAATGCCTGACTTTAGAGTACTTCATTGTTTTTGTTTTTGTTTTTTTGCTTTTTTGCTGAGGCAATTGGGTTTAAGTGACTTGCCCAGGGTCACACAGCTAGGAAGTGTCTAAGACCAGATTTGAACTCAGGTCCTCCTCACTTCAGGGCTGGTGCTCTAACCACTGCGTCACCTAGCTGCCCCACTTCATTTTTTTCTAACACTGTCACAAGGAGATTGGGGATCCAAGGAGTTAAAGCTTCAGTTATTCCATCCTGCCATTTTTGGAAAAGCCCCAATAGCAATCAAAAATGAATGTTTAGAATGAGTTTATTAGATTAACTGTTTTGCAGTTATACTTCCTCTGTGCCTAGGCCTCTGCTTCTTATTATCTGGTTGTCCTCTGTCATATACTGGAAAGAGCACTGACTAGAGGTAGCTACTAGAATACCTCTAAAATCCCTTGTAGTATGAAAACTAAGATCTTATGATAACTGAAAGTGGATTAAATATAAGTAATCTTGGGTCCTGGCTCTCAAAGGGTAAGTAACCTCCCTAAATATCAACACAAACTGACATCAGTTAAAATTCTGTTAACCAAGATTTCTGAGAACTAAGTGCTAAAGGAGCATGGTTTTCTCAGTATTCCCAGAACTCACTGATCCTTGGCAATGTGTGACTCTAATGCCAAGGCTATGCATTTATTCTTTTGCCTCAGGTGATGAAAACATCCAAGAGTAACTCTTGGAATGGCCCACTGAACCTAAATTGGAGTCAGCCACTTGCTCTTATTTGTAGTTTCCTAATCATGAATCAATACTGGAGGCTTGTCCTTGGTCCTGGCCTTAGGCACATGTTCTTTACCAACTCAGAATAATGAAATTAAATCCCTGAGAAGCAAACTAAGATTTTGCCACATCCCTTTGCTCTCATAAAAGGGTTTTAAAAAGGTTCCCCAAACCAATCTCAAAAATAATGTTACATAGAAATTGTTTTTCTAAGCACTTTCCATTGTTGTCTTATCTGAACCTTACAACATTCTCATAAGGTATTTAGGGTAAGACAGAGACAAAAGAGACTTCCGGGGGTGGAGCCAAGATGGCAGAGATCAGACAGGAGTCTCTGTAACCTCCTCTAACCTTCCCTAAAACCAACAACATATGAAGCCTCTAGACTGATTTTGAAGTAAAAAAAATCCACAATATCTGGAGGACAACACATTTCTAGAAGAAGATACTCTGGAAGAACCTCAAAACAGGTCTGTTTTAATTGGGCAGGGGGGTGGTCTGCTGAACCCAGACTGCAGCACAGGGAGACCAGGGCAGGGAGCTGGAGCAGGCTGCTGCAGCAGGAGTGGGAGCAGGAGTGGGAACATTGTGCTTTTCACACACCTGGGAGTCTTCTGAAGGCCTCTTGGGCCAATCTGTCCTGATTGTGGGCAGGTGGTTTGGAGGGTCTGCCTTTTGTGGGGGGTACATTCTAAACCACTGAACCCCTGATGAGCTCTGGACCAAGCTGCCATTACACAGTACCCTAAAGCAATCAATCAATCAGCAGAACTGATCAGCACCTGAAATAACTCAATCAGCAGAACTGCCCCAGGGCAAATTAAAGCAGCTGTCCCTCCTTTGCCTTGAATAGACCTCACACCTTTAAAAAAAAAAAGAATAAAAAAACCAAAAAGAGCTCTCACCATAGACAACTTTTATGGAGAGAGGGAAGAACAAACCTCAAATTCTGAGGTCCCTAAAGGTAAAGCAACTCCAGAAAAAGCCCCAAAGAGAGACATAAACTGGAATCCATGTCACAAGGCTTTCTTTGAAGATTGAATAAAGAATCTTAAAAGAGAGTTAGAAGAAACATGAGGAAATGAAATGAGATCACTGCAAAATAAAATGGAAAAAATGGAAAAAGAATGCAATGAACAAAAAAATGTAATTGGTCAATTGCAAAAGGAACTAAAAACAGTAACTGAAGAAAATAAGACATTAAAAATTAGAATTGAACAAATGGAAATGAATGACTCATCAAGACTTCAAAAATCAGTCAAACAAAAACAAAAAAATGAAAAGATTAAAAAAAAAACATGAAATATCTCCTAGGAAAAACAACTGACTTGCAAAATAGATCTAGGAGAGATAACCTAAGGATTATAGGGCTTCCTGAAAGCCATGATGAAAAAAAGAACTTAGACACTATCTTCCAGGAAATCATAAAAGAAAACTGCCCTGATATTTTAGAATCAGAAGGCAAAATACTTACTGAAACAATCTACCGATCACCTCCTCAAAAAAACCCATTAAATCCCCCAGGAATATCGTGGCTAAATTTAAAAACTGCCATACCAAGGAAAAGATTTTGCGAGAAGCCAGAAAGAAACATTTTAAATATTGAGGAGCCACAATTAGGATCACACAGGACCTAGCAGCTTCCACTTTCAAGGATCGAAGGGCCTGGAATCAGATATTCTGAAGGGCAAAGAAACTTGGATTACAGCCAAGAATAAGAATGAAGATAGTCATATACATCCAGAGAGAGGCCTGAGGGAACTGAGTGTGAACCACAACACAGCATTTTAATGCTTTCTGTGAATTTTGTTTTCCTTCTTAGATTGTTTTTTTTTTCTCTCTTTCTAGATCTGATGTTTCTTGTGCAATAAAATAACTATATAGATATGTATACATATATTGGATTTGTCATATAATTTAACATATTTAGCATATATTAGATTACCTGTCATCTAGGGGTGGGGGTTGGGGGGAAGGAGGGGAAAAGCTTGGGGAAAAAAAAAAGGGGGGGGATAGAGAAAAGGCCTAGATCTGTAATTCATTAACACTAGGAATTTCCAAATGAGGAAATTCCTCCTTTTACAAATTTAATAGTTCTTTGCAATGTAAATTCTTAGAGCTGCCTAGAGCACTGAGAGAATAAATGAGTAGTTCAGAATCAGAAAGACCTGTAGCCAAATCTTGCCAAAGCAAGATTTAAACCTCCAGCCTTTCCCAATTGTCCCCTTAAGATATTTATCATTATCCCAATCTTGTAGATTTGCACATTGTTACCTGTACTTCTGAGATATGGTCACAGAGATTTATGAAGCTACTATTACAATCAAATCTTCCACATATATTCAAATGCCCATTTTGGAGATTTTAATGTTTGGAGCACAGGAAACTGCACTTGAGTGACTTGCTAAAGTCATTATGATGGAACGAAGTCTAATACTTGTCTGCTACTCATGCTATCAGACTAGTATTTTTTCATATTCTCCTGCCTTTTTTTTTTCTTGCCTGGATCTCCTATTCAACTAGCACAGAAAAACCAGATCAGTATTCAGGCAGACTGATAAGCTTGGTAATATGATGTGCCAGGCCAAGTGTGTGTTTTGGCTACACTATGAGAAATATGACACATCCCTGTTAAAGCATGCAACTTGCTGTGCTGTTCTTCCCCATCACATCTTCCTGATTGCTATGGACCACCTATAGTAAGTTGGCCATTAGCTATCATCACTTTACTTCCATAGGGGCTATTTCACAAAGTAAGAACATATGGAAAAACTGTTCAATGGGATAGCCACAAAAGAAAAAAAATTCAACCTCACCTTTGATCTTGGCTACACTAAGGAAAAACAAAATAAAAACAAACAAACAAAATACCCTGGCAGAGAGATCTCAAACTACAGCTTATGCAATATATTTTTGAAAAAGGGTTATATATTTTTATGTGTTTGATTTTGGATTTTACAGACTCTGATTCACAGAGAGCCCTCAAAGAGTTACTCTTGTGTACATTTTGGATGGACTCCAAAAGTCATTGTATAAGCTTGCAAAAAAATAATTAAAACACCAATGTTATTCTACTGTACTTGTGGGGCAGTCTTCTCTGCTATAATAAACAATTTGTTGGCTTCTATGTACAGTAAGAAATTCTTAGTCTGGGGGGAAAAAAGATCTCTCTGGTACCTCTGCCAAGGTCACATCCCAGCTAAAGCCAGTATTAATTGACTATAGAAGCTGCATGCTCTGGGATGTATGCTCCTTGGATCAAACCAGGAAATACATGATCCCAAGCCTGAGCAAATATTTTTGTTCCCCAATTCAAGTATTTTGTTCTTGGCAATTCATAGTTCCTAGCTGATTGCAAACATTTCTGGTATTTGGGGTAAAATATTTTCTTGAGGGTGATGGGGAGCAAAGCGGAAAAGCAATTTGAAATACTCCTCTGATCATCTCTGGATAATAATAATCTGGATAATAATAAATACCAAAAATCAATGACTTCACAATGGAATGTTACTTTGTTTTGTTAGAATTTGTTTCTTTTGAGTATTCTGGATGGTTACCTGAAGGTTACATGGTTACCTGTGAAATTCTAAGAATCTGGTCCCAGATATTCATAAAATTATTACAGTTTTGGAGATTTTTATGTGTACAGTACAGTATAGAAACCTAAAAGCATCTAGCCTAAGTAGAACTTTCAATAGCTAGGCTCATATGCCATGATATGTAGGGCAGTTATCTCCATGAATGCCTTCAAAATCATTCAGTTGAATGTTTATGTACTTGAAAAATGTATATAGATCTCCAGGTCTCCTCTGATAGAAATATTAAATTGCATGGTTCAAGCTCTAATATGGTTTCTCTTGGGAAAAAAGTCATATCAAAGAACAAAATAATTTCTCCAAATTGTGAAAAGGGGACACCTTACCACTATCTATCTCAAAGATGCTGAGATATTGTTATCAATTGTTATCAATAACTTACTCTTTAATCTGCGGATACTGGTCTCCTGAATACTCCTTAAACAAAACTCTCTCTCAGTTCTGGGAATTTTTCTTGACTGGCCCCAATCCCTGGAATTTTCTCCCTCCTCAACCCTGTCTCCTGGATTCAATGACTTCCTTCAAGACTCAACTAAAATCCCATCTTCTACAGGAAGCTTTTTCCAATATTGATTATTTCCTATTTATCCCATACATACTGTTTGCACATATCTATTTGCAAGTAAGACTGTGAGATCCTTGAGGACAAGGACTGCCTTTTGCCCTTCTTTAAATACCTTGTGCTTCATCTCTCAGATTGGCTAAGATGACAGGAAAAGATAATGATGAATGTTGGAGGGGATGTGGGAAAATTGGGACACTGATACATGTTGGTGGAACTGTGAACGGATCCAGCCATTCTGGAGAGCAATTTGGAACTATGCTCAAAAAGTTATCAAACTGTGCATACCCTTTGACCCAGCAGTGTTTCTATTGGGCTTATATGCCAAAGAGATCTTAAAGGAGGGAAAGGGAACCACATGTGCAAGAATGTTTGTGGCAGCCCTTTTGGTAGTGCCTAGAAACTGAAAACTGGATGGATGCCCATCAGTTGTTGAATGGCTGAATAAGTTATGGTATATGAATACTATGGAATATTTATTGTTCTATAAGAAATGATCAGGAGGATTTCAGAGAGGCCTGGAGAGACTTACATGAATTGATGCAAAGTGAAATGAGCAGAACCAGAAGATCATTGTACACAACATCAGTATTATACAACGATCAATTCTGATGAACTTGACTCTTTCCAATAATGAGATGATTGATGCCATTTGTAATAATCTTGTAATGCAGAAAGCCATCTACAACCATTGAGAGGACTGTAGGAACTGAATGTGGATCACAACATAACATTCTCACTCTTTGTTGTTAGCTCGCATTTTGTTTTCCTACTCATTTCTTTTTTTCATCTGATTTCTCCTGTGTAGCAAGAGAATTGTATAAATATGTTTATACATACTGGATTTAACATATATTTTAACATGTTTAACATATATTGATTTGCTTGCCACCTGGGGAGAGAGTGGGGGAAGGAGAAATCTGAAACACAAGGCTATGCAAGGGTCAATGTTGTCAAATTATCTGTGTATATGTTTTGAAAATAAAAAGCTTTATTAAAAAATTTTTTTAAATAAATACCCAGTGCTTATGCCCAGTCTGGCACAGAGTAGGAACTTACTAAGTGCTTACTGACTGACCACATGAAATTCTTAAATATTCATCCCTCCAACTGTAATAATAGTTTTGTTATTATCAGTATTGTTAACAACAGACAAACCAGGCAACAGCATATAAATTCAGGAATTCAGTCCAGCAGCAAAGTAACTCAAAAGATCACAGAAGGGGTTGGAAGTTGAATTCTTAAGTATTCTGATATTTTCTGTTATCTATCTTCATTAATCAATTTGAAATAATGGACCCCTAAAATCTGTACTCCTAGCATCTACATTTTTAAAAGGAAAGCTAAATGAATTATAGGTGATGATATAGCTATTTATCCATAATATCCAGAGCTTATTTAGTTCCCTTCTCAGAACTAGATAAATCAAACCCAAAATTAAATCAGAAGTTAAGGAAGTGAATAGAATTTTAGATATGACAGATATCTGGAAAGAAATGAAAAACAATAGAAATGAAATAAAGGGTCCAGATGCTCTGTGACTGGTACAGTTGAATCATTTGAACCAACTCAGCTGTATGGCTAGGATAGTTAATAAGGGGAAAATAACTAGAGGACACAAGGAACAATAAAAGCTAACATTTATAGTTGGGTTTTTTTGTTGGTTTTTTTTTTTTTAATTTTGGTTACTATCCAAAAGTCTTGCTCTAGTTTTAAGCTCTTAAAGATTTAAATTGCAGTAAGATTTTGAGAACAGTTTTAAAGTTTTCAATGCATTAAAGTTGCAATGCAACTAGCATTTATTAAGCATCTATATTAAATGCTGGGAATACAAAGGCAAAAACCAAAAATTCAATAAAAGTCTTTTGTCAAGGAGTTCGGAGTTGGAGAGTCCCAGAGGTAAGATTAAGGAAGATTGGGAAAGGTTTCTTTCAGAAGGTTAAATTTTAGCTGAGAGGGAACCAGGGAAGCCAAGAGACGATGAAGAACATTCCAGATACTGGGAACACCCACAAAAGTGGAGATAGAGTATTATGTTGGAGAAATACCAAAGAGGCCCATAGCACTAGACTATATAGTACATGGCAGGGAATAAAACCTTAAGATTGTTAAGGTAGCAAAAGGTCATTATGACAAAGGGCTTTAATAGCTAAACAGAGGGTTTTCAGTTTGATCCTAGAGGTAATAGAAAGTCACTGGAGTTTGACTAGAGGGAATATTATGATCAGCTCTGAGATTTAAGAAGATTGATTAGACAGCTGAGCAGATTTTATGTACTCCAGCAAGCTGCTAAGGCCAAGAGAAGTTAGCTTGCCCAAAGTCACACAGCTGGTAACTGACTGGGGCAGGATTCAATCTTAGATTCTCCTATTCCTAAATCCACTTCACTATGCCACAAGTTGCTTCTCTGGTCTAAAAGTTTATCCTGGAATTGACATGCTCAGAGGTTATCTGGTTACTTTCTCTTCACTTTCTCACCATACTACCTGAACTCCACCCACCCACTCTCTCCAAAAGCAACCTTGGACCTGCTTCAGGACTCTAGAACATTGTGCTCTGATAGGTTTGATCATTACAAGGATTCCTCACTTCCATGTCGTCTGCAAACCATCCAACCATCTCCAAACCCCAGATCCCATGGACTTTCTAGCTCCTTTTTTTTTTTGGGGGGGGGGTCTTTTTCTATTAAAATATAAGGTCCTCGAGGACTAGGAACACCACAGTATTTGTCCAAAGAATCAAAATTGCCAGCATTAAAAAGGACAATGAATGGATTCTTGAAGAATGATGTAAGGTAAGAATGATGTCCAAAGTTAAGCCCCATATTTGCCCTTACCTCAGACTGCTCCATTTCTTGTAACTATTTTACTAATCCTGTCAAATTGAACATTTCTTACCGTTTCTCCTACCCATCCACCGCCATCTTCATTTTGCCCCTTGTCAAATCCAGATCTTTTGTTTCTATCTTTTTCCTCTCTCTCAACTTGCTGAGGACTTCATTCCTGTCTGTGGGAAAATCCAATTCAGACACCATTCTATGATCCCATTCTCTTCTAATCTGCCCAGTGCTCTCTCAGAATGCTTTGCCCAGACTTCTCCTTTGGACTTGTCTGTGCCCTTTAAATTAGTTGCTTAGGTGCTCGCTTCGGCAGCACATATACTAAAATTGGAACGATACAGAGAGCATGGCCCCTGCACAAGGATGACACGCAAATTCGTGAAGCGTTCCATATTTTTAAAATAATAATGTATTGCATTTGGAAAAAAAATAAATTAGTAGCTTAGGTGTATTTTCCCTATTACTTGAGAGAACTTTGGGAATGGTGGGTGTCTGGATCAATAGCCTCAGCTCTGCCTAGTTGTGTTTGGAAAAATCACCTACTAACCACAAAAACCATAGAAGCCTGAATACCTTTAGCTGAATAAAGAGAGAAGGAAATTGCATCTGTGGACATAGTAGTGGTTTAAATCTGGCTCTGAACTTTCTCACCAAAGGACTCTATTTTCTCCACAATGAAAAAGCAAATATTTGCGCGACTAATTGCTCCATGTTCCTAACCACCCTTTCTAGCTTGTTTTTTTCTTTCCCCACTCAGTTGTTGCACCTGGACTTTCCCAAGTCTTTGATAAAGATTTACGTATCCCTTAATTGAAAGCAAACCACCCTGGATAATTCAATGAGAACATTGTTACAAGGTCCCTTTTCAGTTACAAGATACACAAAAAATCACTATCAAATACTTGGAGTATGCTTCCTAAAATAAGGAGAAAAATAAACTGCCATCAGTCACTGTTCTACTTCATTTCCTAAAAATAGTCCAGCATTTACAATGGGCTTCTTCATTTGCCCCCCAGGTATTGTGGTGTATAGTTCCTTACACTTGACTCTTAACAAGGTAATCCCTAGTAATCTAGTTATTCTGAACTTGTTTGCACAGTTTGCATTCCATCTCTCTAAGTTTAGATTTTGACACTTTCTTTGTATCCTCGGCACTTAACCCTATGCCTAGCCCATAGTAGGTGCTTAATAAATGCTTAATGACTGGCAGTATAGCCTTACAGGAATTTTTCTCATCCAGTTTGACAATTAAGCATTCTACTTAACAATTAAGTTTTTTAAAAGTATATCTTCCCACCCTACGAGTAAAATCTAAAGCTTCAGGAAGATGTCATTCCCAAACCTTAACTTGTACTTAACCTTTTAGTTATATGGCAAAAGGTTACAGTGGTAAGATTAGAGGCAATCCAGAATAGATTTAGAAACCATGAGGTTCTATTTTTTTTTTTAATTTCATGACTTTTTTTTTCCAAAAAAAAAGGGAATGTATGGTAAAATTGACACACCATTGCTGTAGTTACTGTCATGATAGATCACATATGTAGCCACTGTGCTGTCATTTTGATTATCTCAAGCCAGCTTTCTCTCTAGCTCTCCAATCTTACATCTACAACTGCGTCTAAAAACTCAACATATTACCTACCAACACCACCACCTACACCACACTCACTACTTACAAACGTCCCAATTACTGTCAAGGGCAAATGTTCTCCCAGTCAACCAGACTCACAATGCAGGTATCCAAAAAGCTGCCAAGTCCCGATTCCTGATACAAAATCCTTTGTAGACACTCTCACATATGCTCCATTCTCCTCTTAATGATCTAGACTATGGCAATGGACTTCCGGTTTATCTCCTTGCTTTGTCTTTGTTTTTTCCTGCTTCAGACCATCTTTCTCTCATTTGTCAAACTGATTTGCCTAAAGTACAGGTCTGACCATTCACTAAACTCCAGGGACTTCATATTACCTCCAGGATCAAGTATTGAAAAAAACTATTCATTGTTTGGTGGAGTTGTGAAATGGTCCAATAATTCTGGAGAGCAATCTGGAACTATGTGCAAAAGGCTATAAGCATATCCAGAAATACCACTACCGAGTCTGTATCCCAAGGATATCATAAAGAAGGAAAAGGACTCACATATGCAAAAATGTAGCAGCTCTTTTGTGGTACGAAAGAATTAGAAAATGAGTAGATGCCTACCAATTGGGGAATGGCTGAATAAACTGTGGTATATAAAGGTAGTGAGAGGATGACACAAGGAGACTGAAAAACAATTGCATTCTCTGACCTCTCTCTTCTTTCCTCCAATTTCATTCCTAATTCATAAGATACATCTACAGTAAAGGATGATTTGCAGTTCCTTCAACTGCATTATATTCACAGCTGTGGGGGCTTTCAGAGAATCAGCCTGCCCCTTCACACTTAGGTATGGTTCTTAACAATATGCATACAAGATAGCTATGGAGATTGAATGTAAAACATATGCTATGTTCACTTCAGTTTCTTCCTTTCCTGTGGTTTTTTTTCCCCTTTTGTTCAGATTTTTCTCTCAACATGATTCCTAATTGTGTATTTAAAAAATTAATATACAGATAATGCATAACCAGAAAAATGTAAAAACAAAAACCAAACACTACTTGGCTTTTATTGTCCTTCATAACCTAGATCCTTTCTACTTTTTTATTTAATCTTCACTCCCCTCCATGGCTAGTGATATTAGCCATCTTACTGTTGTTCCTCTCACAACTTGTCTCTTGGCAAAAAAAGACTTTTTCCAAAGGCTAAAAAATCTCCACTTTTTGGCTTCTTTTGAGTGTCAGCTGAAATCCTACCTTGTGCAAGGACTTTCAGCCCTCTTCATGCCAATATCTTCCATTTCTTTATCTTGTACTTTGTGCACACATCCTCTACCTTCATTAGATTGTGAGTTCCTTGAACAAATAGGCAAAGTGCCTCACACATAGCAGGTACTTAATAAATGCATTTAATTAGCTTGGAAAAAATTAAACCTGACACAGGTCAGTGACAATCTTCAAAAAAATTGCAAAACTTTTGAAAGCTTTCTAAGCTCAATGTCAGAGAAATGTTGTTTCCTCATTTGCACTTCCAACAAAATGACCGAGGGGTTAATTTGCAAAAATCATTGAGATTGGATACTAATCCTAAAATACCTAAGAAACTGTCTCTCTTTTCTTCACTGCTCTGCTTTTTTTCATTCAAGTATCGTGGAATTAAAGTTGTAAATATACTTATCAGAATTTCAAAAACGATTCCAGGAACGTGTACATCAATAATCTAGTAGGAAGCTTTGAAGTTACTTCTTCTGACATAAAAATTTATAATTGTAAGTTCAAGTTGAGACAATGATGTTATAAATTATCAGGCAATTCATAAATCATCTTTATCTCATGAATGCATCACACCTTTTCCCCCCAAAAAACTTCAAATTCTCAAACTGGGCCTATACCAACATTCTAGGTGATGCATTCCACATGACAACTAAACTGTGGATATCAAGAGTTAATTTACTACAAAATCTGGTTTGGGGTACTGTGGCTGAGAGATATTTTTATATAACCTAATATTTTTATCCTAGACCTTGTTTTTTCTCAAGTACAACATATCAGATAAGTATACATTTTTATTTAGTTCTATTATGAGTTAACCCATTTTCAAAAAATTTCCCTAAAATCTTAAATGTCCAAGTCAAGATTAAGGGTCTAAAATGTGGTACTACTGACTGAACTTATGTTAAAACAAAATTTATTTTAAGTTGCGTGATCATTCTCCATTTGGTATAGTGGGAAAAGCCACTTATTTTATTTAGTATATAAAACCTGAATTTTAACTTTCTCTGCCATTTAGTAAACCTTACAATAAAATGAGAGTTGCCAAATGAGTTAATGAGATAATACCCCCTTTTCAAATCTTTTAAGTTTCTTGCTCTCATATAACATTAGGTCAGCAATAAGCATACCACAATGAACTAAACTACAGGAGAAGAAAATGTTTTTCCTATAACTGAGAAGTAAAGTACAGTAGAAAGAACACTGGAAAGTGACAAGAAACGGGCTCTTCTTTTCCAGTCAGTTCTGTCATTTAATAACTATTTAATAATCTCAATGATCAAAGAGGAATGATGCTTATGACATCTCCCTCAAAAGGTTAATGAAATATGTAAATGAACTTATAAAGTATCTCATATTAAAAAAGGTGAATTTCTAATCTATGGGAGGAATGTTCAAGAGTAAATTATGTATATGATTTTATGGTAAATATTGTGGAAGATATCAAGCCTTTTCTAAAATGTGTAAAGTGAATAGATAATAAAGACAGAAAGTTTGTTTTAAAGTTAACTTATATTCAAAATATTTTGTATAAACAATTATAATACTACAGAGTAGTATTTCAATACAAAGCAGTTCAAATATTAACTTCTTTAAACTGTTAAACTTTATTATAAATTAAAATTTCTTTACAAAAAAAATTGCACATAATAATTGACCACTCTTGGGTTCTGATGCACTGGCATTTGTGATCGTTTCTTTATCTTCAAGTTAAACAGTCTCAGCAACGAGTCCAGAACGCAGAAGGGCAGTGAACAGCCCTCTTAGAGCCTTCAAGTGCACTAGCAGACTTGTGGCCATGGCAGTTACACTTTCCTTAAGATGGACTGCTTTTGTTTTATATCCTGTAATGAAGAATCTCAAAAGGTTTAAAAAGGAAAAAACAAAAACAAAAACAAAAACAAAAAACCAAAAATAAAAAAAATTATGGACTGTTTGGTTTTTACTGTAAACACAGTCCCAGGAACTAATCTCAAACACGGATCTCTCAGGCATCAGAGAGTGTCAAGTGAATCAGCACAACGTAGGGGAGGAAAAGTAAAATAAAAATAATAAAATAAAATAAAAATAAATGTCAGTCACTTTGATGAACTATACTTACGTACATGATGTTATGAGAATCTGGAAGGGCCTAGAAGCAGGCCAAACAGGAAGTCCATTTATCCAACTGAAGAGGGTCATGTTCATTGCTTCTGGTTTCAAGGACAGGAGATTGTAGGGGACTTGATATGATCAACAATGCTTGTCTGCTTTATACAGACCTTAGCCAGGGATCAGCCTAATCTTGAAGAATCATTCAAATGATTTTGGCAATTATTAATAGGACTTAAGGACTGACTGCACGCAGTGTTCAGTGATTCTTGCTTTCTGTTTTGTAAATGTTTAAATTTAAGAGCTCATTTAGGCTGACTCCAATCTCTTGGCACTTGGAAACTAGTTTTCTCAGGTTATCAGTTTTACCTCCTCCTGATGCTTCAAACAAAAGTTGCTGTAAGAGACAGGGAAGCAGATAACTAAGATTTAGCTAAAACCTGAGCATTACCACATCAATGGATATGGCACATGCAGAAAATTTTTAGGAAACTTCAAGTTGAAATGAAAGGTGAAAACATTACATCTTTCCACAGTGTTGCACACAGAGGTAACTTCTGAAAGGCTCTCTGATATAAATGGTGGACCTGAAAAAAAGATATACATAATTCCTTCAAACATGACAAAAAGCCTTATTATTAACAAAAAGTACTCAATGAATAACATGCTTTACTCATTTAATAAATCACTGTGATAAAAAACCACCTTAAGCATGTTATATTCTAATATTTAAGTCAATACAAATCATCAACCAATGCCAACTTACCTCTCTCTGTCCTTTTAGAAAGCTCTCTGCAGCAATGGCTCTGAGAAAAAAGGAATATAGAAAAGGAAGAAAATTATATAACTCTGAACATAATTAACATGCCATGACTGGCAGAATAGTGACTGTGGGATCAGAGTACAAAACTTCCTGAAAGTAACAGGCTATACTTCCAATGAGGATAACCTATAGTGAAGAAAAAAAAAATCCAACAATTTTTATCAACTTAACAAGAAGACAACATTCCAGTTTTTGATTATAAACAATGCTGATGAAAAAGATTGATTTGCTATTTAATAATTGAAAGTTACTTTAACCTGTAGAGGAACAGGAAAGAAAAGAAAAACAAAGCTACTACAATGAGCACATTTCTAAAGAAATATAAAGATAAAAAAGGCACTTGAAAGATTGTTTAAAGGTGCCTAGATTACTTTATAAATGTTTTCTTCAAGGAAAACAAAGGTATAAATTTAGCATTTCTTCTTGGTATCCAGGAAAAGGAAAAAAGGATGTTGGATTTCAGATTTACCTGTATGATGCAAATCTTAAAAACAAAAGTAATAACTATGAAAACATGTATATGACTGTTGCATTACATTTTCCAGATGGCCAGGCATGTTGGGATATTATATGTAAACATCTTGGCTTGTAGTTTCAGAATCTGAACATTGCTTTCTTCCCATTCTTGCTGGAGTAGCCTGTAAAGTACATTCAGGAAAATGAACAGATCATTGCAACCATTGAAAATCCAAATATAGTATATGAAGAGAATCATGTTGAACAAAAGTGCCATATCTAGTTAATTCGCGTCCACCAGGGAAAATAGTAGGAAAGATTATCAGATACCAACTGAGAAAGCCAACTTCTATAAAATCTTTGCTACCTGGAAAGGCAAGAAGCCAAGTCAAGAATCTTGCCACATGTGAGAAGTAAAATGTTTGCCTTTCACAAACATAAAGAGCAAATAAGATAATAAAGCAATAATAAATAACAAATGAGACATAAAAATCCAAAACTTCATATAAAAGTTAACTATTAAAAAACCAAGATTCACCTTTTCCTACTGTATTAACACATAAATCTTTCACATAAACTTTTCCAGAAAAATGAAACTGAAGAGAACTATTCTGCCAACTTATTGCTATTTTTTTCCCTGCATCTTGCAGGAGAATGAGAATGAGATATATCCAATTTAGGGCTCCTTAAAAGATGCAAAGGTTCCTGATATAATTTTAAGTTCCCTCAAACAAATGGATAAATATAAACACAAAAAAAAGGGAAAAGTTTGCCTGCAAGAATCACTTATTCAATTACTTAACAATTTGAAAAGCAAAAGTTGCCTAACTCCTTGCTTATTTATTTCATAAAACTGGCTCTTAGATCAGTCTTAGATCGCTCCCTTTATTTTTGAACCTATTTAGACTAATCACAAAATTACTGGCTCTATTATTCTTAAACCTTACTTGTTTCTGTTTATTACTTCCCATGTTCATGTTAACTGAAATACGAACACTTTTATTAAAAAAAAAAAAAAAAAAAAAAAGATACGCAAATATACCTGATATACACACCTAGGCATCTTGAATTTCATCAGCAACACCTGTGACTATGAGATCAGAGGATCACAGATTTAAAGCTTGAAGGACCTTAAAGGTCCTAATAGAGAACAATGAGAATCCAAGCCCTTCATAGATAAAACTGAGGCTCAGGAGTTGAAATTACTAGGCCCAAGACAGAGCCAAGACTCAAATATTAGAGCTCAGAAAGGGTTCTACTTTTGCTCTACATTACTCACTAGAATCATATACCTTAGGGAAAATTTCTTGGATAGTGGGGACAGCAACGCTCATGTTAGAACCTAAACATCCAGGGCAGATTTTTTGAATTGAGAGTTCAGAATCTTGGTGCTGGAGTGGGGAAGTGGAATCAATTTTGTGGACAAAATTGCTATTCAACTATGTCAAAACAACCCGGTCAAGAAAAGATTTTTTTATTTTTAAATAAGTCGTTTGTATATATTATCCACAGAAACCTTTTTATAATCTTAAACTGTCCTTCCCATGTCATCTTAGGACATCACATCAGGTGGTGGAGGAATGTAAAGTAATTTCAATATTAATCTAAAAGAACATTTTGAAGGTTTGGGAAGATAAATTTTCTAGAGAAAAAAACTACAGAGTTCTAAGTTAAAGAAAAATTAGTTTCTGTATTGTCTAACACTTTCATTTGTACTAGTAAGTTTCACGCATTTACCTTAAATGTTTTATCCTTGAAGGATCTAAAAGTTCTGTAATTTTCATGTAAATGAGGATAAACGTTAATGATTTCTTTATTAAATCTCAAGTTGCAGATAGCAATGTTCTTTTTAAAATGAGTAATGACCTCTTAAAAAAAAAAATTTATGTACAGTTCCTTACCTCAGCGCAAGTCCAGGATTGGTTGGCATATTTGAGCAAAATCGTTCCAAGATTTTGGAATGCTGGGACTTTGGAACACAACTCAAATAAAAGAAAATAACCTGCAAAATATGAAGATAGGAAAATGAATATGACTAAAAACATAAAACAAACAAAATGGTATTTTATATACATGCATCAATTATGAGATATGGTACTAAGAACCAGCTATTACTTCCAACTAATTATTTTCCAACATGATATAGTCAAATAATGAAAACCACGTGCTACAAAATCTATCTTCACTTGTTATGGAATCTTAGACAAATCACAAGTCTTAAAAGTCAGGCCTTGTCTGAAAACAAGAATTTATACTACTGTTTGAAATAGTTTCTTACAGAGAAGATTAATTTCTCATTGTGTTTCTTACTAATATTTTAATTAGTTTCAACTAAGATGTAGTTGGATAAATCATGACATCAGTGGTATGATCTTTAAAAAAAAAATCAGAACAATTAAACAGAACTTCAGAACTAGAACCAACTGCATACAAGAAATATAACTATGATTAAACTTCCAAATTACAAAACACTGGGGAATATGAAAAAAATATAAATTTTAATATATTAGGACCATGCCTAAGTGTGAAGGGGCAGTTCGATTTTGAAAGCTCCCACACCTGTGAATCAAGACACTTAAAGGAGCTGCAAATCAGCCCTTACTGACACAGATGTTGCTTGTGAATTGAGAATGAAATAAATTGGAGGCAAGAAGGAAGAGAAGTTAGAGAATACAACTGCCTCTCAGTCTTCTTGTATCGTTATCATCCTCTCACATGAAAGGATCTATTCTGCTGGTCAGCCACTAGGCAGGTTGCTCCCGTAACAAGGCCTTGTTCATGGAATGCCAATGTTAAAAAGGTTTAATGTTTTTAAGTGGCTGATAAACCCTGGGATAAAAGTACAAAGCATAGACCTTGGGTTATCCTAGAAAAAATATCTCCTAACAACACTGTCAAATGAGAAGTTCACAATTTTGCAAGTCATTATTTAGGCTTAAAATTATATAAGCAATAAGATGATCCTGAACTAAATAGGTATCATGAGTAATTTTCTATTTCATCTGAAAAAGTGCTGATACTTTAACAGGTTATGTATTCCATAACATATATTTTAAATCATAAAATATTAACAAAAATAGCTACATTTAATTTTAGTAACCTTATACTTTTGAGAGTCGATTCATTTCTAATTTAATCAGTTTCCTATCTCAGTAAGTCGAAATCAATTAACTAAAGTACTTCTGGTACAAAATAATTTTTGAACTGCAAATATCTAAGTCCTAATATAGTTTCCATTTTTTCCCTTTCAAGTTTTATTCTAATAGTCTTAAAACATAGTTCACACCATTAATTGCTAACCAAGCAAAAAAAATAATCTTAAGTATATAAGTATAATCAAAATTTTGACTGAAATTACGAATATCATACATTTTTTAAAGCAAGAAAAAACTAATTATCTTACCCTATTATGAAAGTCATAATTGGTCCAGTAATCAGCAGTACTAAATGGTATTGGGTATCGAGTAGGAACTGTCACTAAACATCTGTTCACTAAATCAGTAAAAATTTTGAATTCTTGGATGTTATTTTTGGATCCAAGAGCTCTAGTGTTCGCAAAGATAAGATAACTGTGCAGGGAAAAAAGAAAAGAAACTAATTTAAAATTCTACAACTTATAAATCCTGAATGTAAATATACATTTCTTCATTTTGAAAATTTAGTTTACACATTAAGAACAGCACTTACTCCATCCAGATGTTCTGTATCATATCAGAATGCATGACTGCCCCTAGAGCTGCTTCATATGCATCCACTGTTTCTTCAATATTTGTCTGAAGAGACTGACACAAGCTATTATGACAATAAAAAAATATTATATCTCTACATATCAATTCTTAATTTGTGTAACTGTATTAAAGTGAAAGAAAGGAAGACTTTATATTAGACATTACTACAGAAAAATCTTCCATTTGGTCTTTATGCTAACCATTATTTGCTAAATAATCCATCTCAAACTGTCTATTTAAAAAGTAAATAAAATCTATATTTTACTTCCAAAGTCCTTCACTTTAATTTCTCATAATCGTAATTTAATAAATGTTGAATGCATGCCTGGTATGTAATACATCTTTCTCCTCACACTAAATAATGCCTCACCAGTAGATCAGCCACAAAAACGGGACTTGATGGGTTAACATCTCATCATCAAAATTTCCTTTACACAAAGGTGATGCAAAGTCAAATGGCCCAGGAACATTCAATAGATATCTGAAAACAAGAATTTATACTACTGTTTGAAATAGTTTCATACAGAGAAGAATAGTTTCTCATTGTGTTTCTTACTAATAATTAGATTCAATTAAGATGAATCATGACATCTTAAAAAAAAAATCAGAACATTAAACAGGACTTCAGAACTAAAACCAACTGCAAACATTTAATTTGATTAGGATTAAACTTCCAAATTATGAAACACTGGGGAAGATGAAAAAATATAAATTTTAATATATTATACAATATATATGTATTACAAATAGAAATTATTGGGGAAAATTGAACTGCTGTAAAAAATGAACTAAAACTTCACATCTTAAGTGAATACCAACTGGTTCAATGATTTAATTAAAAAAAAAAATTAAAAAAACTGAACTCAATTGTGAAGACATTATAAATAACAAATAAAAATTAGCAGAATCAAAATAGATGGAATTAGATGAAAATAAAAAGGACTTTATACAACAAAAACACTGACACTTTTTAATGGGGAAAATATTTGCAATACTTTTGAAATAGATAAAATCTTGACACTGAAAAATATTTTCATATGATTTAAATGGGCAATTCACCAAGTAGCCAAAATAAAAACTGCTCCAACTCTCTATCTACAAAGTAACATACATTTCAGATAGTATCTTTTAAAATTGTCAGAGTGGCCAAAAATAATTAGAAATAATAAAACACAAATGTTAGTAAGGTTAAAGGAAAATTGGTATTTCATTCTAAAAAAAAAAAAAAAAATCTATGAACAGATTTTGGGGCTGGTACAATCTTATTGAAGAACAATTTGCATACAAAAAGGAGTTACAAAACTCACTATTATCCTCACATCCAGCAAACCCTTGTACTAGAAACACTACAATTCCAACTTCACACTGTGAATACAGTGTTTTCTAAGTTTTAAAACACTATATAAATGTGAGCTATGATATTGAGGATGTTTTAAAAAGGAAAAAAAAAAAGCCAATCTGTGCAAAATTCTTCATAACTACTGTTGCTAATGCCAAAAAAAAGCTCTTGTCTAATAACAGAGGAATGACTGAATATATTTTTATCACTGTAAAAAAAAAAAGAAAAACATGGAAAAATTTTAAAAATGTATTTATATACATGAGAAAAAAAAAAAGAATCAGGATATGCACAATATGACTACATCAGAACAAGAGCAATAAAACTTTATAAATATTCTTTAATCACAAAAACTGGTTTAAAAATGACTCATCCTTGTCCTGTAGTTGTTGGAAAAAAACCCAGTAAAATGATGAGTATAAAAATTCTTTATAAACTTTAATGTACAATTTTATGAAGGATTACTGTCAAATATCCAGTTATGTAGAATACATAAAGATGAGTTTTTCTACGTAGCTCCTAGATTTAGTTTCACAGTAATAGTAAAACATTGACTTCATTTATTATTTATTAATAACACTTACCTTCATTTATATATGTGCATATGTGCACATTTATATATGAACATACAAATATACATACACACACAACTGTTATTCAAATAATTGCCTTCTAATTTTCCTCCAAACACTGCCCTAATGTATCCTCCCCATTTCCTGATTCGTATTTTTCATGGTAAGCTCTACCATGGGCTGAGTCCAGTTTTGTATACCCTCTATTGGTTAGCATTGCATTCTATGCATCTAGTAGAGTTATTGACTGAATTCAATGTCTAATCCATGCCGTCATCATGTCTAATCCATTTGATCATGCTTCCTTTCCACTCTAGCTTTTTTCAACTTGAATTCATAAAGCTCTCTAAATAGAACAGAAATCTGCCTGCAAGTTTTGATCCATGTTCTATCCTATGAAGGTACATAGGATGTCTAGCCCTTCATCTGCCTGAAGGCCTTTCTAACATGCAGATTTCTTACCTCCCCCCCCAAGCTAAATTCTCTCAATTTCTCCAACTTGAATATGACATTAAGTCCACTGTTAAACTTATCTTAGTACTCTAGAACTACTCCACAATTATTCCTGATTATGGCCTGACACAGTAGTACAGAGCTCTCTGTTACACAGGAATCTATAAAATATTCAACCTTTTTCAATCCAACCAGCCTGCCTTGTCTCTATTTGAATACTAATTTAATACTAACCTCAAGGGATTATTGTGAGGATCAAATGAGATAATATAAAAGTACAGTCTCCTCACCCTCCATTAAGATCATCTGCTGTCTTTCCTAATGCATACTGATCCATTTCCTTATTCAGGGCTAATCATTTTCCATGATTACATAATCTTGCCACTTTTGTTACAATCACTGTAAACTCATTGTATCCTATTTGTGCATTAGTTATATCTTTATATTCCCTTTCAGATATCATTCCATTTGCAAATAAAAGCATCACCAGAATGATAATTGTATTTTAAAAAAGATGGCCTTTCCCTGACAAAAGCAGAGTCTCTTACTCTCACAGCTCTCAAAGGAGAGGGAGTATCTGAACAAGTCTTACATGAAGAATAAATCAAATTGATGAATGCAATGGTTTCCATTTTTTAAGTGTGCTCTCTAATTAGCCCTACAAAAACATACCGAAAGAGATCTATGGGATTATGTTCCTCACACCCAAGTTCAAAAAATGGTGCAATAAATTCTCGCAACAATGGAAAAATACTGTCAGATCGATCCTATTAGAAAAAACAGAGAGATGTATGTTAGTCACAAAAGTTAAATTGTTCTAGGACAAATAAGTGCAAAAGAAGCTCATGTGGGAGGCAGATAGGAGCACAAGATAAAAAATTTCTTTGCTATTTAATAGTCTCCAAATTCATGTCAAGCTCTGCCTTGTCTCCCTTTGTACACATTCACTCTACAATTCAAACATTCTGGCTTTCTCACTGGTACTCCCACACAACACTCCACTTCAATCTTTACCACTATTGTCCCCATATCTAGAATGCTTTCTTTTCTTTTCTCCTTCAAATACAGTTCCCTTAACTAGGGTACAGCCACCCAAAATCACCTGGTATCTGTTTTACATATGCCTAGTCATACTGTCTCTCTATAGAATGTAAGCTCCTAAAAGGCAGAAACTTTTTTTTTTAATCCCTACATATCTGGCATTTAATATAGCAGGCATTTAATAAAATGTATGTAAATTAACTGACAAATCACAGACTTACCATTAATTAGTTCTAGACTAAAATCTGAGCTATGCATATAGTTTTCAAAATTTATATGATATATTTTACCTTCGAGATAAGGAACTTGCACAAATGATAAAAAACCTCTGCATTCTGAGGATGTTTTTCAAATGTACTAAGCCACACTGCACTGGCTCTGTCTTGTTGGTCCAATCGCAGATATAAATCCACAAGGGTTTCCAACAACTGACAGTTCACAGGACAAGATGCCAATAAAGACCTACAGAGCTCCACAGCAGACTCACACCTTTAAAATAAAGATATCTGAATAAGGTGGGGAAAAAAAAATCAATCTTCAAATGAAAAGTCAATGTTTCTCAATTAAAGCTTACCTGTCTAGGAGCTGCAGCAAAGCAATCAAGTTTGTGTATAGTGGAAGACAGACTTCTATTTTTTCAGCAATAGCAAGGCTTTCATCCGTACATGCTTGAATTGCATCTGTATCAAAAAAAAGGTTAACAAAATTAATCTTAAATTCAACTAAAATTACAAGATTTTAACACTTAAAGACATCTGTACAAAGAATAATTCAAAGAGCTCAACTATCGCATCTCTACAATGTCACTACTTTGTTTTGTTTCTTCAAATTCCTAGGCTCATTTCCTATAGTATATACTTTAGACTTTTTCTCTACTCATATACTTCAACTCCCCAACATTTATATTCTATTATCTAATAACTTTGTCCACCCTCAGGTCCCACCTTAGGGAACTCCCGCCTGCTTATCTTCTTTCTTCAAACATTCTTAGGTTTCCCTGTCTTACTTCCTCTTCAGTTCTATTCACTTCATTCCAATGTGCTGAAACCTGGTTGTTATAGTTCTTTAGAAGTAGTCTTATGGGCTCTCTTCAACAATGAAATGTTTCAAACCAGTTCCAATTGTTCAGTGAAGAAAGCCATATACACCCAGAGAGAGGGATGTGAAATGTGGACCACAACATATCATTTTCATGCTCTATATTGATGTTTGCTTGCATTGTGTTTCCTTTTTCTGATTTTTTTTTTGTTCCTGTAGATACGATTTTTCTTGCACAGCAAGATAAGTATGGAAATATGTATACATATATTTGACTTGTCAAGTATTTTAATATAATTAACATGTAGTGGACTTCCTGTTATCTAGGAGAGGGGAGGGGACTAGGGGGAAAATTTGTAAAGGAAAGCTTTGTAAGAATCAATGTTGAAGAACTACCCATACATATGCTATGCAAATAAAAAGTTTTAATAGTAGTCTTAAATGTTACTAGTGATTGGCTTCTAATCTTATCCAAAGGCTTTTCTTTGGTCCTTATCTCATCCCCTTGACCTCTGAAGCAACATCTGACACTGATGAACATCTCCTATAAAGAGAATAATGAACATTCTCTTCAATCTTTTTTCCTTTCTTCCCTTTTCTATTCCACCCCATTCCCAATATTTGGATATCATGACAAAGTTTATAACTTGACTTCTGCTTTCTCTCTGAACACTAATATTTCTTCATAAAAACATTATATGAATTCTATGGTGACAAGTCCCAAAAGGAGTTTAAATGCCTAAATGGTATTTAAACTTTAATGTCACATCAACACTTTTAATAACATATAAAGCCAAACTCAAACATATTCTTTCACAACAAATGAGCTACTATTATTTCTGCGAATGAATCCATTTAATCACCAGTCTCAAAAACTTTTTTTTATCTTGAACTCTCCCTTCTTCCCCCCAAATAGAGGCTTCATATCTAATCAAAACAATAGCTCTTTCAATTGTTTTTTCATATTCATTTCCACAGATTCCATTTTAGGCTAGGCTTGTTGCAATTAGCTCATAGCTGATTTTTCTACATTAAAAAACATTTATTAAGAACATTCAAAGTTCTACAATTCCTGACCTCCTAAAGCTTATAATATAGTACAAGGATAAAACATACACAAGTAATTTAGATAAACTCATAAAGGCACAAGATTGGGTATTAGATGTTCTTATCCAGAAAGGTTGACTATGATATCAGGGAAAGCTTTATGGAAAAGATGACATGCGATATAAACCATGCCCAAAGGACTATAAAATCATGCATATCCTACTAGAAATGAATCCCAAAAGAGATTTAAAAAAATAAAAGAGAGACCTATATGTACAAAAATATTTAAAGTTGCTCTTTTTTCAGGGCAAAGAACTAGAAATTGAAGGGAACTGAGGAATGGCTAAATGTGATTTCAATGGAATATTATAGTTTTGTGGGAAACAATGAGAAGAATGCTCGAGAAAATCTGCAAAATCCTCCATAAACTCAAGCAAAGTGAAATATACTCTACACAAATTAATAATGTTTTGGGATGATCAGCTAACTGTGAATGACTGCTATTCTTAAGCAATGATCCATGACTACTTTAAAGGATTTATA
Organism: Myrmecobius fasciatus; assembly: GCA_023553655.1. Classification (NCBI taxonomy): domain Eukaryota; kingdom Metazoa; phylum Chordata; class Mammalia; order Dasyuromorphia; family Myrmecobiidae; genus Myrmecobius; species Myrmecobius fasciatus. Next base: position 205,468 of record JAJPUD010002222.1, read on the forward strand.
ATGAAAAATGTTAACCATATTCAGAGAAAAAACTGATTATGTCTGAATACAGACTGAAGCATGCTCTTCTTTATTGGAAAAATTTTGGGGGAGGGGGAATCTGTATTTTATTTGGCAACATGACTTTTATAGAAATATTTTGCATAACTTCATATGAGCTTTCTTCATGGGATTTGGGGTGGGAAGGAAGATAAATAGAAACTCAGTTTCACAAAACATGTGCTCATGTTTGGATTGTGCCAATATAATAACACTACTAACTAAATTAATTCAGGGTCACAATCAATTACAAAATTTATCTGGAGAAACAAAAGAACAAATCCTCAAAAAGAAATAGTTTAAAAAAAAAAGTAGGAAGGAAAATTTGAGCTATTTTTGAGTGCTGAGTTCCCTCCCAGGGAGGTAGATACTATTATAAAAAGCAGCTATTAAATATCTGAGGCAGGATTTGAATTCATGTATTTCTGATTTCAGACCCAGTGCTTGGTTAAGCTACTTCAATTATGGTATCCTGCTACTAAAGAGTGAGCATGAGTGAGTGATGATTGAGCTTCTGAATTCTGAGCTGCAACCTGTTAAACTGACTGGGTGCTCAAACTAAGATGTACATTTTTACATAATATTTATATAATATTCAATGCATATGATTATCTGTTACAAGAGCTTTCTCATTTTTTTTTCAAAGTGGGGTAGAATCCCTTGAAAGAAAAGAACTAGCAGGCTACCTCCAAAAAGTCATTACATTATAAAAAGTAATACTGAATTTATTGTGAATTTTTTTAAAAAGCCAACTACTCAATTTCCCAAATACCTTTTTTTCTGTTCTATTTTAAATATGGAAATGTTCTTTAAAATTTAATTGTGAAATAATTTAGAAATTGTGAAATAATTAGAAAATGGATTCTTAACAAATGGTGATAAGAGGGAAGCAGCAACCTTGGAGTTGAATTCAAATCTGGCCCGACACACAAAACACTAGTTGTGTGACCCTGGGCAAGCCACTTAACCCCAATTGCTTCACAAAACAAAACAAAATGAACAACAACAAAAAAAAACAACAATTAGGTCTGTCTGTAGTTTTCATTACTAAGAGATATCATGAGAACTTAATGAAAACTACAGACCTAAGAAACATCATGAGAGAACCAGACAATCAATAAACATTAGATGTGTGTCTGCTCTATACCAGGCATTGTGCTAAGCACAGAGTCATGAGGCAAAGAAATGTAACAACTCAGGCTGTGTACAAGAGAGATAATGAGGTCCTGAATGGCTAAAACCAAGGCTGAAACTTTGGCTTGGAAGTTATGCTGGATGAACAAAAAATATAGTTTTTTCCACAAAAATTGTAGCGTTGAGGGTCTTGAATAATAGGCTAAAGTGCTTGAACTTTGTAATGAGCCACTGAAGCATTCTGAATACAGGAAGACTCATGTGGAAGCAGAATGAAAAGTAATTTGAACACAGAAAAAACAGCTAGGAAAACCAGTTGAAAGTCACTATAATAGTGCAGGATGGGTGGTAATAAAGGGTTTACAGGTTATTATCAGTGCAATGAACTCATATGCTCAATACATAAGAAGAGAGAGAAATCACAGGACCTGACAACAGGACAGAGAGGAAAAAAATCTGACTGTGTGATAAAAAAAAATACAGGAAAAAATGCTTCAATTAAATCTATGCTAATTTCACCATGCTGCTCCAATAAAAAGTCCGCATAGCTTTTAAGGCTCTCCAAAACTAACACTAAACAATAATCTCCCTGGTAACAAAAAAATGATTATTTTGGTCTTTAAGACTCCTTGAGAGGGGAAACTCATCCCAAAACAATTTATTTTACTTTTGGATAATTGTTCACAAGCTTTTTCTTTAAATCAAATCTAAAACCACCTTCTGTCCACAATGCTATTAAAAATTCTTGTGAGTGATAACTTACTATCACCTGAGCTCCTAACACTTGGAATGACCAACCTTGGGACCTAGGCCAAGATTCCCACCTACTTCCTCACACCCTTTTCTTTTGTATTCACCCACTGGTTGATGATGTATGTGTTCATGTGTGTAGATCCCTTCAACCTCTCTGATAACTTGAGAAGCATAAGTGTATTATCCAAAGCCTCTGAACTTCTTTTCTGGAGGGAAATAACTATTCTTAAGAATAATCATTTGGCCCTGATAAATACATATACACTTGACCCATGAAGGGCACTGCAGTAATTTACCAGTCTAGTCTCCACATTTGAAGTGAAATTCACAATCTTTTTTTGTCTGCACATATAATTCCTCCTTAGTGGGCAGCTGTGGTAGTACTACCCCTCACAGCGCTACCTCTTTAGTATCTAGGTAAGTCAAGCCTTTCTCTTATCTTACAGACCTCTTCCTTGACCTTAGCAACTCAACTTGTTTCTCCTTTGCTTTGTCCTGCTCCAACTCTAGTTCTACTGATTTTGATCCATACCTTCTCAGTTATCATTCTATACAGACTTGCTGATGTACGCAAAAAATAAATTCTCGATAGTTAAAACCTCCTTACTAATTCAACTGTATGAGTAAAAAGGAGTGACCTAGTTAATGTTTCTTCATATATAATCTGTATTCCCTGACTAATTTTTAATATGCAGCAACATCTGCTAGTACAAACAAAAATTGTTGTACTATTTTTTTTTTATTTTTTATTTTTTATTTTTTTATTTTTTTATTTTTTTTTGCTTTTTGCTGAGGCAATTGGGGTTAAGTGACTTGCCCAGAGTCACACAGCTAGGGAATGTTAAGTGTCTGAGACCAGATTTGAACTCAGGTCTTCCTGACTTCAGGGCTGGTGCTCTAACCACTGCGCCACCTAGCTGCCCCTGTTGTACTATTTTTTATACTAGTTTTATAATAGGTAATTTTATTTTCCAAGAATTAAGTCAGTCACCCTATAAATTAATTTCTTCATTCATCATCCATCCATAGTTTATTTCCTCATACAAAATATGATTAACTGAATGGCATATTTACTCCATTCTTTTACTAGTGTATTAAAATTACTAATTTAGTGAATTGCTAAATCACTGTATACTGTGTACACAGATGTTTCAACCTGCAAGTAAATGTTTAATTTAAATAATGACAAGTCTCAGCACTGGTAGTCATTCATGTTCTGCTCTAAATAATTTTAAAATTTGTACACACATACCTTGAAAAACAGCTACTAACATGTCATGATCAGTCTTCACATCTTGAGCTGTTTGCCATGGAATTAAAAATGGCTCTTTGTTAACAATCCTTGAAGGATTGGCATTAGATGGATCATAAAATTTCAGAGGGAGAATGTTGAATTCAATGAGGTGTATATATGCTAGCCAAGCCAAACATCGATCACTTGACGAAAGGTGTTCTGCTACAATTCTCTCATTGGCCGATTTTAATGCATTCTATGTAAAATGAAAAATTAATCCAAAATATTTTTAAAATAATGAAATTTACACTAAAATTAAAATTTTTTAAAATGGAGGGCAAAGAACAAAACCACCTCATTTCTCTTAAGTTATATAACTAAAGTTATATAACTATTATTAACTATTGGTTAATTAAAAGCAATCAATAATTTGATATGGAATACAATTGTCAATAGTCCAACAAAAACATTTAACTGAAAAAGAAAATGGCCAAGGTTAAAATTCTTTCAAGAATATGCATTTAATTAAAATAAAGCTAAGTTTTCTTAAATGAGATTTATATTTGCAAAAGACTAATTTTTAATGAATGAAAATGATGTTATAACAAAATCATTTTGATAATTTTTTAATACCAAATTTAAGATAATTTTCAGATTAAGTGGAAGCTCAAAGTGATAAGAAAAAAAAATGTCAATAGTGGTTCAATATTCAAAGTTTCCTTCAATTAAAATTAAAGTCTGCCAATAGCGATTAGTGTTATTGTTATTAATCAAATATGGAACATCTAACATGAGGAAAATTTTCAACCCAAGGAATCAAGTGTCTTCAAGACAGTATTAGTTCAAATATCAAAAGTCAATGCTTACCTGTAAGATGGCAAGAGCATTTTGGTATCTTCCTGTGAATAAGCTCAGTTGAACTCTAAACAAAAGAGACTCCAATAACTGAAAGGACAGAAGATCTGAATCCTCACGCTCTGCTGCTTCCATAAGAAATTGAAGCATCCTACCACACACGTAATCCTTTCCATCAAAAGTGGTTTCTAGGTTCAAAAACTATAAACAAATGAGTTATACAATTAAAGAAATGAGCCATGATTGTTGATTTTATTAGTGTTTTATTAACTTTCCATTAAACATATAATTTTCTAGCATTCTTTTTAGTAACCAAACTCATCTAAGTCATGTTTCAAATTACAAGGTCAAAATTAAGTAGAAATGAGGTATAATAGAATCATCACGTGATACAATTTTATCTGGTCTTTTATCAAGAACCCAAGAATTACTAATGAACTGATTAAATGCTAACAAAATACAAAATGAATTTCTTACCTGAAATTTTTTTTTGTATTAAGATATCTTCTCAAGGGGGAAAAGTAAAAAATAATTTTCTCCTTGCCTAATCTAAATGACTAGATATCCCATGGAAATAGAGTATTAAAAACAGAAGCTATATTATATTGCCACTTAACATCATTTTCACCAATTTAGAACTAGAACTTTTGAGTTAAATCCCTTCACTTTTCAATTTTCAGTTGAAGAAACTGAAGCCTAAAAAAATGTCTGGGAGGTTGGGGGAAGGCTGAGATTAGCCAATTGCTTAAAGGTCCCAATCCAGCTCTAAATTTTATGACCCTACGAATACATGAAAAACCTACCTGCAGATAAAAACATACAAAGATTTTAACAATTTGTTTGGTGACCCCAATATTTACATCTTATATGTAACATTAATTTGTATTATTTCAAATCCAATTCAAAAAAAATTTGTCAATATACTTACAGTCCACCAAATTTGGTAATTTGGAGCATATTCTACAGCTGTTTCACACATCTCTTGCACCTCCTCTTTAGTTCCTCTTTTTGAGAACAATCTGAGATAATGGCACCAGATTTCAGAATTTTCTTTGTTGTTCTCCAATGCTCGTGCCAAGACATTTAAAGCTGCATCCAAACATTCTGACGAAGACCTGTGTATTGTTTACTGTTAGTTTATATATATATATATATCAGTTGTGTATATATGTTAAAAAAATTTTTTTCTTGAAAAATAACAAGATTAGATTTCTGTGCTCCAAAAAGCCAATTTAATAGGTTAAAAAAAAAATCTACTAATTTCTTATTTTTGAAAAGAAAAGTAGGCTTCCTGCACCACAAGTTACAATTTGTACTAGGAACTTTATATGAATGAGATGTCAATTTTCTTAATGACAAGGTCTATTTGAGCCAAGATAAATGTATTTCGAATTTAAAATACTTCCGGCTAAGAATTGAGGAACAAGGAGATTGTTTTTTAAATGAATGTTCAGTGGCTATTTATTACAGGTAAAAACGCAGACCGTTTTTACAACCACAGCCACAAGTTTATCATCTTTAAATGTGCTTCAAGTCAATGTTCAGTAATGCCTTTTATGAGATTACACTGGTCCAGGAAGTTAAACAGTTCTCTCAAGGCCAACTACTGCCAACTCAAAATATCAAAGCACTCAAAATAAAAGATCTTTAACAGTCAAGGATTGCTATCTACTGGGAGATCTCATGAGAGATAATTCTCTCTCTCTCTCTCTCTCTCATGATCCTATTCATAAAATAAGATACAGTTCTTTTGGCCTTCACTCAGTGAGTCACACAGAAAACATTGTTCATTGATCTCTTAATCACAGGAACCACCCGTAAAGCAGACTAAATGGACACAAAACTCAAATGCATGCAATAAACATTCTCATACATTATACTACAAGGAAAATTCTTTTGAAATTTCTCCTAAGTTGCATATATTATTAAAGCATGACAGGGGCCCAATAAGAAAAATTTCACAAGTAAAACTAAAAATTTTTTTGACATTTGCATCAGTATACCCCATTCTGCAAATACTTCCATCAAATTAAAGTTTCTAGAGTCACAAATTTCCCTCCAATATTTCACACAACTCACTAGAGTTATATGATTCAATTACAAAATCACAATTAGCTTTCAGGACATTGCAATCACATTAAATTCACACATTAGGTAGTACATCTTTTTCTTCTAATCTAGAGGAACAGAAGATGCAGAACCTTCACATGGGGGCTTATTTCTTCTTTCCCTTTTTTTTTGGGTCTTGACCAACAGAGGCAATAGAGAGCTTTCAGAAACTGTAATTACTCACAGATCAAATGCTCTAGATCTGACAGAGTACTTTAAAAATGAACATATCTTTTTTTTTTTAGCACAACTTTCATCATAAATTACTCAAAGCTATAAAAATTTACAAATTTAAGATCCAACTTTAACACAAATACCAAATAAAATAATATCGGCTCAAAATCTCCCTAAGTCAATTCGCCAAAATTTGCATCCACTTAAGGTAAAACCCACAAATTTTGCTGATTAATCAGCAACCATTAATCTTATCCCTTCTAAAATGTTTAGTTAACATGAGGGAATCTGAAGTGGGAAAGCTCTAGTATTACCATCATTTTTTAAATCTGAAAGACTGTCACTTGACATTTTTACCAGCAATTACGCCACATAGCATCAACTTTATTTTTCATTTCAACAACTTCCATTCTGAATTAAGCCATTTGGAGTTAATGCTCCAATATAATTAATTACTCATACTAAGGTCATGTACAGTTCAAGATCTAATCTTAAGCTTTTTCTACTGCATTTAAACAAACAATAAAGTACTTCTGGCCTTGACAAAGAAACAAAGATCCCTTTTAATATTAAAAAAGGAAACCTGATTACTACAGATGAAATATTCCTCAAACACATAAAAATATAAATGTTCAACAGATTTGCTTACACAAAGACTGACCTACCCCTCATTCTGATTTAAGTACTTGTATGCAAGTTTGATCCAGAGCTGTACATCAGAAGGGTTTTCAAGCACACTTGCTTCCAGATTAGAAATGTCATCAGTCTCATTTGTAAAGTATCTGACATCATCAGGGGTAACAACAGCATCCAAAACTGGAACATTGGTATGGTGTTCAGGTCGGGGAGCTAAAAGGGAAAATATTATTCAGTGGAAAAACTCTTTAGCTCCTAGAACAGAAATTGAGTGACTAAGGAAAGTTGGTGTAATAATAATGATAACGCATCTAACATTTATATACTACTTACTATATGTCAAGCTTACTATATTAAGCACTTAATTATTATGTCATTTCATCTTCACAACCACTTGGGAAAGTAGAATTCTCCTAATTTTATGACTAGGGAGGCTAGGGCAAACACAGATTAAGTGATTTGCCCCAGGAGACACAGCTAGTAAGTTTCTATTGTCAAATTTAAACTCAGGTCTCCCCTTCTCTGAACCTGGGACTCTATCAACTACACCACCAGTTGGTTGAATGTAGCATGATGAGATGGGACAATCAGTTAGAAATGAGCATTGTGTACTCGATTCAGAATCTACTGAAATGCAGCCTACAGTGAATAAACAAATCCTATTAATTGTATTCATCATAATAAAATGATATTTAAAAATTTTAAAATACCAGACTCCCATGTGGAGGAAGTCTCGAAGGTCATAATATCCAACCCCAACCTGAAGCCACAATTCTCGTTTTTTATTACCGAGTGATCAAGGAACCCTCATCTGGAGACTTCTAGAGTCAATACATGAAGGATAACATTACATTTTCAAACAGCTCTGATTATTAAGAGGTTCTTTAAGCAATTAAAAAAAAGCTGCTTCTCAACTTGTTCTTTCCCAAGGCCAAGCAGAGTAACTTTAATGCCTAATCAATGCAACACCATTTTAAATATAAGAAGACACTATCTCCCCCTCCTCATAGTTTTTTCCTATAAACATAGCAATCACTGGCATGATTTCAAGTTCCTCACCACCTTGGCTAACTTCATCTACAAGTGCTCCAGCACAATCACCTCTCTAAAAATGTAAGGTCAAAAACTAAACACAGTACTTTAGATCCTAGGAAGACCAAGGAAGAATATAATAAATGTAACTACCATTGTTTTTATTATCAATGCAGTATTTCTATTAACTACTCTAAATTAACTTTTTGATGTTCTGGCTATCAACACTGTATCAAACTCCAAATTAAGTTATGTTTTAGATGTTACTAAAATAAATCTGAGTTCTGAGAAGTTTGCACTTCTCATTTGGGTAGTTTCTTAAATTCACATAAATAAATATAAATAAATCAGAAATTTTTTTAGATTATTCCCAAATTTACAATGCTTATTCCAATAACGCATATTATGCACTCTTATAACAATGTCAAAACCTACTTTTATATCTTAATCTTTTTTCTTACCATATTTAATAGGTCCTGTGGATTGTTCTTCATCACTGCTACTGTTACTGTTATCTGAAACAGGTTTTCTCCAAAACTTTGGCCTCCATTTCCTTTTTTCCTTATAAGTTGTAAATGGAGGAGCTAAAAAAAAAAAGAACACCAACCAGTTCCAAGATGCATATTGTTTGGGCGACAACCAAAACAATACACCACATAATGAAAACATATATATATATATTCTATATAACACAATAATATCTGAAGAACTTATTTATTAAAGATTCACTATAATATTACAAACTACATTTGCCTTTAGGTTACCAAAAAATAGCACATAGTACAACTTAAGGAAAAAGTACTTACTATGACCTTTACTTTCATTGATATTACTAACAAGAAGAACAGCCATCTGGTCCATTGACATTCGATCTTTGTTTACACCAAAAAGTTTTTCAATGTATTTTTCTGAAATTAGAACAATGCTATCTTCATAAATAGAGTAGAGGACAGAAAGTGCATTTTTTGCATTACACAGTTTTATGAAAGAAAAGTCAAGAAGCACATTGCTTCACCTCCTTTAAGGCTCCACAAACAAGAGCTGGGCAAATGTCATCAAAAAAATGAGAGGAAAGAAGGTATAGATCATGGGAATTTAATAAAGTTAAAATGAGAAATATGTAAAATGACAAAATCATTAGGAAGCAACATAAAGGAAATGAGGGGGGAAAAAAATCAAAATTACAAGGGGAGGTTTAAAAAAAAAAACACATAAAACAGCAAAGTTTTGAAAACAAAAAGAACAGCATAACGTGTAAAACTAACATTCTTCCTGAAGTCAAAGCCTAATGTTATCTAAAAATTTCTTAGCAAATCTCATAGTAATCTCCACTCAACAAAGCTAGAAAAATAAAATGAATGCTATAGATGCAATGTAATAAGTATTCTAAATCAAACATACAGCATATTTAATAAAAAAAACTAACAATTAAATTATTAGTAATTTAAAATTCCATTATCTATCTTGGTTAGCCAACACAACATGCAACGTAAAATAAAATATAAGGACATACACCACATAACAATATGCTTTATTTTGAAGAATTAATGCAGTTCTTAGATATGTGAGTTTTAAAAAAAACAGGAAATCATTTTTACTGCCTTCATACAATTTTAGGATTTGTAATTTTCTTAAACACTATCCAAATTCTTAAAAAGAACCACTGATTTTTTAAAATCTAAATTTATACATAAAAGCTACAGAAAAATTTTTTTATTAAGCTACAAACATAAAATGTTTTTATTTTTAAAAATCCTAACAATTATGTAGTAGTTTTAAGGTTTTCAAAGCATATTTTATAGATTCATTTCTTTTGATCCTCACATGGATGCCCATTAATTGGAGAATGGCTGAATAAATTATGGTATATGAATGTGGTTTTCAAAGCATATTTTATAGATTCATTTCATTTGATCCTCACATGGATGCCCATTAATTGGAGAATGGCTGAATAAATTATGGTATATGAATGTCATGGAATATCATCGTTCTATAAGAAATGACCAGCAGGATGATTTCAGAGAGGCCTGGAGAGACTTTCGTGATCTGATGCTGAGTGAAATCAGTAGAATCAGGAGATCATTATACAGGGCAACAACAAGACTATATGATGATTAATTCTGATGGACATGGCTCTCTCCAACAATGTAATGTTTCAAACCAGTTCCAATTGTTCAGTGAAGAAAACCATACACACCCAGAGAGAGGGATATGAAATGTGGACCACAGCATAACATTTTCATGCCCTCTATTATTGTTTGCTTGCATTCTATTTCCTTTCTCTGATTCTTTTTTCTTGTAAATACAATTTTTCTTGCACACCAATAAGTGTGGAAATATGTATAAATATACATATGTTCAATTTATCAAGTATTTTAACATAATTAACATGTAGTGGATTTCCTGTCACCTAGGAGAGGGGTGAGAATTAGGGGAGGAAAATTTGTAACAGAAAGCTTTGTAAGGGTCAATAAAAAGTTTTAACAAAAAAAAAAAAAGAAAAGAAAAAGAAAAAGAAAAGAAAAGCTTGTTTTCAGGGGCATCAATAAAAACATACAACTCAGTCAACCCATTCTTTAGGGCAGACTAGCATACTAACTTAAAATAAATCTAGCCTAACTACTGCCACAAATAAAGTACTAAAAAGTGATTTCTACTATAACTGTAATTAACACATAACCAAGTTTTATCTTCTACATTTTTTGAATGACGAAAAGGAAGCAGGAGTCTACATAATTAACAGTAAACTTCTTCCTGCAGATTCAAATTCTTCTGTCTAGCTATTACTATTTTTAAACAAACCAACATTTCTGAATCAAGAAAACCTATTGAAATCATTTGAAGAAAATCAGAACTGAATATAAAGTTAAAATTTTAAATTTGTCAGCTACATATTTTTACTGGCAGAAATGGGGCAAGAGTGGAATGGCTGATAAAAACCTGTTGCAATTGTAATTTCTTCTTCTGTGCTTTTCTCAGAACAACCAATTAAAGATAAATTGTAAGACAAAATGTCTTGGAACAGCTGTTTCCGGGTAAAGGTGCAATCTTGCATGTGTTGCCTGTAAGTAAAAAATAGCATAAAGAAAATAATTACATAACTGACATGAAGACAATTAATTAGCAATTAAACAATATGTTGACCAGGACTTACCACTGACAATCATCATCATTACATGTGCCTGTTAAATCAAAACGGCAGAAACATTGTTTTGGTTCAATCATATTACTGTATGATACTGAACTGAGGTAAAGCTTTTCCTTGGTTCGAAAAAAAGGACTAAATCTGACAAAGGAAAAAAAATTAAATTAAAAAAGGCAAACCATACATTTTTTTTAAAATTCTATATTTTATTTACAATAAAGGTTTATTAAATGGATGCTGAAGAACTTTGGAGAACAAGTAGCAATGGTATGCTACATATACACTCAAAACGATTAAAATAAAAAATCAGAAGAAAAAACTTGAATATCAGTAGTCAGCTTAACTTTTAATGACTTTTGCAGAATTTCAGTATTATCAGACATCTTAATGGATCTAAGAAAAAACCCAGAATTTGCCTGCCATAAGTTGCCTGAACAAGAAGCAAACAACCAGCAAACATCACTTCAATAAAGCCTTGAAGTGTGCACCAATCCAAACAAATGAAAGTATTTCAATGAAAATTACCATAATACAAACAAACAAACAAAACCCCCCCCACAAAACTACAATTTCTTGAATTACAGCTCACAGACACTAAGAAAGGAGGGTCTTCCAACAGTGTCAGTGGAAGCAAGACCAGGGATGGAAAACTTGTGTTAACTCAGGCAGCATGGTACCAGAGCACTCAAGACATCCTTGGATCCCTAATACTGTCCCAAGTTACCAAAATGAGCGCCCTTAAGATCCAGCTCTCAACTTCAAAAATGTATGGGGACTTATCCCCAAAGCCTGAGGGTTATCACAAGCAGAGTAGTTTTGAATTATACATCCAAGCAATATAAAGGTTCACAATGTCTCTATTATGATTAACCCTGTTCATTTTCCAATTTTTCAATCTAACAATTTTACTTTCTCTTCTTTATCCAATGTGTTAAGTCTTTTCAAAAGAACCAGATTTACTGGTTGTACAAGTCTTTTAACAATTTCTCCTGATTTTAAAGATTTTATTTTCTGCATCTTCATTTTCTTTAACAGTTAAAATTCTGCTTTCTGTGACCCAAAAATTAACTGTCTTAAAGAGAACGAGTCCGTTTTTATAAACGAATTTGCTTTCAATAAAAACTGACATTATCAAGGATAGCAGAAGAACAACACTGAACTCTTTTTTACCTGTAAGACTTAAAAACAAGAAGAGGGCTATGATATGGTCCAAATGGAAATGGTTTCCCTTCTGTTTGTTTGTTTTGTGATGTAACAATATCCACATCCACAGAAATTTCCTAAGAAACAAACCAAAAATGTTTTAAAAGAAAAAAAAAATTTAGAAAGCAAAATTTGACTTTCAAAAATAAACTGTAACATACTTGACCATGCAAAACCTTTGCTGAAATGATGGAAGTACTTTTTGAAATCAGCTCCTTCAGGCTATCTTCATTAGCATGCAATCTTTTCAACTCATCAATATTTAAACCAAGAAAGAGTTCAGGTTTCTCCATAGTGTTTTTACTAGGTTTGTTTATGCATTCCTTATTAGGTGTATCTGTGTGCTTAAGGTTAGGTTTGGTGAAAGAATTGGATTCTCGGAAAGATCTCCTTCGTTCTCTGCTGGAAGTAGACAGAATTTCATCATCGATGTCATTTTCTTCACTATCTAGAATCAGTTTGTCTTGTGTTAGATCATGAAGAGAAGGTTGAGGTAAAGAAAATTCAGGTTCTTCTTCCAAAATAGGGATTGTATTTGACTGTTCTTTTGTTTTAAGAGCACGGGCTTCTTTTAGCTTTTGAATCTTCAGAGCATATTCATACTCTAATTGCTGCAATCGTTTTTTTTCCAAAGCAATCATTTCCGCTGAATGCTTTTTCGGACTTGATGCAGGAGAGCTGTCTAGTTTTATCATTTTGTTTGGCTAGAAAAACAAAGTATTCACTTTCACATTTTCAATGATCTCAAGAATATTAAAAAATTGGTTATTACTTACCTCTAGGCAGCCATTTCATTCAAGTCAATTTTTATAAATAAATTCTGAAGCCTCCAACAGGTATAGCCATGTATAATCACAAATCCATTAAAGTAAACTTATATTCTCTCTTGCTAATAACTACAATAAATGTATGCAAACCATTTTATTAACTCATTGGCTTCAAAACCAGTATGTGTGAAAGGCATGATCATATTTATTTTCCAAATAAGGAAAATGAAGCAGATACAATTTGAGTGAGTGAATGGCTCCAGGTCACAGTTCTTTAAGAAAGGCAGGACTCAATCTAAGGTCTTCTTGACTCTAGTTCTTAAGATACTATGATTCCAATTGCCTCCAGATGTTGTAGACAAAGACTGAGCAAATAATGACAAAACTCCCATGAGAAGACAATATTTCCTTTTTGCAAAAGACAGTATTAAGCAACTTACTCCAAAGTAATCTTGCTCCAGTTTACGCTTTCCTATTTCTTTACTAGCCACTGCCTTTGCTCGAGCAAGCTCTTCTCCATATTTTAGTGCCAATGCTTTCTTAACTGTTACACGCTGCTGAACTCTGTGAATCTGTAAGCATAAGAAAATTCCTAGAGAGAATTGTACTTTAAAAGAGAAATGTACTTTTGAAGAAATATCTACTTGAATTTAAGTAATGACAAGTGATTTATGGACCAAATATACTTAGGGGGAATTTTTTCTTTTTAAAATGAAAACTAGTAAATTTATGTAAATTTACACAGGTCAAGTTGTGTAAAACCAGGAAAGGTTTTTGGACAAAGAAGCAAGATGATTCATAGATTGAGGGCATAAAGCAAATGTGAAATTATAAGGTGTTTTAAGCTCAAAATGCAGTATTACTTGTTCCTGAAGTTTTTTCAAAAAAATCTTGTTCACGTTAAGGATTTTTTCAGTTGCTTGAAGCTGCTCTCTAAGTTTCACAATCTTTGTTTCAGCATTCCTAACAGATTCCCTCTTCTTAGCCTCTTGCTGCAGGAGATTCTTTAACACAGACTCATCTTTCATCAGGAGAAGTCTAAATGGGGGGGGGGGGGGGAAACCCCAAAGAATTAGAATATTATCTGAAAAATATAACCTAGAGACTACATAGCATCATGTGATTTCATAAAAACTAGCTAATTTTCTTGAGATTAAAATAAAAAATTCACCCCACCATACCCTCATACACAAATAATTTTTTCCTGTTTTTAATAACTTTATTTTCAAAATATATGCAGTTTTTAACATTCATCCTTGCAAAACCTTGTGTCCCAAATTTTTTCTCCCTGTCATCCCTCCCTTAAACAGCAAGTAAACAAGATATTAAACATGTGTAATTCTCATTTAAATTATTTTAAGCCTTCAAAATTAATCTTGAGTTAAGGTCTAAATGAAAAAATGCTATAAAACTAATAAGAAAAATGCAAATTAAAATAACTATGAGGTTCTACCTCACCACCAATTAAAAAAGGAATGAATTCAAGAGAATTCTGGAAGGAAAGGACTTATGAGCAGATGCTCTGTCAATCATTCTGAAATTACCTATTTAATTAAAATGCTATCAATCTCCTTAAGAATTAACTTTAAAGGGGACAGCTAGGTAGTGCAGTGGATAGAGCACCAGTCCTGAAGTCAGGAGGACCTGAGTTTAAATCTGGCCTCAGACACTTAACACTTCCTGTGTGACCTGTGCAAGTCAATTAACCCTACCTACCTCAGCAAAAATAAATAAATATTTAACTTTAAATGGTTAAGAATTGGACATGATCTTTTTAATTTTGATAATTGAAGTTATTAACCTCATTTTTAACAGTATTACACTGAAAAGTATATTTCTAATATTTAATTACTGAAATGGGCCAGAAAATGGCTTGCACATTCTCCCTGGAATGGAGTCCAAAGTTTTAATGTCACAAAAGATATAAATACAAAGTGAATGTAAATTACCAACTCATATGTTGATAAGAGTATACACAGTTCTCAATTTACATCAAGTAAACTTTTCTACTGACTTCTATATAAACTAATTTTTAGGTAATGTAAATCTGCAGGTATGGGAAAGGAAGGAAGAAAGGAAGGCAGAAAGAGGACCATGCTCCTATGGTAGGGAAGGAAGGAGGAAGGCACACAATTCAGGGACATATAGGTGCTATGGAAGCAAGGAGAAGAAAACTTGTGGTTGGGGCTAAGTGGTCCAGAATACAGACAGACAGAAGAAAGAAGACAAACTTGCAGTCTTAAGTCAAACCTTCTCTCCCACAGTGGTTCAACATCAGTTCTACTTTTATTTGGAAGGTTTTCTTTTTAAGAGTTTTGAGGTTTACCAGCAGCATTTCTATTGGGCTTATATCCCAAAGAAATCATAAAGGAAGGAATGGGCCCCACATGTACAAGAATGTTTGTGGCAGCCCTTTTTGTAGTGGCTAGAAACTGGAAACTGAATGGATGCCCATCAATTGGAGAATGGCTGAATAAATTATGGTATATGAATATTATTGTTCTGTAAGAAATGACCAGCAAGATGATTTCAGAGAGGCTTAGAGAGACTTGCATGAACTGATGCTGAGTGAAATGAGCAGAACCAGATCATTATACACGGCAACAACAGTACTGTATGATGATCAATTCTGATGGACTTGGCTCTCTTCAACAATGAAATGTCTCAAACCACCTCCAATTGTTCACTGAAGAAAGCCATATACACCCAGAGAGAGGGATGTGAAATGTGGACCACAACATAACATTCTCATACTCCTTGACTGATGTTTGCTTACATTGTGTTTCCTTTATCTGATATATCTTTTGTGTAGATAAGATTTTTCTTGCACAACAATAAGTTTAGAAATATATGTATACATATATTCGATTTGCCAGTATTTTAACATAATTAACATGTAGTGGATATCCTGCCATCTAGGGGAGGGGTGGGGAGTTGGGGGGAAAAATTTGTAACAGAAAGCTATGTAATGGTTAATGTTGAAGAATTACCCACAAATAAAATAAAAATAAATAAAAATAAAAATAAAATGTTAAAAATAAAAATAAAAAAAAGAAACAAACTGGAAAAAAAAAAGTTTGAGGTTTAGTTCCAATTGTTCACTGAAGAGAACCATATACACCCAGAGAGAGGGATATGAAATATGGACCACAACGTAACATTTTCATGATCTCTATTGAGGTTTGCTTGCATTGTGTTGCCTTTCTCTGATTTTCTTTTTTTTTCTTGTAGATAGGATTTTTCTTGCATAACTTGTCAAGTATTTCAACATAATTAACATGTAGTGGACTTCCTGCCATCTAGGGGAGGGAAGGGGACTGGAGGTAAAATTTGTAATGGAAAGCTTTGTAAAGATCAACGCTGGGGAACTACCCATACATAGGTTATACAAATAAAAAGCTTTAATTTAAAAAAAAAAAAAAAAAAGAGTTTGAGGTTTGTTTTTTAAGAGAGAATGGCAGGTGCTGTACAGCTAAGAGATTTTCTTTTCTGGAATGCAATCTTCAGAATTCTTCATAATGTAAAGTCAAATTTGTGTAATGAAAATTTATATAAAACAAGAGTTTGTAATTATTTTATTTCAGTTTTGATGTTAAATTAAGCAAAATTGAAATGTTCACAAAGCAGTTCCAACCAACAATAATCACACTTTCCTGTCTGAACAAGTGGTGCCCTTCAAAAGTCACCTTTTTTAGGCCATATTTACTTCAATTGACAGTTTTAATTCTTTGGAAATTACCACGACCCTTTTCATAATTACAGGAAAAACAGCCTAACTTTGCCACAAAATTCCTTACTGACCAAAAATTATTACTCAAAATGATCCATTCATCTTATGTCTATAATAGTTCTTTCAGTTAAATCCAAAATTGTTATAAAAGTTTATTTTAGTTTTCAACACATCCATAAGAGAGGCAAAATGTGGTAAAAGTTAATAAAGAGTTGATATCTTGGAATCAGGAAGGACTTGTTCAAGCTCTACTTCAAACAGAAACACGTTATGTGACTATCAGCAAATCACTTAATTTCTCAGAGCCTTCCCCAACTAAACTGAAGAGCAAACATTAACCTGTAATTATAGGTTTCCTTATGAGAAGTCCCTTATGCTGATGAAATCACAGGCCCATATTGTTCTACTTATAAAACAGAATACTAATTAACAGAAAATCTCCTTCCCAGCTCCCCCCAAATTATTGCCATTACTGGCCGAGATAATAAAAGACTTACTTGTGTTTCTTTAGTTTTGCTTCTGCATCTGTCACCTGCTTAGTAACCATTGCTATTCTACCAACCCCATCAATTTCACCATCTGAATTGGCAGGAGATGATGAACTTGTCTTCAGCTGATCTGATTTTATTAAACGCTGCTTCTCTCGACTAAGAGTAAAAAATAAAAAGGGTGCATAACTATTCTAACAATCAAAACCAGAAGGTGGG
Source organism: Myrmecobius fasciatus (assembly GCA_023553655.1). Taxonomy (NCBI): domain Eukaryota; kingdom Metazoa; phylum Chordata; class Mammalia; order Dasyuromorphia; family Myrmecobiidae; genus Myrmecobius; species Myrmecobius fasciatus. Next base: position 222,986 of record JAJPUD010002222.1, read on the forward strand.
GGAATATGGTGTAAATATGGTATAAATAAAACTTTAAAGAAGTTTAAATTTGTGAAGTTTCACCAAACAATATACTAAATAAAATACATAAAACAATAAAAAATAAACCCTGTTTTGAATAATTTGAGGCAAGTTATTCTAAAAGCTGTCTGAGTACCCAGTGAACAAGCATTCTTAGCCATATATGTAGAAAGTGCTGCATCATTTACTGGGGAATTCAAAATTTATTCATTCGTACTTAATTTCTTGTTCTATAGTATTTTCTAATGTGGTTTTTAAAAAAATTCACTTCTACACATGTTCAGATGACTCCCCTCCTGGCTGATGGGTAGATATAACATCTTCCTCAATCATGTCCCACACAGGATTCTATATTTAAACATGAGGCAGACCATTTTTCAAAAATAGTTTAAAACTTAAAAAAATTAACAATGCCACTGACCTGGCAATCTCTTCTTTTAATAATCTATATTCAATCTTCTTATCTTCTGGCAGAGCTTCAGGTGTTCTCATAGGATCATTTTCTTTTTCTGATTTTGGTGGTGCTTTTGGTTTTGAAGCCTAGAAAAAAAAACATTTGAAGTCAAGTAAAATATAGTTCAACAATAAACACAATACAAATAGATGAAATCCATTAAAGTAGGCAAATTTTGTAAATAAAAAACTAACAAGACTATTTTAGAAAAACAATAAGGCAGCCTATTTTGAAAAATATAACCAATTTTAAATAAGATCCCAACCTCTATTTACTTCCACTGACAATTTTTCACAATGGAAATATTTAGTATCTACCAAGTTTCAATCCATTTAAATTTTATCTTAAGAATTAGATCATGGAATTCATAGGGAAAAAAATATTGTTCTCTAAAGGAAAAAACAGCTTTTTCTTCTTCCTTCCACTTGTCCCACTTACCTCTGCAGTCCGTCTTGCTTCTTTAATCATGGATTCCAATCCTCCAAAGACACTATTTGTTGCATTGGAGGGTTCCCCATCAGATTCACTATCATCAGAGTCATTCAGTGTTACCACTACTGATTTATGTTTAGGAAGCTGTAAATTAATACATTTGTTACTGATAAGAGTTGCTTCTTCTCTAAAAGACACACACTCAATAAGAAGTTAGAAAAGACCTTGGAAGTCATACAGTTCAAAAAAGGAAAAAAAAGCATCAATCTCTTTTTATCAAATTCCTAACAGTCATCCAGCTTCAGCTTTATGACTCTTAACAGATCTCAGAACTTCACAAGGCAACCCCATCCTATTTTGGAGTAATAATTATTAGATAAAATCCACTACTCTAAAACTTCTACCTACTCATCTTACTTTACCCTTCAGGCCCAAGTTAAGCTTTCATTTTAACCTATTCCAATCTTTCCTGACTGTACTCCCTAAAAACTTAACTCATCATCAAAAACAACAGCACAATCCTTTCAAAAATATCAGTTATTCCCTAAACTTTCAAAAGTTTACATATAATTAATCAAAACTATTATCTGATATAATATATAATATCTGAAATATATAAATAATATTCTGATTTTGTAAATGAAGAAAACTATCCTGATTCCAAACCAGTTCTCTTCTAATGCTAAGTCTCCTGACCTTATTGCATTCTACTTCTCATTATCTCCCACCCAGAGGCCAAGATTATCTTTAAATTGTCTTTATTTAGGAGGTCTCATAATATGGCTACAAAGCTAAACAAAGAGTAAAGAAAACCTTGGATTGGGCTCTGATACTATCAAGCTACTTTTCCTTCCCTAAGCCTGTTACAAAGGTTATCAAATGGGAATATTAATACCTCAAGTATATAACTAATCCTACAACTAATGAAGAGTGTAAAACAAGGTAACATATAAAGTGCTTTCCAAAGTTTTAAAACACTACATAAATATCAGCTATTTTTTTTTTATTTTTCTTCTATGAAACCTCTTTTAACCTAACTAGATCCATTGGTTTCACATAGAAGAACGGCAATGATTCATATAAAGTAAAACTACCAACTTTGCAAGGAATCAAAGAAACCAACTTAAGGTCTCCGAATCACCTAAGTTACATGTGATTTAGAAGGGAAAACAACAAAGAAGTACCACTAATCACTTTAAACCCAAGACGAACTTGTGGTCTACAAATCATTACAAACTTGTAAAGCAATTTTGTTCAATCAGGTAACAAACAAAATTCTATCAACTTTTTATTTATTATTCAGGAAAATACTTTAAAAATAATATGCCTATGCAGCACATTACTACCAACCTTAATCTTAAGAAGTTAGCTAAATTCATAAAATAGCAAAAATTTACCATTTTAGTGGTCCAGAAAAAAATCTATATACACACATTCTGATAGATTACTTTTAGTTAAGCTATTTCTTACCGATATCACTGTACGTGGAAGACGAGGTCCTCTGTGAAACTTGGGATTCTGTATTCTAGGCTGAGATACGGTATTAATACTGACTATTGAAAGATTGCTTCTTGGCACAGGCTGAGAATTATTGGGAACTGGAGGAGAAGGTGGGCCACTATTACTAGATGTTTCCTAAATAAGGAAGTAAAAGATGCATGTCATTAGCATATTTTTAAGTGGAAAAAAATCATTTATAATATTTAAACATATCTTATGTTGTGATCAGTATCAGGTTCATTCCAACTTCAATAAAAAGTAAATAAAGAGCTAAATAAGAACAGTTTCTAACTTAGCTCAATAATGCTATCTACAGCCCAAATTTACCTCAGATTTAAAGGCTCTTTTATTAGCTAAAGATTTAAGTAACTCCTCTCGAAGCAGCATTTCTTCTTCCTCTTCTTCGTCTGCAAAAGGTGGTTTAGGAGGCTGTTCAGGGTCTTCTGGAGGAAGGGGTGGAAGAGGGGGAAGAGGAGGAGGAAGTTCTAGAGAAACACAAATACTCTCAACATAAGGCTGGTTCAAAGGTGGCATAGCCTAAAGATATTGAAAAAAAGAAAGAAGGATTAATAAATAGCAAATGTAAGAAAACAGTGTTAACCAAGAAAGAACTTAAGATTATTGTATTCTAAATGAGATAAAAACTTCTTTCATCCACTCCTTTAATTTAGATTAAAATCTCCTTTAACTTCCACGTATCTATTTAGTTTACTCAAAAGGCTAAAGGCACTATAATCTTCTAGTTAAGGAACTATTCCTGAACTATCTCTTACTTGCTGAAACTATGAGGAAGACAGTAATGTGCATTACATTCCCTTATCTCTAACCCCAATACAGATTTTAAGATATTACTACCCACCAAAGCAATGTCTAACAAGAGATGATTTAGAGTGAGTAGGAAAAGGACAGCATTCTCCAGGGGGATCTTGCTTCCTTCATTACAGATTGTATCTATTTAATGGTATTTACTAGGATTTGTATAAGCAGTAAATATATAGAATTTTAACAGTTATGAAGAGAACATTAATTTGTTTAAAAGAACACAGAAGCTATAGGTAACTTTTCCATGAAGCCTTTCCTGATCCCTTTCTTTCCATGAGTAATTTCTCCCTACTGGTTATTACTCTGAATTTATCTATCTATCTATCTATCTATCTATTATGCTCCCAAAAGAACTTAAGCTCTTTGAGAGCAGAGGCTGTTTCATTTCTACCTTTGTATCCTTCCCTACCTCTTAAAACATTAAATGACTAATAAATGTTCGTCCAATTAAACCAATTATCATCTAAATCAATCTTCTGCAGCACATAAGAGGAAGAAGCAAGTTCAAAGATCTGGTCCTATACTAAGAGGATTTGGGAAAAGATCAATCTTTGAAAAGGCAATATATGCTATTTGTATAATGTTTATACATAAGGGTGAGTGACATTGGAGTACTTGTTCCTCTTTCCTTCTGGCTTGCTATACATTTTATGTCTTTTTCTCATACCATTATATATAATGGTGAGTTTCACATTATAATTTTTACAAATAGTGAAATAGAATTAACCAAATAGACTTTTCTCATGTCACACAGTCCAAAACATGACCAATTTTGGAAGACAGAACTTGTTCCTTAAAAACAAGATTGCTCAAAATTTTGGAAGAAAGCACTTAACACAAATTAAAAACAAGAGTGCTCATGTCATTGTAAAAATTAGCTAAAAATCAAGAAAAAAAATAAAGACAAAATTTGTACTGCTCAGATTAGCAAAATTCAAGTCAAAAATTTAGCACGATTTTTCATGTCTTTAAGAAAAAAAAACCTCAGGAACCATAAATATTTTGTAACTTTAAAAACCTGCTGAATATATCCTACAAGTGAGTCAGAGGCAAAAACCCTCTAATTTGCCAAAATATTCACATTTGTTACTTCGTAGCAAAGAATTGTAAACAAAGTAGATGCCCATGGATATAAACAAACTGTGGTATAATATACTGTAATATACTATAATAGAAACAATGAATATAAATTCAGAAGCTTGGGTAGACAATGCAGAATGAAGACAAACCACAATGACTATAGTGAAATCATGTTGTATAATTAGAAAGGCCAAACTTGGCCCAAAAGGAAAAAAGACAAAAATCAACTTTATTTTTTTTTCCCATTAGAAGAGGTGGAGGAGTAGAATCCGTAATATACATATATGCCACTAGATACAAATAACGTTTTGGTTTCAAAAGACTTTTTTTTATCATTTATTTTATCATCATCATTCTCATCTTTTGTCTTTATCAGTTTGCTAGATGTGAGGTGAAATCTTAGGGTTTTAATGTGCAGTTCACTTGCCAGTGATTTGGAGGTATCATTTTACCCATAGTTGTCAGTCATTTGAAATGGTTTTTAGGCTTAGCTATAAAGAAATCAGAACAGGATTAAAGTGACAGAATGACATATGGATAAATTTGCCTGCAGTCATACTCAACAATATAGAATAAACATTGCCTGTCTTCAATAATTCCATGTTAAATATTACTTCAGGAACATTTTTATATAAATGAAAATCTTTTGATAGAAATGATTTAAAAAAAAAAAAAAAAAGAATGAAATAAAACGTACCAAAAGTTGACTTACTGAAACCTGAGGTGGCGGAGGTAAAGAAATAGGTGGTAATGGAGGAAAATATCCCAATGAACACTCAGGGAAGAAAAGAGGCTGTACTGGAGAAGCAGCTATAATGAAACATATTCAATTATCGTTAATATTTCTATGACAAAAATATGCTAAACAGATAATTTTTAGATGGTATCTCTCCCAGAGACCAAGCTAAACATGCCCTTATAAACCCAAGATTTTCATAATCTTACAATTTTTCCCAAACAAGCAGAGGACTAAGAGGGGCAGTCTGACTTGGACACTTGGATGGCCTTCCTTTTTCCTTCTCTCTGCCCTGCCAAACATGTTAAAGCCTTCCTGTATCAACCAAGAATCTGACTCCCACTGAAACCTTCTGATATTCTTCCTACCCCACTTTTTCTCAAAGTGAGAGTGGTAAGCTCCTCTCTTAGAATTTCTAATAGCACAGCACTGGACCCAGTCATGGCATTTCCTTTGCCTGTTTTTGTACCACAATCCAAACAATGTTAAAGCTAAAAGGAATCTGTAGAGGTGAAATACTATTTATTCATTTCTTCCTGACGCCTAAGTTTTGGAAACTTACTGTCAAATCTTTTATATAAATGATTGCCCTTATTTGCATGCTACTTAGCATATTTTGTCATCCATGAAAAAGGACAGACCCCATAGATTTGATTCTTTGTCCTATTTCCCATATTTTCCTCCTCCTTCATTTAGTTTAAGAAACTAATGTTCCTCCTTTTTTTTTTTGTCCTATATCCAACAAGCCAAAACTAAGCTCCAAATTCAAATTTGAAAATTTTTTTAAAAGAGAAATGCTTTCTAAGTAGAAGTCTAATTTACAGCCAAGAGGTAACAAACTCCATTCCTCTACTTATCTGGTGAGATAATAGGGGAGGAATGAACTCCTAGGTTCCTTTGGTCACAGGTTGTTCAAGGTTATAAAGCATGTTCTCATCCTTAGAAACACCATTCCTTTTTCCTTATCTTTATATCTATCATGCTCAGCATACATCCAGTCACACTTTAAATGTTTTGATGTTCTATTTTACAGAAGAGGAAAATAAGAGCCAGAGAGGCAAAGAAATTTGGATAAAATCATCATAAAGGTGGAACCCACAACCAATTAATTTCAGCCCAGGTTCTGACTGCAAATATAAAATTCATTCTTTTCATTAGTTATTTCTAACTATTATCTCCCCATCTGACTAAGACTAAGATTGTTAGGGACAAGACTTTTGTTGTTTACATACTTATCCCCTAGCATTGCAGGCTCTCAAAAAAATGTATGCTCAATGCTTCAGCTCTCTATATAGCTCCACATTAAAGGAATAAAGTAAACAATGACAGTAGTACCAAAATAGTCTTATTTTGTTACCCTCTTTTGTTATTCTTATTTGAACTTGCCAGAAAAATATCACAGAAGAACAATATTCTACCTAACACTACTATTCTCCCCTTACTAAACTGACAGAATCCAAGGAATTAAATAGGTGACAAGAAGTAAGATTGGCCTAATGGGAAGAGACCCAGAACAGGATTTTAAGCTTAAATGACTCTGGAAAATCATATAGTTTAATAAGACTTTGAGTTGGAATTTCCACATTCATCTTCAGGATACAAAAATCTAACAGGGATCCAAAAATACAGGTAGGAAATACTTTTGAAACAACAACATAAATGTTCTGTTGGGTTTGGATTTAGAAAGAATACTGCTTTTTCCTGATGAATTAAAGTAGCACTCTAAACGTACAATAATTGCTACATAGGATTTTGTAAAACAGAACTAAACTAAAACTAAAATGGACTTTTTACTCTCTCTCCTAAGGAATGCCTCTAAATAGTAATTCAACTATCTGGCACAATCCTTTGATTTCTCTGTGAAAAGTTTCTTACCTTTGGCACTAACAAAGTTTTAAAAGTAAGACCTACTGGGGTATGACTTAGAAAACCATTTGTTGCTTTCAAGTAAAATATGTCTTTAAAAAGCCCTGAAAGTCCTAATACTGACCCAACAAAGACTAATTTTGAGCAACATTGCATTTCTTTCCAAAATTTTGGCTAAATAATAAATTTTCTGTTTTATACTTCAAAGCGGCAAGAAAAAGCTAATTTTAAAAGTGTCTACCTGGAGAATTAGTTTCACTGTCTGTATCCATTGCAACTTCTTCATAATTGTCATATTGATAAATGCCTCCAGCACTATCAATAGACTGCTTATCTAAGGATCGTCTCAGGTCTGTATCTGAAGACTAAACACAAAAGAGAAAGCTTTGTTCAATTTGTAACACATTTAAAATATCTTTATTTTCAATTGTCATGTCTGTCTATTAATAATGAAATAACTACAAATATTTAAAGGGAGGCAATAAGTAGGAAAAGCACTATATTGAACGTAACATTTTTCCCCCAATTTAAAGAGAATCCATTTTAATAACCAAGACAATGTCAGTGACATTTAAAAAAAACATTATCACTAAGACCTATATTGTGTCAGAACATCAATCTAAAGCTTAAAATAACAGGAAGAGACAATTTCTTTAGTCCCCTCATTTTACAGATGAGAAAATAGAGACAGAATGAGATTAAATGACTTGCCCAAGGTCACAAACATTAATAAATGTCAGATAGGATATGAAGTCACACCAACTCATTCTAGAGCTAGGATTACAATTAGCAAAATTCTCCAACCCTTAAAAACTACTGGTTTATTTGCATGTTTCTTTACAGTGAGATGCCTGATGCATGATTCTAATCTCAATTTCAATCAGCAACTAAAAACTGAACAGTGTATTTCTTCTCAAGATAAAGTTTTGAAAAAGCTTAAGCTAATATGATTTCACCAATTTTAATTCTGTAGGAATAAACTTAGTAAAATTTGAATTATGTGTGTATATATACATTTATAGTTTAAAAAATAACATACATTTATAGTTTAAAAAAAAACACTTTCGGTTTTAAATCTGAATTTTTAGTAATGAATGGCATTGTCAGTATTTTATAGGAAATTTATTTTCCTAAAGCCACAATTTAGTAAAACATATTTTTCACCTGCTTTCATTAAATTTGGGTGGGCACACAATATATGCAAACATGAAGACATAAATCTTCAAGATTACAACTGAAACATCAAAATTTTCTGCATTCATGCCTTCAAAGAATGTTATCTGGCTGAAATGAAAAAAGTAAAGCCTCCTTCAGCCATTCTCGAAAATGCTTCCTTTACATTTCTCCATTCCCCTTCAGTATAGAAAATGCAATGTACTATTAATCTTGCTGGCCTATACCTGCAAATGCAGGACACTAGCAGTAGGCACGTTAAAGGGTTAGTAGTGATCCTCTGTTCTTGAGAATGCCTGAAACCACTCTTTTGCCAAGATTGATCATGCCTTACTTTGCTTCTTGACCTCCTCTTTCCCCCTACTAGCTTCATGAATCGATTGTACTGCTCTTCTTGATTTGAGAGATCTCGGATTTTCCTGATTTCTTCTTCTCTTTTTCTTCTCTCTTCTTCTTCAGCCTGTTTCCTCTGATCTTCCTCTTTCTGTCTTTCTTGTTCTTTTTGCTGTTGTAGTTTCTTCCATGCCTTTGTTTGCTGTTTTCTCAAGGCCTGTTTAGCTTTAATGGAAAAAATTTTATTTTAAAAATATTTTTGATTGAAAAATGTTAAGTACCTCTATAAAGTTTCCAAAAAAAAAAAGTAATAAGCCACCAACTTTACCATGTCAATGTCTTTTTAAATTACAACTTTTCAGAAGATATAACCATTGCACAAACTCCTTATGACCAAGTAAGTCTGTCAAACATTCTGTAAATAGACATCTGACAAACTTAATCTTAAAGGAATTCAGTGAAGACATTTGTGTAAAAATAAAATCACCTGTAGCGCTAACTTTTTTGGCTGAGTGGGTTTTTGTGCTGGTTTTAATTTTTTGCTGAACTGTTTTTGTCTTTGTCAACTTCTCTTTACTTTCCTTCATCACCTGCTGTTCCTTCTGTTGCCACTTTTTACTGGCCGACTGAAGAGCCAGCAAGCGAAGCTGCAACTCAGAAAGCTCCTCTTCATCTTCTCCAAGTTTCTTTAAAAACAAAGAAGCAGTTGTAAAATTTGTTTTAACATATCAAAACATTACTGCCACTATCTCCAGTCCACAATATCCAGTTTCCCTCCCCCCAAAAGCTTAACTCTTTCAAATTTTTCTATTATCCAACTTGTTAGTCTATTTTAAAGCAAGATTAAATACAAATTTTTAAAAATCTGTTGTTTCAGGCTATTTTGTATGTATAACATACATTTAATAAAAATATGTAATTTATCTAATAGAAAAACTTGGAAATTAACTTTTTTACAATATTTCACCTTGATTCAGAATTTTAGAATAAACCCAAACAAAAAAAAAGTTAAGGGAGAAAACAGTCAAAAAACTCAAATCTAAGTGTGAATATAAGTCAAAGAAATGCTGAAGAAAATAAATTAGAACAAAATTTTACTCTGTATTCTCAGATGGGTCAAAACTTAGCTGTTATGGTATTAAATGAAAGAAGTAAAGAAAACATTAAATACGTACTTATATGCCAAGTAACTAATAAATGTTAGAAGTACTACCAAAAAAAAAAAGTTTTTAACAAAAAGAAACCCATAGTCCCTGTAATTTATAGGCTAATGTGGGAGATATTAACTAAGTATCCACGAGATATAAACAGGCTAACAGATTTAATGTCTTCAAAAGAAGGCACTAATATTAACATAGATGGACACTTGCAAAAGTAAGGGGAGATAGAAATGAGGAAAGGAGGGAGAGAATTTCGGGCATACCAAATGCCAGTGAAAATGCTCATAATCAGTGATCGGTAGTGAATGTTAAGGATAGCAAGGAGACCAGTGTCACATATAGAGGAGTAAGAGGTAAAATAGACTAGGAAAATACTCAGAGGATACTGATAAAGGAGGTTAAAATAAAGAAAAGATACAAGGTTAAAAAAAAAACAAACAGAAACACATTAGTTCTAACTCTTTGACTATTATGCTACAACAATTATCATCAGTCTTCAAGTGTAGGTAGGTAGCAATACTACTAAGGGAAGTCAAATTACCCCATTCCTATCACAGCTTTCACTGTCCTCTAGGGACTGATATGAATATGTATACCAATTGGCAACTGGGAAGAAATCAGAAAGGTGAGTGAGAAAATCACTTCTACCTTCACAAAATCACATCTTAGCAAAATATTTAGGTTCCACATCACATCAAAAGACTTATTCAAATGGAGCAGCATGGAATAGTAGAATGCTGCTCTCTGATAGTACTAGATAGAGCTACTCTATTTAGCTTTGTTTCAGTACCAAGTTGAGGCATTAGACTTCAAAATTAATAGAACTTAATCAAAGTGTACATTTCTGAAATAAGAGATACAGGTCCAGAATGGTTAAGCTCTTCAAGATTTTACACCTAAATAAGGCTCCATAAAATACATTTATATAAGGTTACTGATAGACCTCAATGGAAATCACAGAAGTTTCAGTTTTTAAGAGGTATTTCCATAGGGACATAATCTATAACACAATGCATCACATTATTATTAATAAAGCACCAAAAATAATTTGAGCAATAAAGTCTTTCCAGAGCTCAGTTATGTTTTTCTTAGAACTACCTACCCTCTTTAACTAAAGAATCTCAGGCAGATGTCTTAAATTTAAAAATTTTTTAAAATTAAAAAAAAAAAATCTTCAAACCAAGTCCATTTCAAAGCCAGCTAAATAATAAATAAAAATGAGAAGAATGGAAAGGAAAATAAAATCCTATCTCTCCCAAAGCATTGATGTCACACATCTGTGTCACATACAACCTTGAGATAATGATCTGCATGTGATCTGTACTTTTAGCAATTAAAATCAAGTTGTTGAAGTTAACTAGTTGTTGGGGACAACAAAAAGGATTACTATTTAGTAGGTTGGATTGGCTGGCTAGTCTCACAGATCCCTTCTAACTCTCTTTGAGATCCTCCAAATCCTTCTTTCAGAAGATTGAAAAGCAGCTCAATAAATAATGCTTATATATATTATAAACCACTCTAATCACACAAAGCAAATTTCTTACCTTTTCAGAAAGGAGCTCTGAAGTACTAATCTTTCTCGTTACACTTTGTTCTTTGTCTTCTAATCCTTTAAAATAAGATAGCGAATTCTGAATGCTCAGTTATATACAATAAAAATACAGAAAAACAAGGCTATCTGTGACAATATTGAGGGTAGGGGATTATTAAAAGTTAATGCCAACAATAAAAACAAAGGGTCAAGTATGTTTTCTTATGCCTCTCATTTAAAAGGCCATGCTGTTATTTTATGAAAGATAAAAAAAAAAAAAATCCTGTAATACACACTGATCAATTGTTTAAAGTTAATATTTTGATCCATGTTCTTGTGTTTAAAGAAACAAAGTGCCCTAAATAAGTACTCTCAAAACACCTTAGATTATCTGGCAGGAACTTGGCTTCATCAGAACAGATTCTAAAAATGTGAGAAGACAAAAGTAGGACCAACTGTCACCTGGAAAACGTGAATATTTAATTCACTCACAGACTATACACTAAATTGAAATCTTGGAAAATCTTGTTAATCCATAAAGAGATACAGCATTAAGTAGAGAATTGCAAAGTATTACAATCTAAATTCATTGGCACATGTTAAATTTTCCAAGATTAGGCTCAGATTTCTGGTAAACTGGTAGAACAAAGAAGCAGATGGTAAAATATTTCTGTTCTGATATGATTCTACCACTAATACAGGCACTGCTCACTAGCAACAAATGCAAATTTCAATTAGAACATGGGATTAGTAACCAAGAAAATTAGATTTTAAACATAGAAAAGGAAAAAACTAAGACAGAAAAACTTTAGATTATCACTACTTGCTTTAAGTTTTACAAAAGAAGGTGAATTTGAATGTGCAATCAAAAGATTTAAAGAACTAAATGTAAACTGTTGGCCACTGCTTTGACATGAATTTAATTATTTATTCTACACAATTCCAACTAGCAAACTATGAGATCTCGACAAAAGGTATCTACCTAGCGAGACTGGGAGACAAGACCTGGATTTAAATTAAGAGTATTGGGTAAAACTTAAAACTGGAGGCAAAATACGTACAAAATGATTAAGAGTTTAAACAAAATTGTAGTATATGCATGAAATGAAATATTGTGGTACTATAACAAATGACAAGAGATAATTCAAAGGAGCTGAAGACTTTACAAAAGTAAAAATTAGGAGATTAACACAATGATTGTAATGCCCTCAGAACCCAGAGCTATCACCAATCTTGAATCTCCAGGACTGCTGAAGTATGTCTCCCACCTTTCAGCACTGAATTAGAAGGCTATATGTGCAAGACAAGGCAAAACATTAGTCATGGTCACTGTGCTGTTTTTTCTATAAGGCGTGGAGGGGGAGTAAATGGGAGAAGGTCAAAGTTGGGAATGGCAGAATTGTTTTCTAAAGGCATCAACAAAAGTTTTTAAAAGAAGCTTTTGTTAAGTGGGAACAACATATTACCTTCCTCATAGAGTTGCATTATTGATATTTAAATAAATATGATCTCATGCACTGTATACTGTAATGTTTTGTCCAAGAACGAAGACTATACTTTATCAGTGACTCTCTTCCACATTCCCCCATGTGGGCCTAGGCAAAGAGACTTTCTCTAGATCTCTTGATAATGCAGGATATTTTAATAGACAATGCAGGATAGCGGTCAGTCATCTCTTACTCTTGCTAGTCATGCATCACTTTTGGTTAAGTTCTTTATGCTGCTAATTCTTCTGTTTTAATTCTTAGTCAACATGTTGCCTATTCCTACCAACCATGTGCCCCTCCACAAGCCGATAAGGCATCTCTCAGCTTTGATTCTTCAGAGGGTTCTGTATCTCAAGAGAAGATTGTTAAATGCTTAAAAAAAAAAAAACAATGAGACTTTTGTTTCAGAAAAGTTAACTCTTAAAAAGCAATCCAGTCCACTTGGTTCCTCCTATTTAATCACTGTCCCTCCTCAATGCTGTCCAGGATAAATGTCTTAATAATAATCTCGATAGTTTGTTCATTCTACTATCATAAATTTGGGCAATAAACTTTTGGATTATTCCAGTGCAGTTAGTTGGACCAAACAAGTAATTATGAATTCCATTTAGGATATTCTACAGTATTAAAGCAATGAGCACACACTGACACAATGAACAAAATTTAATCCACAAATATCTGAAGAAACATCACCTATGAAGAATTCTTCAATTTGCACTCTAAGCTTAACACCCTCCATGACAGGATCAAATGCCTTTGATAAATATCTTTTTATGTTCAATTTATGCATATTTTATATTTCATTTGATACAAAAAACCCCAATTAAGTTATTATATCTTTAAGGAATCTTATGCATGAAATTGATGTATGAAAGCTTGTTAGAAGAAACTTTAAGGCTCTATCAAATCAAAATGCTTTTCTTAAAATCATTAACTAAAACCACAGGACTTTTTTTCTCTATTCCACACTGCAGTGGAGTTTACAAAAAGTGTATATATTCCCTCATCAAAATTTCATTAAGGATGTCATTAATGCATCCAAGTTTTCTTCTGATAAAATTTGTAAAGATGGGATCATATGGATAGTTATTAGTAGTTTCTCTTTTTTTTTTAGCTAATGTCTTTTGTCTCCTTTTTATCAGTTTAGAATTTTCTTCTTTCAATTGTTTCTAAAACTAAGTTGGGTTATAGTATGTGAATGTAATGAAATATTATCGTTCTAAGAAGTGATCAGTAGGATAATTTCAGAAAGTCCTAGAGAAATTTACATGAACTAATGCTAAGTGAGAGTACATGAAGTGAACATTGTATACAGCAATAACAAGATTATGTGATGATCAACTCTAATGGAGTTGGCTCTTTTCAACAATGAGGTGATTCAGGCCAATTCTAATAGATTTGTGATGGAAAGATCCATCCAGAAAGAGGACTATGGAGACTGAATGTAGATCACAACATAGTATTTTCACCTTTTTTGTTGTCTGCTTGCTTTTCTCTTACTTTTTTTTCCCTTTTTGATCTGATCTTTCTTGTACAGAATCATAAATGTGGAAATATGTTTAGAAGAACTGCATATGTTTAGCCTATATTGGATTACTTGCTGTCTAGGGGAGGAAGGTAGGGAGAAAAGAGGGAGAAAAATCTAGAACATAATTTTTGGAAGAGTGAAACTCTTTTCATGTAGTTTGAAAATAAAAAGCTATTAAAATTTTTTCAAAAATTAAACCATCACATAAAAAACTAATTCCTTAATCGTCACAAAACTGTTGCAACAGAATTCCTATCTATATAAATGTCTAAGTCTGTAAAATATGAGAATAAGACTGGTCTTAAGTCTCTTAGAAGCTAAGTAATCATTCACATAAACAGCAAAGTATTCATTTTTTTTTAAGTTTAGAGGAACAAAACAAAAGAATTTCCATTTCCTAGCATTCCATAAATCATATTTTTGAGTATTAATGCAAAAAAAAACTATAAATGAAACAAATTAGACAATAAACTTGACCTACAAAAGTTGTTATAAAATATGACACTAATAATTTGAAGATGAATAATTTCAATCCCACCAACATAGACTATAATACCTTCTACTCTTTAGTGCATAGTCTTTGAGGGCTAAGGCTGGAAAATTGTAACCTTGAAACCAACTTCATGAGCCCCTAGGAATTGGCTAGGCTGGTCCTCTAATAATAAACATGCAACCTACCACTTGGCATAACATTATGTGAGGTTAATAAAATCTTTGATTTTTTTTTTAATAAGGAAAATAACAAATAAATACATCAAAGCAGTATCATGCAAAGGAAAATTTCAATTCAGTTACCTTGACTGGTTTCTGTAGGTTCTGATTTTAGGCAAAGCTGTTTTGTTCCATCTTTAACTTTTTTCAATCTGTTTTTATCTCCTGGTAAAGTCAATTTCTGCCTGAGAGGTTTCAGTTCAAATGCCTGAAAAGTTTTAACTTGTTTTTTCTCCTCAAGAGGTACTTCTTTTACTGGGTCCTTTATAATACTGACATTCTCTGTAACTATTTGGTCCTCAGAATTTAATATTTTAGCATCATCCTGAGTAGTTTCTTCTTTACTACTCAAAGCTAGTTTTTCATCCTTATTAATACATTCAAGTTCCAACTGGATTTGCTTATATTTTAAAAGCAAGTCTTCAAAACTTTCTTCCCCACAGTTTTCATTTTTGGATGAGTAACTCTGTTTTCTTGATGGAGATCTTCCAAAACTTTTAGCTGAACAGTCTGTTAAGAAAAACTGGTTCAACAAATTTTTTCCATAATTCTACTTAAGAAAAATACTTAACTTTCAAGTGAATTATTCCTTTTTGCTGGAGTTCTTCAATTATATTTAGTCATGAAACAAGAATTCTAAAATTCTTAAAAGGTTTTGTGATCCCTAAAAATATTAATTCAACATACATGGATTAAGTAGCTATAATATTTGAAGCAATGTACTAGGCACTGAGGATACCAAGACGAAAAAGACATAGTTCTCCCACCTTAAAACAATTATTGGTTGTAAGACAGCCACAGTACACAAGTAACTATGACATGAAGCAAAATGAGAAAGGAATAAGGCAGAGATCCAGAAACAATGCATAAAAAAAAAACCTGAGAGGAGAGATCATTTGCATCTGGGAAGACAGGGAAGGCCTTCATGGAAGAAGTGGCAGCCAAAAAGGCCCTTAAAGAAAAGAAGGGAGTGCTTTCAAAGCATAGTCCTGCTGGGAGAGTACAGTATGAGATCAATGACCAGAAAAATAATCATTATCAACCTCCACCATGTAATATATGTTTGATGAAACCTGTCAAACTATTAGAGTCAAAGCTTAATTAAACACTGATAGTTGCTATCTGAAAATAAGCCCTACTATAAGTATAGCCAACCTCACTCAGATATGTCTATTAGAAGCAAACATTAACTTAAAAACACAAAAATGGTTCTTAGGCCTTAATAATCTACACAATAATCCCAACACAATGAGGATTCACTATCAGCAAAATCTGTTGAGAAAATTAGAAAAAACATCAGGTAGAAACTAGGTTTGAGATAATTCACACCAATGATACTAATAAGCTCCAAATGGATACATGATCTAGCTATTAAAGATCACATCATAAACAACTCAGAACAGAGAAAAGGATTCCTCTATCAACTGTGGAGAGGTAAAGAATTCTTAATTAAACAAAGAGACAAAATGAACAATTTTTATTGCACAAAATGGAAATTTTTGATAAAATCAATGCAATCAAAATTAGAAGGGAAATGATTAACCAGGAGAAAAGAGAAAGGTTTGAGGGAAATATTTGATAAATCTAACATTAGATATAACAGGAAATTTAACCAATATATAATAAGCCATTCTACAATTGATAAATGGCAAAAGATATATATATATATATAATTAAGCAATTTTAGGAGGCAAATTATCAACAACCATACTAAAAATATTCCAAAATCATTAATAAGATAAATGCAAATGACAAATTGTTGGAGCTATGGAAGGACAGGCATGCTAAAGCACTGTTGATGAAAGTCAAATGGTGGCACAGTTCTGGCTAGCCTTTTGAAATTAAACCCAAGAGATCACTAAATTGTGCATAGCCTTTGATCCAACAATATCACCACTAGTTATATAAACCATAAAAAGATACCTGAAGAAAATAAACAAAAATACACAAAAATATTTATAACAGCATTTTGTTGTCATCCCATGGTAGCAAAAAACTGAAATTGAAGTAGATTACCATCAGGGGAAAGGCTAAACAAAATATGGCAAATCAGAAAAACCTAAGAGGATGCAGAGTGATGAGACCAAGGACAATTTATACAATTTAAATACTGAAAGGAAAAAACCTATAAAAGACATAAAAATTATGATCAATGCAATGACCAACCTTAACTCCAGAAGACTGATGATGAATCATGCTTCCCATCTCTTGGCAGATAAGAGGACTAAAAGCACAAACTGAGACATTTTCAAACACGGCCAACATATTGTTTTATTTTTCATGAATCTATCTGTTATAACAGAAGGTTTTTATTTTGGGTGGGAGAAGTTATGAAGAATAGGAAATAAGTAATCATAGTATAATAAGTAATCACTAACAAAAAGAATTAGTGAATCATTTAAAATACACAGCAAAAAGGCATAAAGAAGTTTAGAAGGAGACATGATAAGCCAAAGGCAATCAATTTAAATTTAATATATACTGGATTGGGGGAAGTTATATGTAAATCAAGTTTAATGAGGCCATACATAAACCTTTTTCTGTAAGGAAATATTGACACTTGTCAACTTCACAGTAGTATCTTCAATTTTTAAAGCAATTCAAACAAGATTAATTTGTTCATATTAAACATGTTTAGATTTAGATATTCAACCAACAGATTTAGAACCAATATAAGCAGCAATAACACAAAAAAATGAAGATCATTTTCAAAAAATGATAGGATAAAGACAGTACTCATTTTTCATCCTGAAATTCTCCACATTAAAAATCCTTAAAAGTCAAAGTAATCTTCAATCTTACAACTATGTAATTTCATCAACTTCATTCTTGCTTTTAAATGGGACATGAAATATTTCTTTAAAAATTTTGCTGAAATATTATTTTGTCTATGTCATTTATTGATTCAGTTGTGACTTTAACCTAAGTTTCAGTTTCTTCATTAGTAAAACAACTAATGGCAATACTTTATAATGACATATTTTATATTCTATATATGTATATTTCATATACTGAATATGTAAATGTGTATACACATCATCAGCTACCATTATTACCACAGAAAATGAAAACAAACAAGTCATTATTCAGAAAGCAAATAAACCCAATAAATCCAATAAGTCAAAAAAGGCTAAAGGCAAATAAAGACGGGAAGGGGGAAGGGAAGGGGAAAGGTGGGGAAAGGAGGGAAGTGAAGAGCAGAGCAGGGCAGGACTTACCCCAATTGAGAAAATTTTGAAAAAAATAGAGGCAGCTAGCCTGAAGTCACTAGCCCCTGGGTCAAGAGAACCTGAATTCAAATCTGGCCTCAGACATGTAACACTTTCTAGCTGTGTGACCCTGGGCAAGTCACTTAACCCCAATTCCCTCAGCAAAATAAAAGAATGAAAGAACAAAGTAATGGGCAACTAAGTCTATGAAAGACTATTTTCCTCTACAGTAACCAAATTAAATACTCAAACATTTGATAGATAGTCACCTACGTAACCGACACTTCAAATCCTTAACCTAACCATCCTGAAATTTTTTTGAATCACAAAGAATTCTTTGAACTACAAAACTACAAAAAAACAAAAACCCATGAGGTGGTGTTCCAAGAACTAAAAAACTAGCTACAAGTTCCAATTACACATTAATACAGTGCCTTGATCAGTTAATTCATGCTTGGCTTCATAATTCCAAGCAACGACATGCCTGTCTATCAGGCCATTTTCTAAAAAAGCAAATACAAAAACTTTATATACAAAATGATTTTTCTTATAAAGGAAATCTTTAGAGCTCGATGAAAACTTAGAAAAATTCCAACCTTCTTATTTTTACAACTGAGGAAACTGAGATACATTGAGTAGTTTTGCCCAGATTCAGTTGGTATTAGCAATATATACACAGAAGTAAATTTCAAAAGTAATTTTTCAAAAATCACAACTTGGAAGGGGATGTGAACTATGTGGCTTTTACTTTTTCAAAATTACATTTGTTTTTGTTCTTTTGTATGTTTACTTGTTAATGACAATTAAGTTTATAATTTTTTGAAAGTGCCTATTTTAATTAAGACTTGAAAATAAGTCTCACTAAGAAAAATACTGTCAATCAATTATAATTTATCAAACATCTACTATGTGCCTGGCCCTGGGCTAAAGACTAAAAGCCCAAAGACAAAAACAAAGCTCCTAATGAGCTCAGTCTGATGGGTGAGACAACATCCAAATAACTATGCATGAACAACTGAGCTATCTCAGAGAGAAGGCTTGAGGACTGAGCAGGACTGAGAAAGGCTTCTTGCACAAGATAGGACTTGAAGCAGAGACCTGAAGAAAGGCAGGGAAGACTCAAGGCAGAGCTAAGGAA
Source organism: Myrmecobius fasciatus (assembly GCA_023553655.1). Lineage (NCBI taxonomy): Eukaryota > Metazoa > Chordata > Mammalia > Dasyuromorphia > Myrmecobiidae > Myrmecobius > Myrmecobius fasciatus. Next base: position 242,167 of record JAJPUD010002222.1, read on the forward strand.
GGCATGAATTCCAGGTAGAGGAGATAATCAGAAGAAATTCTCAGGTAAGATCACAAGATACAAGGAGGTTATTGTTGCTGCATCACAAGGGAAAGGGAATAAGTGAGTTCTTTAACTTTATCTAATTAACATCCAAGACTCCTCAAGTCATTCTTAATTCCTGTGTGACACTGGGAAAGCAAGTTACTAGGCTGCATTTTAAAGGACTAGACTCAATTTGAGGTCCTTCTCAGCTCAAAGACAGATAAAATTGAACAAAAAGTACAGTGAAAACATCAATTGTGTGTCTATGAAAGTGAACCATAAACACTATTTGTGGTCTTTTTTTCATACAATCTTCACAGAATGAAAGAAAATGCCTTGAATTAAAATACTGATAACCTCTACTTGTAATAAGGATGTTCAAGAATCCAAGAATATGTTGCTTTGGATATTCCTTTCAACAACAGAAAAAGGTTAAGTCTTTTGAAAACTAGTTCGGGATTGCCATATCTAAAAACTCATTACATGCAAAAGCTAGGACCTGAGCAGCATTTCTCCAGACTTGGTTAGAGGTCCTCAAATGACAAATTCGTAATCCTGGCAACCTGAAATCTATGCCTCTCGGTAGGACCTGCCAGTGCTTCTCTTCCACTTATAGACTTTAACCTTGGGTCAACTCCATGCCACAAGGTAGACTTTGGCAGAAGAGGAATATATGAGGAGCTGATGTAAGTGGTTTACTATTCCAAATTTTCTCTTATTTCACAAAGGCTAGGAACTGTGTTCCTCTTCAAGTTCACATATAAATCACATTTCTAAGACAGGTTAGTGATACTTCACCAGTAGAGGAATACAGAAGAAAAACTAATGGATTTTAAATCTTCCTTTAGGTACAGCATCTATGGAAAGAAAAGCAACACAGCAAAGCAACATTTATAGAAACTGTTCTGTTTTAAATATATAATTACCAGTTGATCAACTTTAACTCAGATGTTTGGTTTTCTTAAAAATAATCTCATCCATTCCTAGTATTTTCTACCATTAAAACAGTAGTAGGCCATGAAATATCCCCTTTCTTTCCATTTTTTCCCTCAAACTGGGTACTAATTACATTTTTCCCCCCTGAGGAAATTGAGGTTAAGTGACTTGCTCAGGGTCACACACCTAAGAAGTATTAAGTATCCAAGATCAGATTTCAACTCAGGTGCTCCTGACTTTAAGGCTGGTGCTCTATCTACTGCACCACCTAGCTGCCTCAAGTTAAAGTTTTTATTTTAAAAATTTAATGTAATCGGGGCAGTTAGATGGCATTAAAGTTTTTATTTTAAAAACTTAATGTAATTGGGGCAGCTAGATGGCACAGTAGATAAGAACACCAGCCCTGAAATCAGGAGGACCTGAATTCAAATAGGGTCTCAGACACTTAACAATGCCTAGCTGTGTGACCTTGGGCAAGTCACTTAACCTCAATTGCCTCAGCAAAAAAAAGTAAAAATAAAAATAAAAAATAAAAAGTTTAACTTTACTTTCCCCTCAATTCTTGAAATGACAACATACTGTATTTTCAGTAAAGTTCCTAGGGAAAAGATGGTGTAGCTCTATTAAATGAATACTCTCAAGATACTTGTGTATCTTGTACAGTTTCTATTTCTGAAAGCTCTTTGTTAAAATGAAGCTATCCAGCATCTCTACTAAGTCTGTATCCCAAATAGAACACAAGGGAAAAGGACCCACAGGTGCAAAATATGTTTGCATCAAGCCTTTTTTGTAGTGGCAAGGTACTGGAAATTAAGTGGATGCCCAACAGTTGAGGAATAACTACATAAGTTATAGTATATGAATGTAATTAAATATCTTTCTAAAATAAATGATGTGCAGGCCTCAGAAAAGCCTGGTAAGACAAACCTGAACTGATGCTGTGTGAAGTGAACCAAACCAGAACATGATACATAGTAACAAGATTATGTGATAAATCAATTTCACTCTTCTCAATAATTAGGTGATTCAAGGCAATTGCAATAGACTTGGGATGGAAAGTGCCATCCACATCCAGAAAGAGAACTATGGAGAGACTGGTTGTGGATCAAAGCATAATATTTTCACTTTTGTTGTTTTTTTCCCCTTTTCCATCTGGTTTTTCTTGCACAGCAGGATAAATATGGAAATATGTTAAGAAGAATTGCACATGCTTACCCTGTATTGAATTGCTTGCTATCTTGGGAAGTTGAAGGAAGGAGAAAAATTTCAAGGTTTTCCCAAGGTGAATATTAAAAACTACCTTTTATGCATTTATTTGGAAAAATACTATTGAAAAACAATAAAAAATAAATAAAACTATCCTACCAGGGCATTGAATTAGCAACAAAAATATCACTGAACACTATGATCTCTACTTCACATTACAGAAGGTTCTGAGAAAGTGGGATTTAGAAAGCTAGGTGGTGCAGTGGATAGAACACCAGCCCTTAAGTCAGGAAGACCTGAGTTCAAATCTACCCTCAGACACTGAACAATACCTGTGTGACCCTGGGCAAGTCCCCAACTTTCTCAGCAAAAAATAGTTGGGTTTGGTTTGGGTGGGGTTTTTTGGTTTTGTTTTGGGGGGATGTATATGGGGATTTTCTATTGTCTGGGCTGTAAAGCAAGCACTTGAACTCAAAATGTTATGCACTATGAAAAGTTGCTCCAAATCACTATTGATCAGAGAAATGCAAATTAA
>JAJPUD010002222.1:249867-295667 GCA_023553655.1 Myrmecobius fasciatus
GCCGGAGCCACCGCCCCGGGGCGGGTGCGGAGGCCTCCGCCGCGGGTACGGCAACCCGCTGCCGCCGCCGCTACTGCTGCTGCTGCTGCTCCTGCTGCGGGCCTGACTGTTGTCATCGTCGCTGATCTCCCCGTCTTCCAGTTCCCCTTCCTCCTTAGGCGAGAGGCCACTGGAGGCCGGGGCCGCGGCGTCCGGGGCCGCCATCCACAGAACAGCTTGGACTCACACCGCACCCCCCACAGACGGGGCAGCCGCCACCCAAAAATAAAAAACTCACCTGCTTCTTTTCTTTCTTTCTTTCCTTATTTTCTTACTCACCGGGCCGGCCGGGCCTCACCCCTACCCCAAGGCGGACGCTTTCTACACCGAGGGAGCGCCGTCCTCCAACTTCCCCAACACCCGCCGCCACTGCCGGCCACCTAGCTTCCTCTGTGCCTCTTTCGAGATAGATTCCCGGATCTTCCGCCAGGGCCTCGCGAGAAAGGGCTGGCAAGGAAGGAGGCTGGAAGGAAGCAAACCGGAAGTGCCTTCCCGAGATCGAGACAGCACGCGTTTTAAGGATAGTTCACGCGATGATCGATCGGGGCTCGTGGTACGTGATGGGAGCTGTAGTTTTTCTTTCTCTCCTTTCCTTTTCGCGTTATTCGCCCTTTCCCCAAAACCCTTCCAAACCCCCAGCAAACCCTAGATTGGTTCCTGTTAGACGGCTCCTTGGAGGGATATTCTCTACCTCCGAATCTGCTGCCCTTGAGCAACTTTGGGGTGCTTCTCTTTTCTCCCCCAAGGAAAGAAAGAAGGGGGGGGCCTTCAGGAAAGGCTGCGAAGGGGAACGGTGGGTGTGGAGGAACAGCGCCGCCACGCTAATGAAGGAGAACTAGAGTAGCAAGAACTCGGGGACGGTCAGTTCTGCAGGCTCGAGCTCGCCATTTTATTAAAGGGAAAGAAAACCCAGGTTGAGTAGGGACCACCCTCAGTTTCCGGGGAAGGGGAGATGGGAGGATGGGGGGAGGGTCCTTGACACTCCATCCAGCCTCAGACTAGGCTTCGCGTCTGTCGGAATAGAAGAGTCAGAGATATGCCTACCAACTGCGCCGCAGCAGGCTGTGCAGCAATCTATATAATCAGCACATCAACGTCAGCTTCCACAGGTAACTGGTACCGGGAGGGAGGGACTGGTCGGTTGGACCTGCCGCAGTCCGCGTCGGCTACCTTTGACCCAGTTTTGTCCCAGTCCCCCATTCAGACCCCGGGGCTTTAATTGGGGTCCGTGGATACATTTCAGCAGGACCGTGGGGAAAAAATGTCTTTTCAATAATTGAAATTTAGCATTTCTTTCTATTAACAAATTTTCAAAAAATACATTATTATTCGAAGGGATTCCTAGGCCTTACCAGCCTGGCTAAGGTCACAGAAGACTTTGGCTTGCTCAGCATCTCCTGTCTCAGCCAAAGCCAGAGCAGAGTCTTCTCTTCCATAAGGAATCAGAAGCTCCACAAGCGAGTAGAGAAAAGAAAGGAAGGTAGGAGGAAAAAGCAAAGAAGATAGGAGGAGCCAAGGTTCTGGCAACCAGACCAGGACAAAGCGAGGCATGTTTCAACTTGATTGAACCAAAGAAATCTCTTCGATCTCTATCTTGAGAAAGTTGCATTCCTATTAAAATTGGAAAATGCTACATTCCAGAATTGAAATTAAAATTTATTCTTCTGAAGGGTAGCAGGCAATGGAAACTGGTAGTGCTAATGAATTTAATTGTTTACCACAAATCTAAAAGCAGGGGCTTAGAAAGGCAGAATCGATTCTCTGCCATTTTTTTTTCCTTTGCTTTTTTGTTGAGGCAATTGGGGTTAAGTGACTTGCCCAGGATCAAACAGCTAGGGAATGTTAAGTGTCTGAGACCAGATTTGAACTCAGGTCCTCCTGACTTCAGGGCTGGTGCTCTATCCACTGCGCCACCTAGATGCCCCTATCTCTCACTCTTGACACATACTCAATCTTCTCAAAAATCCATCTTCCCCGTCTCCGACATCTTCCTTATGCTTATTTCAACTATCATTTTTCAGAAGTGCTTTCAAAAGAGCTGTGTGCAATTGGCTACTAAAAAAATAAATAACTTTTCAGGATTGGGGGAGGGGGTGTTTTACCGCTTCCCACCCTGATTCCTGGGTCCTGGGATTTGTTTTGTAGTACCAACCACTTGAAATGCTGGGTAGGGAGAAATTAGACCTGTGATTTTATTAGCATAGTGAGTTCCCAGTGAATAAACTCCTACCAAAGTAGACCAGTATGGACAAAGTAATACAAGTAATAATCTCAGAGTTTTATGAAGGTATTGAGAAGTCAAGTGACTTCATATAGACAGTATGTAGAACTTGAACCCAGCTCTTCCTGATTGTGATTGAGGATCTCCATCCACTACACCCAGCTACCCTTATTTTTCAATGGATGGGCCTGGATAAAGGAACATCCAAGTTCAAATTCAGCTTCATTAGCTGTTGTTATACTAGGTAGGTCCCTTAAACCCCTTTGCTTCAGTTTCCTCATCCACTGGCGTCTGTCATAACAAAAATGTACCCCATCAGCATAGATATGATAATCAAAAGATTTTGGGAAGATTGGTTGTAATTCAGACTTTTTACTTGCCCAATATGATAATTCCCTTGTGATTTTTAGTTTTTTAAAGAGTCACTTGGTTCCCCCGGGAAATTAAATAACTTTCTCACCATAACAGCTGATAAGTATCTTAAAAGACAGCCCTCCATCCACTACCCTTCTGTGCTTCTCAATCTAAAAATTATCTAAGAATCTCTCTGTCATAACCCATAAAACAGTGTTAAAGGAACTCAGATTAGACCCCAGGTCTAGGCTTTATAATTTTAAATTAAGCTACAGAAATAAAGGTTTGAAAAATAAAATCACCTGTGAGGAAAGAATTACTAATTATGGGAATTATTTATCTTCAAGACTTGTTTGATGGCCTATGTACAGTCATGAAGAACTCTTAGAAAAAGACATTCAGCATTACTTAAATTACTATTATACATTTAGTCTTTATTGTGATGATTATGAAATGCTGGAATAGGAATCTTTGAAATCAGACTTCATTTTTGTCTTGAATCTGATTCTTTAAAAGGGAAAGAGAGGAGTGAAAGGGGAAAATGCCTCTAAATCTTTTGGTAAGAACTACTTCTAGAAACCTTGAGGTTTGCCAGAGTATTTGCAAAAAGTGAAAGAAATGCTACCTTTAGCTTTTCCCCTCCCCCTCCCCCCCAGTGAGGCAATTAGGGTTAAGTGATTTTCGTAGCTCAAGGCTAGAGATTTGAACTCAACTCATCCAGACTCAAGGATCAGTGCTCTATCTGCTACACCATTTAGCTGCCTCTAACTTTACTAAATTCTAGCACTTTATAAGAATAGTGGGGGCCATAACAGTGAGTTTTCCAGTAGGGTCCCCTCTTCTTCATGATCTCTTAATGTCTCCAGTATTTTTGCTCCTCAAATAGCAGTTTCATTTCTCAGTCCTGTTCTTGAAAGTTCATAATGATCAGCACTTCCATTAAAGGGTACTCAAAGTAAAGCTGAAATCAAATTGATACATCTACATGTTGTTTCCCTGGTTTTCAAATCAATAATTTCTCTAATATTCTACTGATTTCCTGAACTATGTAGACACTAGAAGACAGTCCTTATGTGTGTGTATATATCTATATGCTTGTCAGTAAATTTTTACTGAGCACTCTCAAAATAAATAGCTTATTATAAGAACAGGATATTTCCTTTTGTTTCTTTATTAAAGCTTTTTATTTACAGAACATATGAATAATTTTTGTACATTGACCTTTGTAAAATTTTCTATTCCAAATTTTTACCTCCTTCCCCCCACCCCCTCCCCTAAATGACAGGTAGTCTTAATACCTGTTAAATATGTTAAAATATATGATTCATCAATATATGTATACACATCTATACAGTTATCTTGCTGCACAAGAAAAATCGGATCTAGAAAGAGGGGAAAAAAAACAAGGAAAACAAAATGCAAGCAAACATTCACAGAAAGTGTTAAAATGCAATGTTGTAGTCTACACTCAGTTCCCACAGGCCTCTCTCTGGATGTATATGACTTTGTTCATCGATGAACAATAGGAACTGGTTTGAATCATCTCATTGTTGAAGAAAACCATGTCCATCAGAATTGATCATCGTGTAGTCTTGTTGCCGTGTATAATGATCTCCTGGTTCTGTTCATTTCACTTAGCATCAGTTCATGCAAGTCTCTCCAGGCCTCTCTGAAATCATCTTGTTGGTCATTTGTTACAGAACAAAAATATTCCATAACACTTGTATACCAGGTATGTTTCCTTAATGGAATTTAACGTGTAATTGGTCCTATCAGTGATATTTCTACTATGTTTCATGTTTTGAGCAAAGAAAAGTGTGCTTCCCTGGCACAAAATTTCTGCGTCTAACCAAACCCATTCCTTTCTTCTTTGGGGGTCTAAAGGAAACCTAAGGAACAACATACTGGAATTGGTATTGATAAAGAATTGGTTTCAACAACTACAAACACTCAAATTAACTAGAAACTAAAATAACAAATCTTAGAGACTGAAGAATTTTTACCTAAATTTTCTTAACAAAATGAATGGTGTCCAAGTCGCTTTCATCGTTTAGCAAAAGTAGATGGCATTGCTATCCTAACATAGTTTTATGTTCTTGAAAAGTGAATGTGATTTAACATTTTCATGCTCTCTATTGATGTTTGCTTGCATTGGGTTTCCTTTCTCAGATTTTTTTTTCTTGTAAATATGATTTTTCTTGCACAGCAAGATAAGTGTGGAAATATGTATACATATATTCTATTTGTCAAGTATTTTAACGTAATTAACATGTAGTGGACTTCCTGCCATCTAGGGGAGGGGTGAGGACTAGGAGGGAAAAATTTGTAACAGAAAACTTTGTAAGGGTCAATGTTGAAGAATTACCCATACATATGTTTTGCAAATAAAAAGCTTTAATTAAAAAAAAAAAAAAGGAAAAAAAAGTGAATGTGATTAAAACAATTTTAGACTGGGGAAAAAAATTTATTTTTTTGTACATTATAGGTAGTCACTCATACTGATGTTACTATTTATTCATTCTTATGAAAGTGAACATGAATTATTTTCAATAGACTAAATTTTTTCAGTGTTAACATTTTTAGACAAATATTTAGATATAATCAACATTAAATCATTGTTTATTTTAAAATAATCTTTAACTACTAGGATTACCAGAAACGTTGGTATTTTTCCAAATCAGCTGGATTTGAGATGTATGTTGTTCCTTAGGTTTCCTTTAGACCCCCAAAGAAGAAAGGAATGGGTTTGGTTAGACGCAGAAATTTTGTGCCAGGGAAGCACACTTTTCTTTGCTCAAAACACTTTGAAGCCTTCTGTTTTGACTTAACAGGACAAAGTCGGGAGGACCTGAGTGGACATCTGACCTCAGACACTTAACATTTCCTAGCTATGTGACCCTGGGCAAGTAACTTAATCCCAATTGCCTCAGCAAAAAATAAAAAAATAAAAAATAAATATTCTGTACATAGCTTGCTTTGCATGTATTTGTATGCATGTTGTTTCCCCCATTAGATTGTAAGCTTCTTAAAAGAGGGGACTCTCTTTTACTTCTTTTTTATTCCCTAGGACTTAGCATATAGTATCTGGCACATAGTAGGAACTTAATAACATTTTATTGAATAGGTGATGGAACTGATGGAATGTCTTTTGACTTAAAGCCAGGAACATTTTCCACTTTTCAGATTTTTTTTGTTGTATTTCATATTATTTGAAACAAACCAATTGTTTTGAAATCATGTAATATATATTTCTGTGATGTAATTTCACTTTGTTTTGACTTGGGAAGCTATTTCTGTAGTAACTTGGGGAGGACCTAAATCAGAGAGTCAAAGGTAGAAATAGAAAGGACTAAATTAAGAGAAAACATTACAGAAGAATTAATAGATATGTTACAGAATAAATAGGCCACTTCTAAGTGCAGTTGGAAACAAAATTTTATTAGGAAATATTTAAAAGCAACAACAATAACAAAAATCACAGAGTGTTAGTATGTGGTTTTCTGGGTCTTTAATGGGACTTGCCAGTTTAGTGGCCTGTTTGACATTACAAGTTTATCTTGTTTTTAAAAATAAAAAAATAAAATAAAAAACAGCATTTATGTATTTTTACCCAGCCTTTACTTTCCAAAATAGTTAACAATGTGCCTTAGGAAGATTTTTTTTGTTTAAAATTACCCTCAGTATCTACTTCTTAATGTACAGTACAGACAGTACAGAACAAACAAATGCAGTTTTTGACCCTGAAGACCCAGTCATTTTGACAAGAAAAGAAAGAAATACTCAGAAATACCTGTCTAGACTAGAGGGTAGAAGATACATTTTGTTCTCTTGTAGTCTCAAAGCCTAAAGGTGTTTTGAACATTGACAAAGACATCTATTTATTCCTTTTGTGATTAGAAACAATGGATTGACATCCTCCCCTTCTCAATAGGTTCAGAACCTGGGGTAGTTAGTAGTCTAAATTGGCTTATTGTGATTGAAATTATTCCAGCCAAACCATGAAATAAATTAAAAGTAGAGAAATCTGGTCTCTATCCCAGCAAACATTGTTTTCAGAAGTCCTGGAGAACGGTAAAATAAATAAATAAAGAATTAGAAACTCAGAAATGAGAGAGTTTGTGCAGAGTTCTGTATGACAGAAATTACATTTATCAAGTTTGGGGGTCTTAGCTATACCTCCTCAGGAAGACTGTAATTTCTGTATTTGCCTAAAACTCTGAAGGACATTGAGCAACACCAACTGGTTAAGGGGATAGAAAGTTTTCCCACCAGGCATGTGACAGTCCCTTCACTGAACGTCTTGACTAAGTTGATGAAAGGAATTTCCTCACAGAAAGTTTCTTACACCAATGAAATTTTAAGTCTAGCCAAAAAATAAAAGGACACTTAAAGTTCAGGAAAATGGAATTTTTTTGTTTCGAGTTTCTTCTGTACTCAAATCTATTTCTTAGCTTTAGAAAAATTTAAAACATTTAAAAGTTTGTAATTCTGCATACTGTATTTTAAATATGCCAAACATGATAATTTGTGAATAAATCAACAGAATACTTTGTTCCTGAACAACATAACCTTAGATTTTTTTTCCCCTGAGGCTATTGGGGTTACACAGCTAGGAAGTAGTGTGTCTGAGGCCAGATTTGGATTTGAGCTCAGATCCTTCCGACTTCAGGGCCATTGCTCTATCCACTGTGCTATCTAGCTGCCCCCTAACCTTAGACTTTTATGGCACTAAATGTATACATACTCATACAAAGATATCCATATATATGTGTGTGTATGTGTATATATATATATATATATATATATATATATATATATATACATACATACATACGCACACATATGTCGGTAAATGTTTTCACACATTTCTTCAAAATTCCATTTTCCTTCAAAAAGAAAACTTTTTTTTTCCCTTTGTGTGAGTTAAAAACTTCAATCACTTGGTAATACCCATGTTCAGCAAGTGAAAGGAGAAAATGGAGCCAAAGAATATGCCAGCAGATTGGAGAAGAAACGAAAATTATATTATATTGTCTTGGAAACCAAAGAAAAAGTTAGGACAGGTTGATGAACAATGAAATGCTACTGAGATCAAGACCAAGAGGTCTGGGGGCAGGCTCCTGGGGACTTTTCAGAGAAATCTTTAAGGTGATGGAAACAGAAAACCTGATTCCCCATAGGGCCAACAAAAGAGATCAGGAACAAGTGGTTAAACTGGATAGAGTTCATTAGCTTAAGAAATTAGATGATAGGAAGTTTGGAAAATAAATGAGTAACAGTCAAGTTTTTATCAAGAAAGTTTTGTTCTTCCAGAGATAATAATTTAAGAATAAAACATTACTGTATAGTAATATGGACCAACCCTGTGGTTTTATTAGTATAGAAAACTCCTGAATAAGGAAACTTTCCCTACTGATGTAGAGTCAGCATCTTAGTAACTTTGGAGAAAACAGTTTCAATCAAATGATGGGGTAGGAAACCATACTGCAGTGGTAAAAGAATGAGAAGAAAGTAAGTAGCCAGCCTTTTCAAGGAATTTATCCATAAAAGATAGAAGAAATATGAACAATGGCTAGTAGGGAATGAATGAACAAATTGAGGACATTTTTTTGAGGATGGGCGGGGGAATAGGCATACTTGTAGGCCTCAAAGCAAACAGTTGAAGGACTAATTGTAGTTAAGGGAGAAAGTAGAGATGATAACAGTAAGCAATTTGCTGGAGAAGACAGGTTGGAATTGGAAAATAGAATATAGAACAGTTTGTCAGCATGGAGGAGGACCACTTATTCATGTGAGAGAGATTAAGGAATAAATAGTGGTAGAAGGCATCTAAGTAATAGGAGATGAGGAGGAAAGAAGGAGCTATAGGCAAATAACCTCAAATTTCTTTTTATAATAGATTTTTATTTTCAAAATATAAGCAAAGATAGTTTTCCACATTCACCCTTGTAAAACCTTGTATTCCAAATTTTTCTACCTCCTTCCCTTTCCCTTCCTAGACAGCAAGTGATCCAATATACATTAAACATGTGCGATTCTTATATACAAATTTCCCCATTTATCATGTTGCACAAGAAAAATCAGATCAAAAAGGGGGGAAAAAGGAGAAAAGGAAAAAGCAAACAACAAAAAAGGTGAAAATACTATGTTGTGACCCACATTCAGTCCCCCCACTCCAATTTCTGGATGCAGATGGCTCTGTCCATCACAAGTCTATTGGAATTATCTTGAATCATCTCATTATTGAAAGGAGCCAAGTTCATCAGAATTTATCTTCATATAATCATCATTATTGTGTACAATGTTCTCTTGGTTCTACTCATGTCACTTAGCATCAGCTCATATAAGCCTCTCCAGATTGTTCTGAAATCATCCTGCTGATTGTTTCTTACAGAACAATAATATTCCATAACATTCATATACCATAACTTATTCAGTCAATTCCCAGCTGATGGAATTTCACTGTTCTGGAATCCAGTTCCTTGCCACAACAAAAAGCTGCTACTTATATTTGTGCCGATGTAGGTCCTTTTTCCCTTTTTATAATCTCTTTGGGCTATAGACCCAGTAAATACACTGCAGTATCAAAGGGTATGCACAGCTTGATAGCCTTTTGGATATAGTTCCAAATTGCTCTCCAGAATTATTGGATCAGTTCACAACTTCACCAATGCATTAATGTCCCGGTTCTCCCACATCCCTTCCAACATTTGTCATTTTTTCCTGTTATCTTAGCCAATCTGAGAGATGTGAAATAGTACCTCAGAGTTGTCTTAATTTGCATTTCTTTAATCAGTGATTTAGAGCATTTTTTCATATGACTAGAAATTAGCTTCAATTTCTTCAGTAAAATATGAGAAAGATAGGAAAGGAGAAGCCATGGGACGTTTAAGGAGAGATGAAAGAGTTTAGAAGAGTCACTTAATTAATTAAGGATGTATAGAAGGATTGCCTTGGCAACAGTTAGGGCTTAGTTGAAGTTATATAGTGGTTTCAGGCAGCATGGTATTTTTTATTTTCTCTACCTTCATTCTGTGTAACTTGTAAAATTGGCAAAAGCCCTGAGAATGTAACTAACTTGTTTGGGGTTGCACAGATGGTACAAATCAAAGGTGGACTTGGACCCACAAAACTTTCAAGTTTAACTGTGGTACCTCAAAAGCACATTTATGGGCAAAGAGCAGAGGAGATCAATTGACATAGCTCATAGACAAAAGCCTGAAGGAAATAGAATCAAGAGCACAAGGAGAGGAGCTGATTCTCCCTCAGACTAAAAGGAAAAGAAGAAAACAGAGAGAGTGTTCAGATATTTAAACAAATCTGTGTTGCTTTTCTCAAGTTATTAGGTGTTTATGTATGGTTATTAAGTTTACTAAACTTAAACTTTAAAATAACCAAGTTTTAACAATCATAACATTTAAAATATTCCTAACATTGTTTTTATATACATATCATATGGATCCATGTATTTACAAGAAAAATGAAAAGATTAAGTGGTCTAAAATTTCATTGAATTAATGGGTAATAACAAGATTAAATGTATAAGTATAAATTTCTTTTCATTATATAAATGTGTCATTTCAGTTCAATATATACCTTTTCATTAGGTAGTTTAGAATTCATTCTAAGACAGAGCAATTTTACATTTAATTTGTGAAACTAATTCATGAGTAACACTCTTTATTTCATTCTGTTCAGAAATCCAAGTCAAGAAATCTTTCATTGAAAAACCCTTGCATCCCAATAGGACCATCCACTACACAATCCAGTGTTAGCTGTCAACAAGTTCTGTTTGAACACAGCTATGCCTTTAGAAGCCCCATAGAAGCAAAAAAGAGGATAGTTCAACTGGACAAAGATAGCAAGCTTAAGAAAGATGAAGAATTGCTTGCAGAAAGAACGGAGAGGAACACTGAGATGGTTCAAAACCACATGCTTGGTGAAAAGTTTATATGCAAATAACATTTTGCCCAGAAGCACATCAGAACACATCTTACCAAATGCCTTAAAGTCTTTCATTACAAAACTTCAAAATCCTTGTACTAGATCAGCAAAATCAAATATTACAAATTTTCTAAATAAAGACAGCTCCAACCAAGGAGTCTACTTTTGACATTAACCAGAATTGAATTCTGTGCCTAACCTTCACTAGATTCAGAAGTAAAAGTTATTTACAAGAATTATACTAAAAATTATGCTCTCAGTAGTTTTACTTGAAATAATATAATTCTCTAGATAAAAGAATTTTACTTATTTTCATGGAAATAATAAACTTCGTATGAAAACATTTTACTATAAGCATAAGTGGCTTACAACAAGAAATATGTACTCTAGGTGAAAATTTTCCTACCTGAAGAAATCTTATATTTACAAATTAATTTATAAATGTTTTTGGGTTGTTGTTTTTTTTTTAAGAATCTGATTTTGGAAGATGGTCTGTAGCAGGTGATACTTTAGGTCATTTCACAGGCTTTCTTTCCGAAGAGGAATTTTCCTTGTTGAACTCTGTTGGAGGAGGGCTTTTATAATCTAAAAATGATGCTGAAGTCCATTTTTCAAAATTAAAAGTAACCTTGGAAAAGTGGGGGTAGTGACATAACAATATATGAAGAATTACTTTATTTATTACAATGCTTTTACCTTTTTTATCTGTAAAAAGTGGCCTCTCCTAGAAATAGTAGAATTGCAATGATTTTATACTAACTTAAATGTTAAGTATTATTTGGATGTGAAGTGCTAGTGAGTCTATCAGATGAGTAGAAACCAAGTATACCTCAAATCTGATGAAATGGGACTCAAGAATCACACACCCACACACAGACATAAGGTTGTAAAATAGCAGCATTGAGTCTGTTGCCTGTTTTTTGCCCAAATTACTAAATAAATAGATATTAGTGCTTTGCCATAACATATTTTTTAGTTTTATGCTCTTGTGAATTAAGCAATTTAAGGATATCAAAGTTGTTTATAAAGTATTTATGGAGAGATGTTCTTAGCTTTGTAATGTCTTAACTTATAATTATTTTAAAATTGAATCAATTTATAGATCATTAAATCAGCATATAAATTAAATCAGTTCACACGAGGATTCACTCCCTCTACTACTGTTATTTTTTTTAGGGCTGTATCAACACTGTAGCATTACATGTGGAAAAACAGGATTTTAATGATTCTTTTCTAAAATAAATCTATACATAATTAATTGTACTCTTAAAAACTGTTTAATTGAATCATTCAAAGAGATTGCCTTATTTCATAAATTATATTTATTCATGTCTTATATTTCAGATATCTGTGAACAAAATCATGGAAAAGTTCATTAATTATTTAATATCTTAAATCTCATTCAAACTTACAATTGTGAAGAGCCATAGATGGTTCTCATTTTTTCACATAAGGGATTTTATGTGAAAAAGGCATCAGACTTATATCTGAAGATTTTTTTTTAATGGTACTTGTTTATATCCTAGTAAATAAGAGAGGTCTAATTAGAGCATAAAGAGCTCTAATTTAATTTTTCACAAAACTTAGTTCTCTATGATGGAAGATAGTTATATGCTCACTTAGAAAAAATATATACTATTGGAAAAAAATATGTCCTCTCAGAATTTCTTTTCCAAGTATGACGCTTTTATAGAGCTGTGCCCCAAATTTAGGCAAAATATTAGCTCCTTGAGAGCAAGGACTGCTGTTTTCCTTTCTGTATGCATAATCCCCTGCACATAGTGAGTACTTAATAAAAATCTATTGAATTAAATTTATAGTATTTAACATTAGTGTGTTTTTTTCACTATCTTCCTAGAAGGTAAATGTGACAAATGCGAAAGAAAGGAAATACTTTGTTTTCATTCTTACTGGGCACTTTTCAGAAATAACCTGTGAAAAAACTTGTAAATATTGAAAAACTTTAATCTTTTACATAAATATTGTCCAGTGTTAACACATTAGGCATAATGTTTTGATATGGGGCCATTTTTACTTCTTTTCATCAGTTTGCCATTAACAAAAATAATTGTTTCCTAGCTTAATATTTCTAGTAAAGGTGGTTGCATACCTACTTAAATGTGTATCTTTTAAAATATTAGCTCACAATCACAGAAGAACCAAAGTTTCTGATTCCAGGCAACTGAAATGGCTATAAAAGTATTAACAATGTCTCTAGAGAAACAACACTACAGTTACCAAATATTAAAGCTTTTTGAAAAGATAACCTAATACTATGCGTTATTATGTTTGGTTTTACTCTACTTGGGATTTGCCTCTAGAATTTCTATTTCTACAATGCAATTCAGATATTGCATGTTCCTGTGTGATTCCTGTGTGATTGACTGTATTGCCACCTCAAATCAATTTCAGTAAGTCTTCGATCAGAAATAGTTGAAGTTTTATACTTTAGAAAATCTATGATTTCATCAATGCAAGTACTTCTTTCATGAATTAGTGTTTCTACAATTTGCTAAACCATCTTCTCCAAGTGCTCTGATCCAAAAATTTCCCTTGTGGCTAATATCCTGATGATGATTCAAGAACTGGATTTAGACTGGAAGAACTTGGATTCAAATCCTCTTCTTGTCTATTATTAAATGTGTGATCCTGGGAAAGTCATTTTGCTTTTTTTTCAGTCTCAGTCTCCTAATCTGTAAATTGTGAAATTAAAATAAATGACTTCTAGAATTCTTCTCCACACCTATGATCCTAATTCCAATCTGATCATTTGCTCCGTCCTCAATCAATTGTAGTGGCCTCCTGTTGCTTATAAGATAAAGTCTTTCATAATCTTGATGCAGCCTATCTTTTTGACCACACTAGATAGTACATCCCCTCTGACATTTCACTTTAGCCATACTAACTTCTGTTTCTCACATGACATTCCATCTGCCATTTTTGTGCTTTTGCACAGGTCAACTCAAGGATAGATTGAAGTTCCCCTTTCTTTATCTCGGTTTCATCAAATCTGTTTTCTTTCAAGATTCAACTCAAATACCATTTTCTGCATGAAAACTTTAATTCCCACAACTAATGAGCTCTCTCCCAAATCCTTTAAATTCAGCTACTTTGTATTTTATTAACTTTATACCATATATATTTTCTTAAGTATTTCTCTCCTCCATTCTAATGTAATCTCCTTATGAGAAGGGATTGTTTCATTCTTTGTACTTATGTTCCCAGTTTAGCAATTTGTTGTTCAGACATTGCAATCATGTCCTACTCTTTGTGATCTCATCTGGGATTTTCTCAACAAAGATACTGGAATGGTTTGCCATTTCATTCTTAAGTTCATTTTACATGAACAATTAAGACAATTCTTGCCTAGGGTCACATCTGAGGCCAGATTTGAACTTGGAAAGATGAATCTTCCTGACTCCAAAGGCAGCACTCTATCTACCAACAGCTTTGCACACAGTAGGTGCATAGGTCTTTTTAATTATGTTTGATTCTTCAGCCTCTTCTATATTAACTAGAATGACCCTCAGATGACTGTTGTGGAGTTTATTGTTGTACCCACGCTCAAAGATTTTGGAGCTTCTAATAGGATCTTTCAGATCCAATGTTCTGCTGGCACACCTTCATATTTCCCTTCATTATCAGAGTAGAATTTTAGTGATGAGCTCTGGTTCTGAAGCATAGATACTCTTTATAAGATGATATTTAGATCAACCTCTCCCCTCTCCTCTTGCTTGACCTGTCTCATTTTACCACCTATCCCCTAATCGTGTCTCATTTCAACCATACATCAAAATAAGACAGGAAAAATTTTAATAATTTTTAAATATTTTAAAATACTCTTTCTGTTTGTGGCAGCCCTTTTTGTAGTGGGAAGAAACTGGAAACTGAATAGATGCCCATAAGTTAGAAAATGGCTGAATAAGTTATGATATATGAATGTTATGGAATATTATTGTTCTATAAGAAACGACCAGCAGGACGATTTCAGAGAGGCCTGGAGAGACTTAACATGAACTGATGCTAAGTGAAATGAGCAGAACTAGATCATTCTACATGGCAACAACAATATTATACGACAATCAATTCTGATGTATGTGACTCCCAACAATGAGATATATGACAGATTGCTTGCCATCTAGGGGAGAGGATAGGGGGAAGAAGGGGAAAATTTGGAACACAAGGCTATGTGAGAGTCAGTATTAATTTTTTTTTATTAAAGCTTTTTATTTGCAAAACTGCATGGGTAATTTTTCAGCATTGACCCTTGCAAAGCTTTCTATTACAAATTTTTCCCCCCTAGTCCCCACCCCTCCCCTAGATGGCAGGAAGTCTACTACATGTTAATTATGCTAAAATACTTGACAAATTGAATATGTGTATACATATTTATACAGTTATCTTGCTGTACAAGAAAAATTGGATTTATTAAAAAAAAAATCTGAGAAGGAAAACATAATGCAAGCAAACATCAATAGAAAGCATGAAAATGCTATGTTGTGGTCCACCCTCAGATTCCACAGGCCTCTCCCTGGGTGTATATGGCTTTCTTCATCACTGAACTGGAACTGGTTTGAAACATAAAGAGTCAGTGTTGAAAGATTATCCATGAATATGTTTTGAAAATAAAAAACTTTAAAAAACAAAAAGAATATTCTTATCATTAAAAAATTTTTTCTATCTTCCTTGTAAAGTATCCCTGATAATGCTTCTTTGAAATGAAAGATGAGTTTTGAGGTTCTATTTTACAATATTAAATAATTGTGGGCTTTTTTTAAGGCTTATTTTCTCCTTTTATAAGAGTTCTTACTTTTCAGCATAGATTGTATAATACTTTTGCCCAAAACATTTTACAAGATTTTAAAAATCTTGCAAATTTTTAATGCATGTTTTTAAATACAATTCCTATCCCTGCCAAAATGAGCTGCCATTCCATTGTTTCCAAAAGATGGAATAACCAGGTATGTTGGACAGTTGTCTTTGGATATTGGATAAATACCTTCCAGATTTGACTTTCACGGGGAAATGAATTGCAAATTGAAATAAAATTAATAATTATACAAAGGGATATGTTCTCTTTTGTTGTTGAACATTAAAGTAAACCCTAGAAAGCTAGATTTTTATTCCTTTATGCTGACCTAAATTCTTTCAGTGCATTTGTTATTTAATTTTTTGTTGGGTAAGTTTGAGCAGTTAAATCTATCAGCCTAGTATCAACTGCATATTTTGTCAGGGTATTCTATCTTCCAGGGCAGCTAGGTGGCGCAGTGCCTAGAGTCAAGAAGACCTGCATTCAAATCCAGCCTTAGACATTTACTAGCTGCTTGATCCAGAACAAGTCACTTAATCCTGTTTGCCTCAGTTTCCTCCTCTGTAAAATGAGCTGGAGAAGAAAATGGCAAATCATTCCAGTATCTGCCAAGAAAACTCCAAATAGGGTCATAAAGATTCAGCCATAACTGAACAACAAATTTCACCTCTAATAGGTAGAATTCTTTTTTTTTAATTATAACTTTTTATTTTCAAAATATATACATGGAGGGGCAGCTGGGTGGCACAATGGATAGAGCACCCTGCCCTGAAGTCAAGACAACCCAATTTCAAATCTGGTCTCAGATATTTAACACTTCCTAGCTGTGTGACTTGGGGCAAGTGACAACCCCAGTTGCCTCAGCAAAAAAAAAAAAAAGTACATGGATAATTTTTGACTTTCACCCCTACAAAAAACCCTGTTTCTAAATTTTCCCTTCCCTTCCTTCCCCAGTTGGCAAGTGATCTAATATATGTTAGACATGTACAATTCCTCTATACATATTTCTACAATTATGCTGCACAAGAAAAATCAGATCCAGA
Source organism: Myrmecobius fasciatus (assembly GCA_023553655.1). Lineage (NCBI taxonomy): Eukaryota > Metazoa > Chordata > Mammalia > Dasyuromorphia > Myrmecobiidae > Myrmecobius > Myrmecobius fasciatus. The sequence continues at coordinate 266,279 of JAJPUD010002222.1, forward strand.
AGGAAAAAAAATGAGAAAGAAAACAAAATGCAAGCAAATAACAACAAAGAGTGAAAAATGCTATGTTGTGGTACACACATTCAGTTCCCACTGTTCTCTTTCTGGGTGTAGATGGCTCTCTTCATCACAAGGTCATTGAAACTGGCCTCAATCATCTGGGTTGGAAAGAGTCATATCCATCAGAATTGAGCATCATATATTATTGTTGCCATGTATAATGATCTCCTAGTTCTGCTCATTTCATTCAGCATCCATTTATGTAAGTCTCTCCAGACCTCTCTGAAATCATCCTGCTGATCATTATAACATTCACATGCCATAATTTGTTCAGCCATTCTCCAATTGATGGGCTTCCAGTTTTAAAACTTGCTAGATTATGTTTTTCATTTGCATAATTGTGTGAAGGAGAAAATTACTGTTAGAGCAGAACATCTCCAATGTATTCCACTATGAAGTGGGCAACTGCCATATCCAAGAAACAGATTTTTAAAAATAAAAACATTGTAAATTATCTATCATTAAGAGTTACTGTTTAAACCCATTTTATAAAAAAGCACATTTTAATTAGATTCATTACAGCCTCAAGGTAGAATGAACTGTGTTTTATGGGAGCTATGCAAAAATCAAGAATTAAACACTGATTGATAAATATGGAATGAGGAACATTATATTATTAGCTCTACATCTTTCATAGAGTAAAATACACACATTTAAGACTCCAATTTAGCAGTTATCTTCTGTATAAATTGGGGGTTCTTACTTTTTTGTTTGATGAAATCCTTTGGTAAACAATTGAAGAAAATGCTATATTTTATTTAGACATTAGTGAAAATAAATATCTTTTTCCCAATCCAAATTCACTGACCTTCTAAAAATAAGGCTTGTGACTTTAGAATTAGTGATCCTGAGTGTGTGGGATATTCAGACCCTCATCTGAATTATCAATATTTCAGGGGCATCTCAAGGTATAGAACAAAGGCTTTATTCAGGAACTCATGAGTACCAGACTGTCCCACAATGGATCAAATAAGTTGTCCAGAGTTGGGAGAGCCACTGTCCAGTAAATTCTTGTGATTTTTATACAGTCCAGAACAAAGAAAGGCCCAAGCCCACCCCCCTTTTCCTTTACATACATTGTAATTGGTTATATGTGCTTTACTTTCCTTATTTAGGAACTGGAATGTTGACAGTTTATAAATCAAACTACTTTCTACTTTCCCCCCTGAAACCGAAACTTAGGCCCTCAGGCCTTGCTTAATCTAGTCAATAGTGAAAGATCTTCACTTTGATTTTTACACTCATGAGGTCCCCCCCACACACACACACTTTAGAATGCTATTGTTCCAACAATCTAATAATCCCATAAAACCATTGTTGACTGTCAGATACATAATCTGCTGGTCAATGATACCCAAATTCCTGAAACCACTCTATCTCTAGGCCATAAAATTAGCATATCAATGACATGAACTGGATAAATTTGTCTCCTTTCTCTTAATTCTTTGCCAAATTCTTTTGGAATTTAGCCCACTTTAATAGGTGTTACAATTACAATAAACTTGGACCCATAGGTCACTGGGAGCTAATTGATACAAGGTTTAAATAAGATTTGGAATTGACGATCAATTTTTTACAACCAAAATATTTTAATGGCTTCCAGTTGTGAGAAATGAATGGGCATTTATTTGGTTCCCAGATTTATGAAAATTAAATTGGAGAAATGAAACAAATTAGAAAATTGAAAGCCACAGGGACATCAGAAGATGGGTGGGGGTAGAGGTTATCTCACCCAAAAGAATGTAAGCTCCTTAAAGGCAGGAATTGGGTTTTGTAATCAGGGGTAGTAGCCTGAGATTTGAAAAGAATTTTTTATTTTTTGCTCCTAGCTTTCTACTGCTATCTTCCCCTTCTAGAATGGAAGCTCCTTTGGAGGTAGGGATTGGTTTGGGTGTCTGGCCCTGTTAAGCATTTGATAGCCTCAGGTTTTCTTACCTCATTTATAGAAACTTCTTTAAAACTCAGAGCCCTTGGAGAAAGGAGCCAGGGGATTGTGGAAAGGACTTCATGTTAGGGAATGGCCCCTTGCCTGAGTGTGCTGTCTCTCTCTCAAACCATGTCATGTGTGTCAGAGACTGCACACTTTCTCATGAAAAAGAAATTTTTTCCTGCACTAATACTGGTACTTCTGATTGTTTTAATGGAAAACCCTAAAGCTACAGGTTACTTAAATAGTAACAAATTTTGAAATTTGGATCTGGTCAAATCCCTTCATTTTATAGATGAGGAACTGAGACCTACAGTGTTTAAATTTAAGTAGATTGCAGGGCTAAAATGTGAACCCAGATCATTTACCCCCAAGGAGGAACACAAAATTACTCAATACCCCCAGTTGTCAGACCAGATCCTAAAAGGGACTCAGCCCTCCAAAAGAGTTTAATTAGCTACAAGAAATGGGGTTGAGAAGCATAGCTGAGTTAGGGGAGATATATGGCATGGAGAAAGGGGAAGGGGAAAGACACAAGGCAGAGTATTGTGGCAGGCTGACCCAAAGAAAGGTAGCAGCAAAGCCAGGGGTCATAAGTTGTTTTATAGGGAAATTTTAGCCTCGGGGTCTTGACTTAACTTGGATTTCTGATTGGATTACCTTTAGGGAATGGGACCCAGGAACTAAACAGATCTCCATTATCAGAACCATCTTCCTGCTTGCCTAAGGGATCAATTTTTATCAATTCTCTGCTAACCATATCTAACTTTGAAGGCCTCATCAATGGGGTATTCCCTTTCTCCTGGTTAATTGAGTTTCACCAAAGAACTTGTTTTTTCCATCTTTAATTGTTAAAACCCCTTTGCTAACTATATGCTCTCCCAAACTCCATTTCATATTTACCTCTCCTTGTGTCTATTGTAATTCTTCATTTTGTGTGTGAATGGGACCCGGTGAAGATTAGGCCTAAATTTCAGGAAGTCATATGATCCCTATTCTCAGAGAGCTGTAGGGCAAAAAAGGTCAGAGACCTAGAGAGATCTAAACTTCAGGAAGTCACATAACCTCCAGGTAGTGGACAGCATTGTTGACCATTAGTCAATGGTTACTTCCTTTTAAATCGGTCCAATGAATTTAAAAATCAATAGTAAGGGGGAGGATGGATATAGCAGCATTTTTTTTTGGCTATATAATCCATTCCCTGTTTCTGCCATGTGCCACACACCATGCTGGACTCTCCAGTTGATGTGCTTGGACCTCTCCTTGCAAGGGCCAAATAAATATTTTCTGTTTCTATCTGGAGATGCCTCCTAGTAGTTAATTTGGGTAAGGGGATCTAGTACCCTGTCCCACACATCTGTAACCTCTTCTCCGAAATAAATCTACTTTTTGCCAAAGAAAAAGGTCATTGTGAATTCTTCACATGACCCATCCCCAACATTTGATGCCTAAATCTCATCTTTTAATTCTAAACCCCAAACACATCATTTGAGATCAGGAATTGTTCTCCTAAATCACACTACTACGTGTCAGAAATTGTGCTGGGGGTACCAGATAATGCCATGAAAAATGAAAAGACCTGAGTCTACCCCTCTGTAAAAAATTACTTCATGACCTCCAAGGTTCCTTCCAATTCGAAATTTATAATCCCACCCACATCTAAGGCTTGCGTGCTCCAGTCAAGGACGCGGGTACTAAAGATAAGCCCGAAAAAGTAGCAGAAGCTCGCAACGCAGCCTCTCCACACCTCCAACTAAATCCCGGCTTGCAGTGCCCTCCCTTTCCATGTGAGCTCAGAGCTTTTCTTTGCGTGCCTGATTTGCTCCGCTCTGGGCATGCGCGGAGAAGGCTGGGCAAGGAACGGACCGGGCGGGGCTGGGGCTCTGGCTGGCTTCGGGAGCCTGGGCTACTTCTTTTCCTACTCAGCCAGGGTTCTCTGAGTAAGTATGGCCTGCGCACGCCGGGGTGTAGGATGGGGGTGGGGGGCAGCTGGCGATTCCCGCCCTTCTCTACGCGAACGTCAGCCACCCCGTGGCGCTTGTGTCCTGAGCACAGTGCTCTCTATTGGAGACACACTGCCCGGGTGCCCGGGATTTGGGGGCCATCTCCCAATGTCCTCTCTTTCGGGCTGGGGCGTGAGAAGAAACTCAGGTGCTGTTTCTGCCTCCGAGGTTGTTGCTTTGGCTGCCCCAGGGCGCACCTCCTACCTAATTCTTCTGGCTAGCCCAGTCTGGTTGGGTGAAAGAGACGCCTTTGCTTCCTTTCCTTAGAGAGGGGTGGAGAAAACCTACACTTTCTAACCTTGAGAGTACAGGTCACAGGAATGGGCAGGTTAGCACTAGGCTTCTCTTCCTCCATGGTAGTTTTCCTTCTGAACCGAGAGCTGCCTTTCCTGTATAAGAATCGATTTTTTTATTTTTAAATCAACAGCACCTGCAGATTGGAAGCTGTCTTTTTTTTTTTTTTTTTCTTCCGCAGGAGATGTGCCAGTTTAGGGGCTTTTCCTTTATTTGAGGGTATTTCTTTGTCTTCAAAGGAATGTTTTCTTTGGCTTTTCCCAAAAAGACGCTTTTTATTTTCTCCCCAGGTGATCGATTTTTTGTATCCTATGAAAGAGCTTGAGACCAACATATACAAAGGATATATAAAAATGATGACTAATATAGTTATCCTGAGCTTGATCCTTTTCATTTCTTTATCTTTCTGGATTACGTCCATGACAGCAAGCTCCTATTATGGTAAGTATAAAGGTTTTGTTTTGGGGGGGGGGTGTTTGTTTTTTGTTTTTTGTCTTTAGCTTCTAAGTTGTTAAAATGGCACTTTGCCACTCCATCTTTTCAAGTATAGTTTTTTAACAGGTTGGTTGTTCGTAATTCCTAATTACATTATCAGCATAGTCTGTCAACTAAATTGAAAAATAAAAGAATATTCACTGCATTTTTTTTTTTTACGTCCTGGCCGTGGATGACTTCAAATAAATCTAAATCGGGGGTTCTTAAGGGGAGGAGGGGCGGGGCGCCCGAGAAGGGGAGGTATGTGGTATGTGTGTTGGATTCCTTTGGCAACCCTGTGAAGCCTCTGGATCCCTCTTCGGCATATGTTGTCTGTTTGTAATTGAAGGAAATTCCAAATTTCAGTTAGAGACTAACGAAAATAAAGATGACAATTTTTCCCCCCAGTTCAAGCCCCTCAGTTCTCTGAAATCTCGCCTGCTTAATAAGAATCTCCACCTTAAAGAATCATCAAACTTGGAGACGCACCATTCTGGCTTCACAAATACCTGCCTAAAATTTGGCAGATTTCTTAATTTGACCATTAATAAGTTGGAATAATTTGATAATTGGTTTTCTTGGACCAGACCCATGATTACATTAATATGATGAAATATGTGTGAGTAAATTCCCTATACCAAGGTCATTCTGTACCTGTTCTACCACTTAAAGCCTTGGAGAATCTTCAAGTCCATAGTCAGATTAAATGACCTGTTTAGGGTTACTTAGCTAGTAATTTAACAGAGATAGGACTTGAAAGCAGGTCTTACTAACACCAGGGCTGGCTTTTTATCTATTGTTTCATGCCGCTTCTCTTGACCATCACAAATATTTGAAAATAGAAATATTTCAAGCAAACTAGCATGTCAGATACTGTAAATGAATACATGAAAATAATAATAGCTGGCATTTATCTGGTACCTTATTTGAACTTTACAACCTTACCTACCTGGGTGCTATTTTTATCCTTATTTTCTTTCTTCCTTTCTTTTTTTTTTTTTTCCTGAGGCAATTGGGGCTAAGTGACTTGTCCAAGGTCACACAGCTAGAAAGTGTTAAATGTCTGAGACCAGATTTGAACTCAGGTCCTCCTGACTTCAGGGCTTGTGTATCCTCATTTTCTTGATGAAGAAACTAAGGCAACCAAGGTTAAGTGACTTGCACAGTGTCACACAGTATCATAAGATTTGAATTCAAATCTTCATGACTCCAGGCCCAGCATTCATGTATATAAATTTTTATTATATCGTTGTCTTCTTCATTAGACTGTGAGCTTCTCAAAGGCTGGAACTTTTTTCTTTCTATACCCAGCACCTGGTACATATAAATTGTTGGTAAATGTTTACCTTTTTTTTTTTTTCTTCATAGTATTTTTTCCCCAGTTACATGAAGAGAGTTTTCAACATTCGTCTTTGTCAAGATTTTGAGCTTCAGATTTTTCTCCCTCTTTCACTTCCATCTACCCTTCCCTAAAATAGCAGGCAATCTGATATAGGTTATACATATAGAATCATGTTAAACCTATTTTCACATTAGTCAGGTTGTGAAAGAAGATTGAAAACAAAAGAAAAACCAAAGAAAGTGAAGATAGTTTGCCTCAACTTGCATTCAGATTCCATAGTTCTTTCTCTGAATGTAGTCAGCATATTCCATTGTTGTCTGAGGTCATTGCATTACTGAGGAGCTAAGTCATTTGCAATTGATCATTATACAATATTGCTTTTACTATTTACAATGTTCTCTTGGTTCTGTTCACTTTGTGAATTCATGAGTTCATTTAAATCTTCCCAGATTTTTCTGAAAGCATTCTGTTATTAACTTATTCCACCCACTGCTTTATCTAATACCACCTTTTCCCCCCTCCCTCTTACCTTTTCCCCTAATGTTTCTGTCCTCCCTTCTATCCTGCTTCTCCCTTTTCTTTCTTTTCTCCTCCTGCTTCTTTATAGGGTTAGATAAATTACTGTACCCAGTTGATTGATAAATTATTCCCTCTTAGACTGAGAGATCAAATTGCTCATCCCCCTCCTTTCTTTCCCTGGATTGTAATAGGTCTTTTGCACCTCTTCATATGAACTAATTTTCCCATTATAGCTCCCTTTTTCTTTTTCCTAGTATAGACCTTTTCCCATCTTTTATTGTCTTTTTCTTTGATGTCATCACATCAAGGGTCATACACAACCTCAGTCCATGAGATTCCTCCCTCTGCCTGTCCCAGTGACAGGTACAATTCTCAAGGATTACAGATGTGATTTTCCCATCTAAGGATGTAAACAGTTTAACCTTTAAATTTTATATGTGTGTATATGTATGTGTATATATATATACATATATATATATATACGCGTATGTCTGTGTGTGTGTATATTTCCCCACCCATTTATATTTCTATGCTTCCCTGTGAATTGAAGATTAAATTTTCTGTTTAGTTCTGGGTTTTTTTTTTTTTTCCCAATAGAAAAGATTGAGAGTCTACAGATTGAGAGGTTTTTTTTTTGTTGTTGTTGTTTTTTTTTTTGCTTTTTGTTGAGGCAATTGAGGTTAAGTGACTTGCCCAGGGTCACACAGCTAGGGAATGTTAAGTGTCTGAGACCAGATTTGAACCCAGGTCCTCCTGACTTCAGGGCTGGTGCTCTATCCACTGCGCCACCTAGCTGCCCTGAGAGTCTCTTTTTGATTGAAGCTCCAGCTCCTCCCCTGAAAGATGATGCTGAATCTCAGTGGGTAGTTAATTCTTGGTTGTAACCCCAGGTCCTTTGCTTTTCCAAATATGGTATTTCAGGCCTTCTGATCTTTTATTGTAAGAAGCTTCCAAATCCTGGGTAATCCTGACTATTGCTTTTTGTTTTGAATTGCTTTTATCTGGTATTGTCTGGTAGTGTCTCAGTTTCCCTCAATTGTTTTGTCTCAGTTTCCCAATTGTTCTACCTGGTGGCAACTCCCTTTCCTGACCATTAGGACTGAGATAATTGGGGCTGCAGAGTTATGGCCACTGGCATTCCAAAGAGTCATAAAACCTCCAGATGGCCCATCTCAAATACCTAGACACACCCTTTATCTTTTGGCTTCAGACTCAATGTTTCCTAGCTTCTTCCCAATCTTATCAGAATTTATGGTCCTTCCTCCACACCCCATCCTGTGAGAACTGAATTTATAGTCTTTTCCTGGAACTCCCATCTCCCCCATTGATTGGCCTCTCCTTTTGTTTCCCTGAGCACCAGAGCCCTATAAGAGTCCTTGGAGCCCCTCACTCCAGTGTTGGACACATTGAGATCCAGACGGCTGGCTAATATGGCTGCCAGTCCAAACTCTCCAAGGCTGAATACTTTGAGACAATAGTTCTATTCAGTGGACTAGTCTTCTCTCCATCACTATCAATAAAATATTAATAATCTCTAATACTGCCTCAGTTTCTCCTGAGCATTACAGCAGCTTGGAACATTTTTTCCTTTTTTGGAGTTTCACAACAGTTTTCCTTGGGGATTTCTTTTTGTGATCTCTTTCCAAAAATGTATTTCCCCCTCTCTTTCTAGAATATTGGGGCAGTTTTTTTTAATGACCAAGAGTCCCTGACCTCAAGGAGCTTACAATCTAATGGGAAGAGAAGATGTAAACAAATATATAAAGCAAACTAGGTATAGAATAAATAGAAAATAATTAACAGAAAGAAGGCACTGAAATTAAGAGAGGTTGAAGAAGGTTTCCCGGGACTTAAAGAAGTGAGGAAGGTCAGTAAAAGAGAAAGTGTTTTAGGCATGAGGGATAGACCAAAAAAAAAAAAAAAATGCCCAAAGTTTAGAGATGGGAAATGTCTTGTTCCTGAAACTACCAGAAATCCAGTATCATTGGATCTGAGATCAATGAAATGTAAGACTAAGGGGCTAGGTGGGGCTCTGAAGACCAAATAAAGTATTTTGTATTTGCTCCTGGACACAGTAAGAAGTATAAATGGGCTAGTTTAGTCATTTGGTTAGGAAGCTAGGTTTTTAAGCCTCACCAGGAATTCCAAAAATGAATGGATTAACTTCACAGAGGCTGAATTCATAATATTGTTTCACTTAATATAGCTCTTGGAATTCTTGGTGTAAAATTTCAACAGATTACAAAACTACAAAATAGTTTTGTGACTTTCATTTAGGGCTTTACTTTTATATGCTACTTTAATTCTTTATGCAATTTTTCACTTTTACTATAGAAGAATTTCAGAAAGAAAGATTGGTCTTTTCATGTGAGGTTTTCTTTGGGGAGGAGCAGTTCATGTTTAAGAGGACAGTATTACTTTTTTTTTTTTTTTTTGGCCTGAAGGTAACTAGTTTTTGATGTTCCTGGAGCATGTCTTCACACTTGAAGAAGAAGGAAACTTTAAAATTGAGGCTATTTCCACTACCAGTGCTGGTCATCATCTCTGTAATATACATTTTTAATAAGTTGCCTAGCCACTCAGATTTAAGATTACACAATCAGTGGTTTCCAATCTGTGGGTTGAATATCTTTAGGGGTAATGGTGGGGCAGGATAATTGCAAGAGGATTCTTTTTTTTTTTTTTTTTTTTTTTTTAATTAAAGCTTTTTATTTATAGAACATGAGTAATTTTTCAACATTGGCCTTTGTAAAACTCTCTGTTCCAAATTTTTTCCTCCTTCCCCTCACCCCCTCCCCTAGATGGCAGGTAGTCTAATACATGTTAAGTATGTTAAAATATATGATAAATCCATTATATGTATATAAATCTATACATTTTTTTTGCTGTACAAGAAAAATCAGATCTATAAAGAGAAAGGAAAAAAAAAACAACTTAAGAAGGAAAACAAAATGCAAGCAAGCATTCACAGAAAGTGTTAAAATGCTATGTTGTGGTCCACACTCAGTTCCCACAGGCCTCTCTCTGGATGTATATGACTTGTATTGACAAAAACTGCTGGGAAAATTGGAAACCAGTATAACAGAAACTAGGCATTGACCCACACCTAACATCGTATACCAAAACAAAATCGAAATGAATTCATGATCTAGACATAAAGAATGATATTATAAACAAATTAGAAGAACGTAGGATGGTTTACCTCTCAGATCTGTGGAGGAGGAAGGAATTTGGGACCAAAGAAGAACTACAGATTATCAATCACAAAATAGATAATTTTGACTATATCAAGTTAAAAAGTTTTTGTACAAACAAAATGAATGCAGACAAGATTAAAAGGGAAGCAATAAACTGGGAAAACAAGACCTCATTTCTAAAATATATAGAGAATTGACCCAAATATATAAAAATTCAAACCATTCTCCAATTGATAAATGGTCAAAAGATATGAACAATTTTCAGATGAAGAAATTGAAACTATTTCTAGTCACATGAAAAGGTGCTCCAAATCACTATTGATCAGAGAAATACAAATTAAGACAACTCTGAGATACCACTACACACCTGTCAGATTGGCTAAGATGACAGGAAAAGAAAATGATGAATATTGGAAGGGATGTGGGAAAACTGGGACACTGATACATTGTTGGTGGAACTGTGAATGGATCCAACGATTCTGGAGAGCAATTTGGAACTAGGCTCAAAAAGTTATCAAACTGTGCATACCCTTTGAGGCAGCAGTGTTTCTAATGGGCCTATATCCCAAAGAGATCTTAGAGGAGGGAAAGGGACCCACATGTGCAAGAATGTTTGTGGCAGCCCTTTTTGTAGTGGCTAGAAACTGGAAACTGAATGGATGCCCATCAATTGGAGAATGGCTGAAAAAATTGTGGTATATGAATCTTATGGAATATTATTGTTCTGTGAGAAACGACCAGCAGGATGATTTCAGAGAGGATTGGAGAGACTTGCATGAACTGATGCTGAGCGAAATCAGCAGAACCAGGAGAACATTATACACAGCAACAAGACTATACAAAGATCAATTCTGATGGACATGGTTCTCTTCAACAATGAGATGTTTCAAACCAGTTCCTATTGTTTGGGGATGAAGATAGTCATATATATCAAGCACTTGATATTTTTCCAGTTGTTTAGATCTGACTTTATTTGTGTGGAGAGTGTTTTATAGTTTTGTTCACATAGAGCCTGGCTTTCCCTTGGCAAATATATTCCCAAATATTTCATACTATTGACAGTTATTTTAAATGGAATTTCTCTTTGTATCTCTTGCTGTTGGATTTTGTTAGTGATATATAAAAATACTGAGGATTTGTGTGGATTTATTTTGTATCCTGCAACTTTGTTAAAGTTGTAGATTATTTCTGATAGTTTTTTAGTTGATTCTCTAGGGTTCTCTATATCATCTACAGAGAGTGATGAATTTGGTTTCCTCGTGACTTATTCTAATTCCTTTAATCTCTTTTTGTTCTCTTATTGCCAAAGTTAGCATTTCTAATATAATATTGAATAGTAATGTCAACCTTGTTTCACCCCTGATATTTTGGGGAATGGTTGCAGTTTATCCCCATTACATATGATGCTAGCTGATGGTTTTAAATAGATGCTACTGACTATTTTAAGGAAAAGTCCATTTATTCCTATACTGTCTAGTGTTTTTAATAAGATTGGGTGTTCGATTTTTTTTCAAATGCTTTTTCTGCATCTGTTGAGATAATCATTTTTTTGTTAATTTGGTTATTGATATAGTCAATTATGCTAATAGTTTTCCTAATATTGAACCATTCCTGCATTCCTGGTATAAATCCTACTTGGTTATGGTTTATTATCCTGGGGATGATTTTCTGTCATCTCTTTGCTAATATTTTATTTAAGATTTTTGCATCAATATTCATTAGGGAGATTGGTGTATAATTTTCTTTCTTTGTTTTCGTCCTACCTGGTTTAGGTATCAGTGCCACGTCTGTGTCATAAAAGGAATTTGGTAGGAGTCCTTTGTTCCCTGTTTTTTCAAATAGTTTATATAGTATTGGAGTTAATTGTTCTTTAAATGTTTGGTAGAATTCACATGTAAATCCATCTGGTCCTGGGGATTTTTTCTTAGGGAGTTGATTAATAGCTTGTTCTGTTTCTTTTTCTAAAATGGGACTATTTAAGTAATTTATTTCCTCTTCTGTTAATCTGAGCAATCTATATTTTTGTAGTTATTCCTCCATTTCACTTAAGTAATCAAATTTATTGGCTTACATTTGGGCAAAGTAACTCTTAATTAGTGCTCTAATTTCCTCTTCATTGGTGGAAAGTTCTCCCTTTTCATTTTTGAGACTAACAATTTGATTTTCCTCTTTGCTTTTTCTAATCAAATTAACTAGAGGTTTATCTATTTTGTTGTTTTTTTCATAAAACCAACTTTTAGTTTTATTTATTAATTCAATATTTTTTTTACTTTCAATTTTATTCATCTCTCCTTTTATTTTTAGGATTTTAAGTTTGATATTTGGGGATTTTTAATTTGTTCTTTTTCTAGCTTTTTTAGTTGCAAGCCCAAATCACTGATTTTCTTTTTCTCTATTTTATGCAAGTGTAAGAGGATTTCAAATCCATAAATAAGCAAATATACCTTCTGTGGATAGTACATAATATCTTGTATATTATTACAGAGCATTGCTGAATTCATAGCAGTTTATAAAAAAAATAGTTTGTCAATCAGTGAATGAGTCAGTCAGCATTTAAGAACTTAATACTGTATACACAGCATGCATTGTGTTAGGTGTTAAAGTGAATAATAGTAACATAATAACTGTAATTCCATAATTGCTTTTGTGTTGGGCAACCATGAAATTATTTAATATAAAAGATGTCCTTGCACAGAAAGGCAACTCCCCTGCATTATATCATTGACCAAACGAACCATTAACTATGCCTATCCTGTTTGTTTTTGTTTTTTTGGTGAGGCAATTGGGATGATGTGACTTGTCCAGGGTACATATTATGTCTGAGGCCAGATTTGAATTCAGATCCTCTAGATTTCCAAGCTGGTGGCTCTATCTAGTTGCTCCTATGTCTGTCTTTTAAAGGTTATAAGGGAGATCTTTGCAGAGGCTTATTTCTTTTACCATGCTTAACAAGATCTTTGCTATTAATTTGAATTTTTTCAGATTCTTTGCATCCTGTTTCTCCATGGCGATGGCTGTTTTCTGTGATAGTTCCTGTTTTGATTGCCTTTAATGGTTTAAAAAAGAAAAGTCTGGACCACACTGGTGCCTTGGCAGGTATTTATTTTCTTTTAGCATTTAAATGACCTATGGAATGAATATTTCATCTCTGCTTGTTATATGATTTTAAATCCATCCTTCTTGTTAAAATAAATTAGTACCTCTAAGCAAGTCCCTTTCTAAACTACCATATGATGTTTTAGCAAATGTACAACATGAATATGTCATTAGGTTTATGTTATTCTAGTCCTTACTTTTTAATTAGGTGAAATGATGGTTTTGAAAATAACATTATGAAGTTATAAGAATCTATGATTTCCTTAGTACGGGGAACTCCTTCCATCAAGAATGACTCAATCTGTCTTTAATACTTAGAGCGTATAAATCCTAGGGTATTTCCTGGGTGTTGCTTGAGTTACATAGAGGCTAAGTGACTTGGCTTAGGTCCCAAAATTAGTAAGTGTCAGAATTAGAATTTGGACCTCTGTTTTCCTAATTCCGAATCCATCCATCTACTACTTCACATAATCTCGAAGTGACAAACATGTAAAGTTTATTAACATTTTCCCATAATAGAAATGGGTCATGGAACTTAATTTACAATCTAAGAATTGTATCAATTTGGGCTTTTTAATCAAATGGTTTTTTAGTAGATAACAAGGAGAGAATCCTCAGGACTATGACCATTTTTATCAGAAATAGGACATAAACAAGTATGTTCACAATACATGCAAAATATAATATTCTACCTATAGATTACTTCCTCATTGCTAAAAGATTCATTTTAATACTATTCAGGTAAAGCTATGAGGGACACTACAAGGTAGACTCTTCTTCCATTAGTATCTCTTTACCACATTACTGACAATCAACCCTTAGCTTTGAACTTGTAAGTAACTATCTCATCTACCTTTGTGTCTGATAGTTCCATACTGATATTGAAAAAGAATACAACAACCTTTTTTTTTTTTAATGTGTAATACTGGCTTCAGGTCTTCACACAGATACTATAGATGTTAGTACTGTATCTTTAAGAGACATTGGAATTTTCGAGTGACAGATTAACTGTTACTGTCTGAGAAATCTCATTGGAGACTGAGCAGAGACTATTAAACTAAAGTTTGAAGAGAGAACAAAGAAAAGAAAGTAACAGAACTTCTGCTTATTTTTCCAAATATGTGCAAAGCATTCACCTTTACAAAACTTTGCATTCCAAATCTTTCTCTTTTTTTTCCTAGACAGTAAGCAGTCCGATAAAGGTTAACATGTGCAATTCTTCTAAACATATTTTCATGCTGTGCAAGAAAAATTAGATTAAAAGGGAGGAAAAAAAATCACAAGAAAAAAAAAGCTAACAACAAAAAGGTGAAAATACTATCTTTGATCCACATTCAGACTCCATAGTTCTCTTTCTGAATGCAGATGACATTTTCCATCACAAGTCTGTTGGAATTGCCTTGAATTATTTCATTGTTGAAAAGACCCAGGTCTATCACAGTTGATCATCATCTTATTTCTGTGAAATATGTTCTCTTGGTTCTGCTTATTTTACTTAGCATCAGTTTATGTAAGTCTTTTCAAGTTTTTTTGAAATCAGCCTGCTCATCATTTCTTACAGAACAATATTTCATTGCATTCGTCTACCACAACTAATTCAGCCATTCCCTAATTGATGGGCATCCACTCAATTTCCAATTCCTTGTCACTACAAAAAGGGCAGCTACAAACATTTTTCCACATGTAGGTCCTTTTCCGTTTTTTATAATCTCTTTGGGATACTGTTGGATCAAAGGGTATGCACTGTTTTATAGACAAAACTTATTTCTTAAGAGAACTGGGTTTAATTCTCATCTTTCAAAGAGAAATTTTGGGAAGATTTTAATCAGTATTAAAAAAAGAACCAAATTATGGGTGTGTGTTTCCACAATTGAGAAGCAATTATTGTGATGATTGAAGGTGACTTTGACTGTGATATTTCTCACAACTGATATTTTGTTTAAAAAAAAAATTATTTATGCCTCTTAATATTTATTGCACTATTATAGTATATCCAGTAGCTTTACTCATTTAAACTTGATGATTAGAGATCTGATACATATATAGTGATAAACAAATGCTTATGGAGAAAAGATAGTTCTTCAGCATAATATGATTATCTGAGGTAGGAGTTCAAAGGTAAGTGATTATAATGAGATGTTATCATTTTTATAATCAGTAGAACTATTAAAGCATTTTCTTTTATTACTTTAGAACATGGAATGAGAAATAATAAAGGAATTGAATTAATTGAAGACAGAGTTGTAACAACTGGGTCTCACCCTCTGAGGGTTGTAATTCCTGCTACATAGGAGAGGAAATTATTTTAAAAGCATAGCATCTTACAGTCACTTATCACAAACTACTTGAACATTTCACACTAGGTGTCTTAAAGGCAGCATGTCCAAAATAGAAAACATCTTTTTGTCATTCTAAACTTTCCTATTACTTTTGGGAAGCTACAGTCCTTCTAGGTCAGCAGCTTCACAAATTTGATGTCATCTCTTGAGTCTTCCAATTATTGAATCAGCTGTCAAATCTTGTCATTTGTTTCTCCATAATATCCCCTTCCCTTGCTCAGACATTGCCTTCATTCTGGTGCTGATCAACTCTTGTCTAAATGTTTCAATACTTCAGTCTGTCCTTCACCCACCTGCAAAAAGTACTAACTGTATCATACCCCATACTCAATAAACTCCAAATACAAACTCTTTTTGACATTTAGGGCCTTTTTTTTTTTTTTCTTCCCCAATCTGACCCTTTCTTAACTTTCCAGGTTTCTAACCCATGACTCCTCTACTTGCATTCTGCAGTCCAGCCTTAGTGGCCATGTGTTTTCCAACATACATATAACACGACTGAAACTGTCCAATAACAAAGCTTTAATTGAATATAAAACAGTGCTGAGATATGCTGTATTGAGTCCAAGGGAAAGTGGTGTATAGCAGGGATTAAGAAATCAGATTCCATGATGTTTCTTTAAATTTAAAATAAGTATAATTAAATCATCATAGCAAGAAAGACAACATGTAATAAGAGTTATGAAATAAGATTCCATGAGGCTTCTCAAAATTTGTATTGGAATTTCCTTAATAGTTTCAATAGAAGAAACAAAAGTTGGTGCTTTGTATGTATTATAACTTTTATTTTTATTATTCTGGTTTCCTTCCTCCTCTCCCCCAACAAAGTTTATTTCTAGGTAACTTTTCAAAATTGTTATTAAAATCTTTCCTTTTCATTTTGACTCAGTCTACCTTTTGAACCTTCTGATACATTGCTACTACCATCATACATTCTGCATTCTGATTCATGTAATCTTTCTGCTATTTCTCTTGTGGCCCTCCATTTCCTACCTGACTGACCCCATGCCTAGTACCTGCCTCTTAAGCTTTATTTCACTGTTGGATTTTTGCTCTATTTGTCTGCTGAATTCTTCTTTTGGATTTGTTTTTTTGTTCGTTTGTTTTTTTCCTGAGACAATTGGGGTTACACAGCTACACAGTTACACTTGCCAAAGTCACATAGCTAGGAAGAGTTACGTGTCTGAGGTCAGATTTAAACTCAGGTTCTCCTGACTTCAAGGCTGGTGCTCTATCCACTGAGCCACCTAGCTGCCCCCTGAATTCTTGTTTTGATTGAAAATGTATACTTTATATGTCCTTTTAGTTGGTGAAACAGTTTGCACTTTCAGAAGTACTAAGTCTTTTTCATTACAAGGAGACTCTATACAAGGGATTCAGTCCTGGGCAGAGTAGAACTCTGGATTGTTAATCTTTAGCTTTAATGTTCAGTCACATGTATGTTGGGGAAGCAGTTTGGTGACACACATCACCTTTCTCTGCTTGTTCACTTCACTTGGTGCTTGGGGCTCTAGATTTCTGTAGTAAGTCACTATCTACTATTGCTAGTCTCTATTGACTGTCAGGAAAAGGTTCATTTTTCAATTTGAGGTTGTGGTTGAATTAGATGGAAGGGAAAACAAGCCATATAGCTCATGAACTTGAGACTCAGCAACATTTCATGTATCTGCAGGTATGAGGCTATAGCCTACCTGGTAGACCCTGTTCCCTTTCATCTCCACCCCACCTTCCAATGAGGAATTAGGTTTGGAGGTTGAAATTCCAGCATAACCTCTACATCCTCCTCCATTTGAGCAGAGTGTGGTAGAAGAGAACTGGAAAGGGAGTCATTATAATAAGTCTGGCTTTGAACTTTTCCTCTGGTAACTTCCCTGAGTCTTCAACTTTAAAATAAGACTAATACTATCTATGATAATTTAAAAAATAATAGCTAACATCTCATTTGATCTGCATACCAACCATGCAAGGTTAGGTGTGTTTACTATCCTCATTTTACAAATAAGGAAACTGAAGCATACAAAAATTAAGTAACTTGCCTATGCTACTACATAGATCTGAAGTTCCACATTGTAGGATTTTAGTGAAGGTAGATGGAGTAATGTCTATAAAACACTTTGTTGGTCTTAAAATTAGTTGGCTATTATCTGGGGGCAAATAGGTGGTGTAGAGGGTAGAATTACAAGAAAGCAGGCTGATTTTTGAAGAGGCGGAGGAAGTAGAGACCAAATTGCCAACATTTTGCTGGGTTATGGAGAAACTAAGGGAATTCTAGGAAAAAAAAAACATTATTGCTGCTTCTTTAACTAAAGCCTTTGGCTATATGATGACGACAAAATGTGGCAAATTCTCCAAGATGAAAGTATCAAATCATTCTACTTATCCCCTGAGAAACTTATGTAGACCAAGAAGTAACAATTAGAACTGAATATGGAAAAAGTGATTGGTTTCAGATTGGAAAAGTAGAAATAGAAAAAAATCCACCAATCACCACTGCAAAGAAATCCTTTGTGGAAAACACATAGGAATATTATTGCCAAATTTTGAAACCACCAGATGAAAGAAAAAACTTTGCAATTAACAAGAAAAAAAATTAAAACATGCTGGAGCTACAATTAGAATTGTACAGGACATGTCAGCAGCCACAATAAAAGACTGAAGGTCCTGGAATCATATCTACTGACAAGAACTAGCCCTATGACAAAAATATATATATATCTTATCAAGCAAAATTATCTATAATACTGAAGGAAAAAATAAACTAGGAGATTTTTCAAGACTTGCTATCAACCAAACCAGAACTCACTAGAAAATTTAACATATAAGCGTTAATATCCAAGAATAATTTTAAGGAACTTAAGCAAATTGTTTTTTACATGGAAATTTATGCTATATGTTTACAATTGACATTAGGAATGGGGTAGTTCAAAGGACTCATAAAAATGAGGTGCAGAGGAAGAAGGGGGGAGGAGGGGCTCATAATTCTGAAAACCTCATATGGGAAATGGGTAAAATAGGCAACTTTACATATGTATCAGGAAGGATATAGCACCCTCCAAAATTTTTAAATAAGGTGGGGAGGGAGATGGACAAGATAAGGAATCCATGGATGGAATGAGGTTAAGTAATAGCAAGGCAAGTTAAGAAGCATAATTAAAGTAGAAGACTCAGCAGAGTTAGGATGCACATAAACACTACAACATAGAACAGGAGTCAAATTTATTAAGGGGCGGCTAGGTGGCACAGTGGACTAAAGAAAACCTGAATTCAAATGTGGTCTCAGAAACTTGACCCCAATTGCCTCAGTAAAAGAAAAAATAAAAAAATTAAGAAAAGTATGGTTAGTAGTCATTGATCTTAGTCAAAGTGGAAGATTCAATTAAGAGAAACTTGTGTCAGTCAATCTAATATTTAGATACATATTTACATATAAGTAAATATATATGTTTTGAGTATAGTCTATGAATGCTGCTGTATATAGATATATATGTGTGTATGGATCTGTAGATGGGTATGAATGTGTATGTGTATAAAATATAGTTGTGTTTAACTAGTCTGCTTGGAGGCTCTGGGGAGAAATGAAAGAAAAAAAATTTTAAAAGGGCACAGCAGAGAACAATCTATAAGGAAATAAAAGTTGGACATTCATGCATATAATTTATTTTATTATTATGTATCCTTTTTTAAATTGGAAATTCATTTTTATATTTTGGATCCTCCCTGACATTCTGTTGGGCACATGACAACAATCTGCTTTGTTTTATTTTTCTTTTCTATTTTCTATTAAATAAAAAGAAAAGTATAAATTCCTTCTCAAAAAAAAATTTCTTAAATTTTTAACTGAATGGAAATGCTAAGTTTTAGTCGGAGATCATTGAAAATAATTTTTCCCATTGTACTTTTTGAATCCTCTGAAATCTATCCATAAGGATCTGGAGACCCTGGGGAAGAATCCTTTATCAGAAAAATCAGCATGTGCTAGGGAAATAAGAATTCCAGAACACCAAACATAATCTAACCATAGCACCCAAGACATATGACTAACCTAACGACTTTCTTGAAAAGCTCTTCTAGATATTATGTATTGTCATTTTTTATCTATCTGAAGAATGAAACCTCTTGATGAAGATGAAAGAATTAAGTGTAAACTAAGATCTTGGCAATTGATTACATCATTTTCCAGCAGAAAGGGACAAGAATTGGAAGCAGTCAGCAGATTTTGTGTTCTTGCATTCAAAAACGGTAACTGCTGTCATGAAATTAAGACACCTACTCGTTGGGAGGAAAGTTATGTCAGCAAGTCAAAGGTATGGCTTTCCCAGTAACAATGTATGGCTGTAAAAGCTAGATTTTGAGGAAAGCTGAACACCCACAGAATTGATGCTTTTGAGTTTTGGTGCTAGATTAGACTTTTGAGAATCCCTTGGATAGCAAGGAGACCAAATCAGTTAATACTTCCGGTCACTTAAAGGTCAAATACCGAAGTTGAAATATTTTGGCAACAGTGAGAACACAGGACTCACTGGGGAAAATCCTGATATTGGGAAAGACTGAAGGCAAAAAGTAAAGGAGATGGCAGAGAATGAGATAGATAGTATCACAGGAGCAATGAACAGGAACTTGGACAGACTTAACAATAGAGAGCCTGATGTGCTGTGGTCCACAGGGTCATGAAGAATCAGATACACCTTTCATGAGGAAAAAGTTTATTTAAACTTTATTGGACCTAAGAAGAGAACACAGATTGTTTTAAGAGATAGCTGCAGGCTGTTGGAAATATCTTGGTGTTCTCTGACACCAATGGACTTGAGAGGTATTACTGAAAAAAGCCTTCACTGAAAACATACCCTCTTTTAACGCTTCATTTCTCATCAGCAAACATTAAATTGCTATCAAGAAAGTGCATCCAAAGAGAATGAAGCCTTTCAGGTCTCATCATCAATCATAAACCTGCATTTTTCCACTGCTTTCCTCACAATACTTCTATTGTGAAATAAGCCAGAGAAGTACAATTAGAAACTTTTTTACCAGAAGCATAAGTAGCATACTAGTTTAAAGCTTTAAAAATATTAGTCATTAAAGCCTAATGCAATAGGGCCACAGAGGGTAATTTTGTCCCCCAGGCAAGCAGTAAGAAAGCTGCTCAAATTAACTTTGTCTTAATTAGTTTATCAGCTTTACATTGTGAATTACAAAATCTGCTTGGTAGGTAGGTGACTCACTGAATGGGCACAGGTCTGCTATTTTAATTCATTATTCTTGCTTCTTAAGAAGCTTAGCAAAAACAGGAAGTAAAGAAAGACCAACTAGAAGTCAGGGAGAATCGAGTTAAAAGTCCTACTTCTGATAAATTTGCTGTGGAACCTTGGACAAATTTCTTCTTCCCCCTCAGTGCTCTAGGAAATCCTCTAAATCTACAAATTGCAGAGAAAGCATTAATTTGTATTTGTGGAGGGATTTTCCTCATATGGCACTTTGCTATTCCTAAGAAATCACAGGTATAGTTCCTATTCCCTAGTCTTACTAATTTGGTGCTAAATCTAGACTGCTTTTGAAAGATTGTAAAGGTTTTGTAACCTCTAAATTTTGGAGCAAAGCTTCAGTCTATTCATGCTAGATTCACAGCTCTATGTGCTAAATAAGCTTTTATTCTAAACATTAAGAGTTTAGGAGCACAAGGCTGGTTGTTGCCAGTTAAATAGTAAGACCCTATCATGTATCATCCAAAGTCCTATCTTTTCTTTTCTAGCAGGTGTGTCAAGTGGGAAAACAGCAAGCCTAGAATAGTAATTTTGTTGTTCAATGATTCAGTTCTGTCCAACTCTTCTGAGTCCGTGGACTACAACATACTGAGATAGCTCAGGCAAGAAAATACAGGACAGCAGACATAATTAGAATAAAAACATGTGCTCAAATGAGAAAAAAAAAATGGGCCTCCTTCTTTTCCTTGGTGTGTCCTGGGGGAAGAATTACCATCCAGAATTTCACAAGATTCAAATAAACTTCTAATCTTCACTTTGAGAGATCTCTGAATAATAATTTTGAATCGGGAATTGCATTTTTCTCCCACCCAATCTGCAGTGATCTTTGAGTTCAAGAATATAAAATTTAACATTGTTTCCATTTCTTTTCCCTCATGCTCTATCACTCCAGGACAGTTTTTTAGGATTATTTCCTGTATTACTGTGTTAAGATTCTCTTTTTGGTCACAATTTTCTGGCAGTTTAGTTGCTCTTATATTTTCTCTCCTTGATCTGTTTTCCAGATTGTTGTTTTTCTTGTTTCACATTCTGTCCTATTTTTTTCATTCTTTATATTCTCTTGTTATTTCTTGGTTTCTTACAGCTTCACTGACTTCCCCTTGCCCAATTCTAATTTTTAAAGAGTTATTTTCATCCTTAAAATTCTATATCTCCTTTTCTAAGTGAATATTTTTTTTCATAATCTTGTTTATCTTAGGTTTTTTGTTTTGTTTTTGTTTTTCCTCGATGTCTCTCATTTGATTTTTAAATTCTCTCTGGGCAGGAGCTATTTACCATTACTCTTTGGGCTAGAAGAAGCTCTATTTACTTCAGTGCCCTCTGAAAATGAACCCTCGTCTCCCCTATTTTTTCCTACTAAGTTTCTGTGGTATGATTTTTTTGCTGGTTTTTTTTGTTTGTTTTAAATAGATATTAGTGTAAGCACCTCTACACGTAGGGTAGGAAGATAGTTCCTCTTCCTTCCCTTCAGCCCTCCCCTTTGACCTGGAACCCCAAACCAAGCACGTTCCCCTTCTGTAAGTGCCCACAACCAGCAGCATCTTTGTCCGGCTGCTTCAGCACTTAACAGGTGTGCTGGTTCCCAAGCCATGTCTCACCAACCTGGTGTTCCTAATCGGCCAACGTTCCTTCAGACTTCCTGGACTTACAGCCCAAATTCACACAGTCTGGGAGGTGAGAATTCCTGTGGTTCCTGATGAGACTCCACCCACACCCCGCTAGCCCCAGGGTTCCCCATTTAGTGTTTCTGAGGAGCTAACATGGAGAGTCATTTGACATTGGTTAATCCAGGCCAGAAGTCTTCAGAGTTTCTTGGGCTGTACTAGGAGGACTCCTTTTCTGCCCCACGTCTTGATTTTTCATCTTGTTCAGTCAGTATTCACCCTGAGGTGCAAATTTGTGAGTAAAATCTAGAGAGCTTGAAATTCGTTTTACTGGTGAAAATATTTTAGATTTAAGCAAGAAGTCCTAAGAATTTTTTTTATTTTTATTTTTTGCTGAGGCAATTGGGGTTAAGTGACTTGTCCAGGGTCACACATCTAGGACGTGTTAAATATCTGAGGTCAGATTTGAACTCAGGTCCCCCTAAATCTATAATCCTATTATATCTTTGATTCAATCTTACCATGGCTAGAGTTCTCCCAGAAATACCTTGGAAAGGAAAAAATGGCCTGGTCAAAAATATTCCTAGAAGCCTTACTTTTTAATAGCAAACTGTTGCCTTCAATCTATATATTTGGCAATTGTAGAATGGTGAATTATGACATTACAAAAGCATTGTTTTTAATGTGTTGGGTTCTACTGGATTAAAGACTTAAGGGTAAATTTGGAGCAGTGGATTAGCACAGATCACAGCAGCTAGACAGAAGGCTCCTCAGTAGTATTTGTTGTCACATTGTTCTTTTAAAATTGTTGCTAAGTGGGATAATGGAACTCGTGAAGTCCTTGAGGGCCTACTCAACAGGAGTAGGAAAAATAAATAGCCATAACAAGCAGATATTACTTTAAATAAAACCAGGCTTTTTCTACATTACTATTATCTGTGGGAAAGAATGTCATTACGTCTGAAATGACCCATTTTGTTTTTTAAATACTTTGTTAATAAATTTTTCTTATTACATTCAGAAAACTGACTCTATAGCTTCTGCCTGTTTACAAATAGCTTAGTGTCAGAAAATGTATAAATCTAGCAGGGGACAGCTGTTTATAAAATTAAGCTGTACAATAAGATTGTTAATCATCCTTCTCATTATTGTTTTCATTATCAGAGGCAGCCAGGTGTCACAGTGGATCAAGCTCTAGATTTGGAATTGGGAAGATCTGAGTTCAGATTTGATCCCAAATGCTTACTAGAAGTATCATTTAATCTGTTTGCTTCTGTTTTCTCATCTGTAAGGCATGAATAAAAATAGCACTTAGCCTCTAGAGTGATTTTGAGGATCAGATAAGATAGTCTTTGTAAAGAGTGCCCAGTGCCAGGTGCATATTAGACACTATATAAATTTTAGCTATTGTTTGGTAACATTTACATAGTGCTTTAAAATTTGCAGTTTTTTACATATATAATTTTATTTCATCTTCACATCAGCCTTTTAAGGTAGATTCATTTCGAAGTTGAGGTAACAAAGGCTGACTAGCTTGCCTAGAATCACACAACCAGTGAGACAGAATTCAAGCTCAAGCCTTCTTAATTCCAAAGTCAGCACTCCTACCTAACTGCTTCTAAATCTGTGAGTTCAGAGAAATATTCTTGTCCTGGCTCCACTAATAAAATACAGCTGTTCTTAGGCAAATTATTTAACTTACTTGAGCCTCATTTTCTTCACCTGTAAAACAGGGGTAATAAGGGCTCTACTTGCTTAACTGGATTATTGTGAAAATAAAACTAATGAATATAAAAGTTCCTTGAATAATATAATGATTTTAGTTTCAGGGAAGGAGCTAATAATGTTTATTACGTTTATTTAGCACTGTTTGTGAAGGCTTTAAAATACCACACTTGACTGATAGGCTCCTCTCTGCATTCTAAATTGTTTTGATATTTTCACATCAGTTACTAAAATTATGACATCTTGTTAAATAATTCTTACCTTGGCCTCATGATTTTACAAGTGAATTATAACAACAATCATTCAAAGAAAAAATAATTTCAATGTGATATACACTGTTTACAAAAATAAAAAAGAGACCTTATCAGATACCTTCTGTGAAACAATTACAGTTTTCTTGAAACCGAGGAGAGAGAAAACATAAAAAGAAACTATAGATCAATATCTCTAGTGAATTTTGTATGGCATTACATCAGGAATGCAGAATTGCATCAATATTAGAAAATTTATAAATGTAATATAATTAATAAAACATCTATAAGTGCAAAATTACTGCCTCTTAAAGGTATAGCAACAGCAAGCAACCATAGTCTCTGGGAGACTGGTAAAGCTGATATAGCATTTGTTATACAAAAAGGAAAGGAAAGGAAAGGATTGGACTTGAAAAAGCTTCTCTGTTTAGGAATATCTAATTTGCTAAGTACAAATTTTGATAATGTATATTTGAAATGGTAAGAAATGGCCCTAAGTTTTATTTTTCATTCTCAAATTAATGTGAAAGTATAAACTTAACTTTTTATATATTTCTTCATTGTCTCTTTCAGGAGTCATAGTTGGATTTATCTTGACCATTGCAAATTTGAGCTTTTTTACTTCTTTGATGACATTTTTCATTTCTTCCTCAAAACTGACCAAGTGGAAAGAAGAAGAAAAGAAGCGTGTAGATCCTGAACATAAAGAAGGTAAACTTTATCATATCTGCTGATGCATAACAAATTGTATCTTCCATAAAATATCCCAAACTGTTTGATCTGTCTTTTCAGTTTTCTCCTAAAATATAAACATATGGCTCTTTTGACGTGGTAAAATTTATTTGAAAGTCATTTAGGATAGCCCACAATGTAGTTTTTTCATATAATTTCAAAGCATTTAATCTATTCTCTTTTTTTTAATAATTTAATTTTGACAGCAGCTATCAGCATGGTTTATTCCATAATATGTTTCATCATTAATCCTTTTATTACTCAATACTGAACACAGAAGGATTCCAAAATCATATCTTCCATTGTTTTTCACAATTTAAAAAAATAAATATCCCTTCTGCAAGTCACCTATATTTCTTTTAAGCATTTCCTTTTGAGGGGGGGCGAAGCCAAGATGGCGGAGTGAAAAGGTGACTTTCTGCCTCTCCTCAGATCTTCTCTCAAATCAACAATAAAATAAGCCTCCGAACTGATCTTCAAGTCAACGAACTCAGAAATATTTGGGCACAGCTCTCTGGATAACTTCATATCAGGTTAGTCGGACTCTGACAGAGAGATGAATAGACGACAACTGTGCAGGCCGGAAGTGAGGGTGGGACTCAGCTCGGCTCATCGTGGAAGAAATTCCAAACTCCAAACTCCAATTCCAAACACCTGGAGCTTATCTGAGGCACTCGGGACACTCTGCCCTGATTGGGGACAGGTGTTCTGGCAGACTTGCCTTGTTTAAGGAGTAATTCGGACTTAATCCTAGCCCCCACCGGCCCAGCACCTTAAGTCAACTCGCCGAAGTGCCCCAGGGCAAAGCTTTTTGCAGCCGCCGCTTTTTTTTCCCCTACCTTAAAGAGATATCCACACTGTCTAAAAAAAAAAAAAAAAAAAAAATATGATGAAGAAGCAAAAGAGAGCTCTCACCATAGACAGCTTTTATCAAGGCAAAGAAACGACCGCAGAGCCAGAGGTTCCTTTAGACAAAAATCCAGAGAACATCAGCCAGGACCATCACTGGTCCCCTTTTCAAAAGGCCTTTCTGGAAGACTGCATAAAGAACCTCAAAAGAGAGCTGGAGGATAAATGGGAAAATAAACTGAAATCAATGCAAGAAGGATATGATGCCCTGCGAAAGAAATATGAAAAAGACACCAATTTATTAAAAAATAAAATTAGTGAAGTGGAAAAAGAGTGCAAGGAAGAAATTGGCCAGTTACAAAAGGAGCTTAAAAAGGTAACTGAAGAAAACAACACTTTAAAAATAAGAATTGAACAAATGCAAGTGAATGATTCACTAAGACTTGAAGAATCAGTCAAACAAAAACAAAAAAATGAAAAATTAGAAGAAAATATGAAATATCTCCTAGGAAAAACAACTGACTTGGAAAATAGATCTAGGAGAGACAATCTAAGGATTATTGGACTTCCTGAAAGCCATGATGAAAAAAAGAATCTAAACACTATCTTCCAGGAAATCCTGAAAGAAAACTGCCCTGAGATTGTAGAATCAAAGGGCAAAATCAACATCGAAAGAATTCACCGATCACCTCCTGAAAGAGACCCCAAAATTAAGACCCCAAGGAATATCGTGGCTAAATTTCAGGACTATAGCACCAAGGAACAGATTCTGCTGGCAGCTAGAAAGAAACAATTCAAATACCGAGGTTCAATAATTAGAATCACACAGGATTTGTCAGCTTCCACACTGAAGGATCGAAGGGCATGGAACCAGATATTCCGAAGGGCAAAGGAACTTGGATTACAGCCAAGAATAACCTATCCAGCTAGAATGAGCATTATCCTCCAGGGAAGAAGATGGTCATTCAATGATATAGGTGAATTTCACCTATTTCTAATGAAAAGACCGGATCTGAACAAAAAATTCGACACCCAAACACAGAACTCAAGAGATGCATAAAAAGGTAAAAAGGAAAGGTCTCTTGAGAACTTTATTGCTACTAGGGAGATACTCAAAGTTTGGGGGTATAATTAACTAGATATTACTTTGATAATATGAAAAAGAGAACTAGAGGGGAAAATGTTGTCATACTGGGGAAAAGAGGGAAAAAGTGGTAAAATAAGATCTAAAAAAAAAAAGGAGGTAAAAACAAGGTTAAAATCACTTGAAGAGGCAAAGAAAACCTAATATAATTGAGAGAAAGAGGGGAGGGAGATGAGCACTGTGTAAATTTTACTCTCATCAGGTTGGGCTCTAAAAGTGTATATCAGACATTTGATTTCACATAGAAACTTGTCTGTTGCTAGAGGGAAGTGGGAGGAAAAGGAGGAAAAGTAAGGGACAAACTAATAGAAGGGAAAATAGAAGAATCAGGGGAAAGGAATAAAAACAGGGGGAGGGGATCTAAAGGGTGAAGTATTGTTTGGGGGAGGGGGTCATCAAAAGCAAAGTACTGAGGAGGGGGGAAGGGAAAAAGGGGAAAGGAAAGGGGAGTATTGTTTGGGGGAGGGGTCATCAAAAGCAAAGTACTGAGGAGGGGGGAAGGGAGAAAGGGGAAAGGAAAGGGGAAAACATAACGAGGGTAAATAAGATGGCAGGAAATAAAGAATTAGTTATTCTAACTGTGAATGTGAATGGGATGAACTCTCCCATAAAGCGGAAGCGGATAGCAGACTGGATTAAAAACCAGAATCCCACAATATGTTGTCTACAAGAAACACATTTAAAACATAGTGACACATATAGAATGAAGGTAAACGGCTGGAGCAGAAAATATTATGTTTCAGGTGAACAAAAAAAAGCAGGGGTGGCAATCCTTATCTCAGATCAAGTAAAAGCCAAGATAGATCTAATCAAAAGAGATAAGGAAGGAAACTATATTCTATTAAAGGGTACCATAGATAATGTAGCAATATCTATATTAAATATATATGCACCAAGTGCAATAGCACACAAATTCCTAGGGGAGAAATTAAGAGAGATGCAAGAAGAAATAGACAGCCAAACGATACTAGTGGGGGATCTCAACCTTGCTCTCTCAGAATTAGATAAATCAAACTACAAAATAAACAAGAAAGAAACTAGGGAGATAAACCAATTGTTAGAAAAGTTAGGTATGATAGATCTATGGAGAAAGTTGAATGGAGACAGTAGAGAGTTTACTTTTTTCTCAGCAGTCCATGGAACATATACAAAAATTGACCATATATTAGGGCATAAAAACCTTAAAATCAAATGCAGAAAGGCAGAAATAGTAAATGCATCCTTTTCAGATCATGATGCAATAAAAATCACATGCAATATAAGTCCAGGAGAAAATAAACCAAAAGGTAATTGGAAATTAAATAATTTAATCCTGAAGAATGAATGGGTGAAAGAGCAAATCATAGACACAATCAATAATTTCATCCAGGAGAATGACAATAAGGAGACAACATACCAAAATTTGTGGGATACGGCCAAAGCTGTTATAAGGGGTAATTTTATATCTCTAGATGCTTACTTGCATAAAATAGAGAAAGAAAAGATCAATGAATTGGGCTTATTATTAAAAAAACTAGAAAAAGAACAAATTAAAAACCCTCAATTAAATACCAAATTGGAAATTCTAAAAGTAAAAGGAGAAATTAATAAAATCGAAAACAAGAAAACTATTGAGTTAATAAATAAAACTAAGAGTTGGTTCTATGAAAAAACCAACAAAATAGATAAGCCTTTAGTTAATTTGATAAGAAAAAGGAGAGAGGAAAATCAAATTGTTAGTCTCAAGAATGATAAGGGAGAACTTTCCTCCAATGAAGAGGAAATTAGAGCAATAATTTGGAGTTATTTTGCCCAACTTTATGCCAGTAAGTTTGATAATCTAAATGAAATGGAGGAATATCTACAAAAATATAGATTGCCCAGGTTAACAGAAGAGGATATAAATTATTTAAATAGCCCCATATCAGAAAAGGAAATAGAACAAGCCATTAACCAACTCCCTAAGAAAAAATCTCCAGGGCCAGATGGATTTACATGTGAATTCTACCAAACATTCAAAGAACAATTGATTCCAATACTACACAAACTATTTGAGAAAATAGGGACAGAAGGTATACTGCCAGAATCCTTCTATGAGACCGATATGGTGCTGATAGCTAAACCTGGTAGGGTAAAAACTGAGAAAGAAAACTATAGACCAATTTCCCTAATGAATATTGATGCAAAAATTTTAAATAAGATATTAGCAATGAGATTACAGAAAGTCATCCCCAGGATAGTACACTATGACCAAGTAGGATTTATACCAGGGATGCAGGGCTGGTTCAATATTAGGAAAACTATCAGCATAATTAATTATATTAATAACCAAATTAACAAAAACCATATGATTATCTCAATAGATGCAGAAAAAGCATTTGATAAAATCCAACACCCTTTCCTATTAAAAACACTAGAGAGTATAGGAATAAATGGGCTTTTCCTTAAAATGATCAGCAGCATCTATTTAAAACCATCAGCAAGCATCATATGTAATGGAGACAAACTAAAACCATTCCCCATAAGATCAGGAGTGAAACAAGGCTGCCCACTGTCACCACTACTATTTAATATTGTATTAGAAATGTTAGCTTTAGCA
>JAJPUD010002222.1:295767-313352 GCA_023553655.1 Myrmecobius fasciatus
CAAATTAACAAAAACCATATGATTATCTCAATAGATGCAGAAAAAGCATTTGATAAAATCCAACACCCTTTCCTATTAAAAACACTAGAGAGTATAGGAATAAATGGGCTTTTCCTTAAAATGATCAGCAGCATCTATTTAAAACCATCAGCAAGCATCATATGTAATGGAGACAAACTAAAACCATTCCCCATAAGATCAGGAGTGAAACAAGGCTGCCCACTGTCACCATTACTATTTAATATTGTATTAGAAATGTTAGCTTTAGCAATAAGAGAAGAAAAAGAGATAAAAGGAATCAGAGTAGGTAATGAAGAAACCAAATTATCACTCTTTGCAGATGACATGATGGTATACTTAGAAAACCCTAGAGACTCAACTAAAAAACTACTAGAAACAATTCACAACTTTAGCAAAGTTGCAGGATTCAAAATTAATCCACATAAATCATCAGCATTTTTATATATTACCAACAAAGTTCAGCAGC
The DNA here is from genome assembly GCA_023553655.1 of Myrmecobius fasciatus. Lineage (NCBI taxonomy): Eukaryota > Metazoa > Chordata > Mammalia > Dasyuromorphia > Myrmecobiidae > Myrmecobius > Myrmecobius fasciatus. Next base: position 296,255 of record JAJPUD010002222.1, read on the forward strand.
AGGAGATACAAAAAGAAATTCCATTCCAAATAGCAGATGATAGGATAAAATATTTGGGAATCTATCTGCCAAGGAAAAGTCAGAAACTATACGAACTAAATTACAAAACACTTTCCACACAAATAAAATCAGACCTAATCAATTGGAAAAATATTAAGTGCTCATGGGTAGGCAGAGCGAACATAATAAAAATGACAATACTACCCAAACTAATCTACTTATTTAGTGCCATACCAATCAAACTCCCAAGAAATTATTTTACAGATCTAGAAAAAATAGTAGCAAAGTTCATTTGGAAGAACAAAAGGTCAAGGATTTCAAGGGGATTAATGAAAAAAAAGGCAGATGAAGGTGGCCTTGCTGTACCAGATCTAAAACTATATTATATAGCAGCGGTCATCAAAACCGTTTGGTACTGGCTAAGAAATAGAGCAGTCGATCAGTGGCACAGGATAGGTTATCAGGACAACCTAGGCAATAACCTTAACAATCTAGTGTTCGATAAACCCAAAGACCACAGCTTTTGGGATAAATACTCCCTATTTGGCAAAAACTGCTGGGAAAATTGGAAACTAGTGTGGAAGAAATTAGGGCTTGATCCATACCTAACACCACATACCAAGATAAGATCTAAATGGGTTCATGATCTAGATATAAAGAGGGACTTTGTAAGCAAGTTAGAAGAACGTAATATAATTTATCTCTCAGACCTGTGGAGAGGGAATAAATTTATGTCCAAAGAAGACCTGGAACTCCTAATTGAACACCAGATGGATAATTTTGATTATTTTAAGTTAAAAAGTTTCTGTACAAACAAAACAAATGCAGACAAGATTAGGAGGGAAGCATCAAATTGGGAAATCATCTTTACATTTAATGGTTCTGATAAAGGCCTCATTTCTAAAATTTATAGAGAATTGTCTCATATATATAAGAATTCAAGCCACTCTTCAATAGATAAGTGGTCAAGGGATATGAACAGACAATTTTCAGATGATGAAATTAAAACCATCTCTAGTCATATGAAAAGTTGCTCCAAATCACTACTGATCAGAGAAATGCAAATTAAGACAACTCTGAGATACCACTACACACCTGTCAGATTGGCTAAAATGACAGGAAAAGATAACAATGAATGTTGGAGGGGATGTGGGAAAACTGGGACACTGATACATTGTTGGTGGAACTGTGAACGGATCCAACCATTCTGGAGAGCAACTTGGAACTATGCCCAAAAAGTTGTCAAACTGTGCATACCCTTTGACCCAGCAGTGTTTCTACTGGGCCTATATCCCAAAGAGATCTTAGAGGAGGGAAAGGGACCCACATGTGCAAGAATGTTTGTGGCGGCCCTTTTTGTGGTGGCTAGAAACTGGAAACTGAAGGGATGCCCATCAATTGGAGAGTGGCTGAATAAATTATGGTATATGAATGTTATGGAATATTATTGCTCTGTAAGAAATGACCAGCAGGACGATTTCAGAGAGGCCTGGAGAGACTTGCATGAACTGATGCTGAGTGAAACGAGCAGAACCAGGAGATCATCATACACAACAACAACAGTATTACATGATGATCAATTCTGATGGACATGGCTCTCTGCAATGAAGAATTGTCTCAAACCAGTTCCAGTTGTTCACTGAAGAAAACCATATACACCCAGAGAGAGGGAAATGAAATATGGACTACAACATAACATTTTCATGATCTCTACTGACATTTGTTTGCATTGTGTTGCCTTTCTCTGATTCTTTTTTTTTTCTTGTAGATAGGATTTTTCTTGCATAACTTCTCAAGCATTTCAACATTATTAGCATGTAGTGGACTTCCTGCCATCTAGGGGAGGGGAGGGGACTGGGGGTAAAATTTGTAATGGAAAGCTTTGTAAAGATCAATGTTGGGGAACTACCCATACATATGTTATACAAATAAAAAGCTTTAACAAAAAAAAAAAAAAAAAAAAAGAAACAAAAAAAAAAAGCATTTCCTTTTGAGCCTAATGTCATGTTTAATTGTTTTGTTTTTATGCAGGGGGGCAGAGAAATTGGATTCAAGTTTTCTGTAATGGAGCTGTACCTACAGAGCTGGCATTGCTGTATATGATTGAAAATGGGCCAGGTGAAATCTGCATTGATTTCTCCAGACAGTACACTGCTTCCTGGATGTCTTTGTCTCTCTTGTCTTCTTTGGCCTCCTCTGCAGGAGATACGTGGGCTTCTGAAATTGGCTCTGTTGCAAGTACTACCCAACCAAGGCTGATAACAACCTGGCAAAGAGTTCCTATTGGTGAGACATAACATTGGTTTTTAAATCTTAGTTTAATGTCTATTTAATCTTTTCTTCACACTTTAAAAGTGAGCTTTCAATCAGTCAAAATTTATAAAGTTTCTTAACTTGTTAAGTCACACAGCTAGGAAGTATCTGGAGCAGGATTTGAAGTTAGGTGCTCCTGATTCCAAGACTAGCACCTTATCTATTACACTGAGATACCTTTTTGAGGGATTCAAAGCGAAATGTCAGAATCTATGATAACATCCATTCTGGGATTACAGGAGCCAGAGAAGAAATATGTGGGGTACAGAGACCCTAACTAAATTGACTACTTGGAGAATTCTCAAAGTGAAGGTAAAAGCTTTATTAGAATCTCTCAAGTTGGACATGAAGTTCATCAGTGAGTTTTCAGGGTCTGCTGTCCATTCCTTTGGAAAAGCAATTGATCCTTTTACCTGAGTATGGTGAGTCCAACCATGTTCTTGTGTCCTTACAGCAATGCTGTAAGGTCAAGAGGACTTGGAAAGGTCTTCCCAAGCTGGGAACAACTTTTCCTCCTTCCAAGTTCATTTCAGGATCCAGCAAATCCTAAAGGTGGGGTCTGAGCATTAAGTCCTTTTAATTGCAATTCACATGAACGCTTAAGTTGCAAAACATATTATTTTCTAATAAACAAGTCTTTGGTATCCAAAATAGGATCATTACCCTTTTGTTCCTTTCCTCCAGGATATGGATGCCCATATAGGAGTTCGAAGGTGACAATCCAATATCCCTCTGAGGTTTGGTCCTAATTCTAAGCAAGGCTAGGGGAAGACATTTGGTCCAAGGTAACCCAGTTTCTAGGCCCAATTTAGTCAATTGTCTTTTTATTTCCTGATTCATTTTTTCTATCTTACCTGAGGAGGAAGGATGCCAAGGGGTATGAAATTCCCAAGAGATCTCCAGGCCTGCATCAGAGCCTGAAGAACTCTTGCAGTGAAGCTCGTGCCCTTAATCAATGCATTCTACCATCCCATACCTGGGGATTATGTTTTCCAATAATATTCTGCTTATGGCAGAAGCAGTTGCCAGGACAAAGGAAAAGCCTCAGTCCATGTGGTCAGGTGGTCCACTATGACCAAAAAATAATTGAGGTGTCCTATAGTAGGCAATTCAGTAAAGTCCACCTGCATGCTTTCAAATGGCCTTAATCCTGGAGGCCTTACTCCAGGCTGGACACAGTGTAGGGCAACTTTATTTGTCCTTTGAAAAATTAGACATCCTTCTACCAGATGTTGGGCCAGTGTATATACTCCAGGGGTCACATAGTGAGCACAGCACCACACAGGTTCTGAACATCCCAATGGCTGCCTTAGTGTAAATAACATAGGATTTGCCTCATACCTGCTTTGGTCAGTACCTCCCTGCCGTCAGGAAGAAACCATCATCCCTTATCATCTTCTTGGGTGCCCCAATCCTGGGCTTTTAATTTCTCTTCCCTGGTAAAGGATGGGGAGGGTGGATTGGGCAGCAGAGCAGGGATTAGTGCCATCACTCTTTTAGTAGCATCTTTTCCATCCCCAGCTTTCCTCACTTCCTCATCAGCAAGGCGGTTACCCTAGTCCTCAAATGTATTTCCACCCTCATGTTCTTACACATGTACAACACCAATAGCTTTAGGTAGCGTTAATTTGTGCAAAACCTCCATCAGAAGAGTTGTATGAGCCAATTCTTTTCCTTTGCTGTTAATCATTCCCCTTTCTTCCCATATTTTCCCAAATACATGTACCACTTCCCAGGCATATTTAAAATCGGTATAAATTGACCCATCCAATCTATGAATCAGTTAACACCTTCCGGCAATGGCAATTTTTTTCAGGTCTTCTTGAACCTTAGTTTGATAATCTAACAGATCTAAGGAGTCATATTCATTAACCTTATACTCCTATATAGGGGCAGAATGGAATTCCATCAGATTTAGATTGTGATTTTGGGTTAAAACCAAATCATCTTTTTGTAAGAGGGTGGCTTCATATTTCAATATTTGTGAATCAGTTATCCACCTCATATACAAGTCCTAGAAGTGAATTCAAGTCCTTATACATAACCCAACATTTTAATCTTAAATCCTAAACATATTGTAATAGGGGAATTTTACAGTCAACCACTTTCATCTCCCCTCCCCCCAAATCAATGAGGCTCAAAATCCATTAGGGGCGTGGCCAAAGGTCTTATTTTCTAAAACTGCTTCCTGCTGAGAATGGGTGAAGAGCTGACTCCTATTTCAAAGAGGAAGTGTGGTGAAAACAGCCAGTGAGCGGATCCAGGTCGACGAAGCAAGTTAATATAGCTGTAACTTGACCAAAATCTAGAACAAACAAATTAAATAATAGGTAAAAAAATTAATAAAGGTTAGAATAGTCTGAGATAGAAAGACTGGTTCACCGGAAGTGCTACAAAATGTGGAAAAGCCAGCATAGATTGGCCAGCAGCTTTCCATGTAAGGAGACAAATTTGTCTCACAAGACAGACAAATGGTTGTCAGCTGTAGTCCCAATAAACAAAACAGCAGTTAGAGCTCCCAGAAAACTGCTAATTGTCCTCTCATTATTTCAGAAACATTTAAAGACCAGAATACCCACAGACACAAATATTTAGTAATAAATAGATGGCCAGGCTAAATACTCATTTGCCTATTTACAGTATAATGGTTATATATAGTCCGTTTGGAAACAGCAAGGTATGGCATATTGAATTGCATTAATGGTTTATTAGCTACCAGCCCAAGAAATTTTACCTCCAATAACAAATCTCATTAACCAAAGCTTCAGATGAATCCTAAACAGGCATTTACCATGACCTTACGTTGATAGCAGTAAGAGATTTGTCTCATAAACTTTCTGGGACTTATTTTCCATATCTAAGTAGATTTCATAAGGTGAATATTACAAATCATTTTTCTTTTAAAATACTCAATACATAAAAAAATTCTAAATTGCATATTCAGAAGAGAAACATTTTCAAAAGGACAAAAGGCAAAAACTTATTCTCAGAGTCCTTTTAATAAAAGGATACAACTTTAAGATGACTCAGTACAATCAATTAAAACTCATACAGAATATCCTAATTCCACATAAAAGAATCTAAAAGATTCTTTTTTTTTTTTTTTCCTTTTTTCTTTTTTTGCTGAGGCAATTGGGGTTAAGTGACTTGCCCACGGTCACATAGCTAGGGAATGTTAAGTGTCTGAGACCACATTTGAACTCAGGTCCTCTTGACTTCAAGGCTGGTGCTCTATCCACTGTGCCATCTAGCTGCCCCTCTCTATTTTAACAGTATTCTGACATTTCCAGAGAATAGTGAACAAAGCTCACAGGCTATCAGTGTAAGTGGCAAACCTGTTAGAAGAAATGAGAGAGGAGAGAGAAGTAATTTCTCAGTCAAGGGTGAGATCCTGGCAGTTGTTACTTCACTAGGATTTTTATGGTATCTTCCACCTAATCATCTGGATGGAGATAGGACATTGTGGGACATCTCCCTTATGCATCTTAACAGTTATAAGGCTTATTTTTAGAGTCTAGGTAAAGAAGGATCATCCACTGTTCTGACTTTAAACAATTTGACAATTATGGACTCAAGCCTAGGAACAAAGTAAGGGAATGGTCTTTTATCAGAATATGCTCTTGGGGACATCAAGGCATGAGGTAAGTATTCTGCAACCCAGCAAATTAAAACTACATCATAAGTCAGAATTAGAAGATCCCAAGCAATAAAATGGAGTTTAAAAACCATAAGCAAAACTCACTGTAACCTCCAACCCTAAGTGAACTAAAAATCTGCTAATCATATTTTATGGAGAAGGAGCTTCCTCTTCCCTTTTCTATGTTTCAAAATCCCCTAACACTTTTAGAGGTGGTCTTTCTCACCATAACCAACTTAGGTATATTTAATCTAATACTCAACTTCTTCAATAGATTGCCCCCCCACAGTCATCCTCTTATCTATAGTCATTCCTTATCTAATAGTTCTGATCAATATTACTTCCCTTAATGGTTCTGGGTACAAGTAAACTGTTTGTCACACTCTCATCTCTTTTCTCTGGACTTTTGCCCAGGCAATTCCCAATGCCTACTCCTTCCTTAGCACTTCCTCTTAAAAGGACTAGATTTCCAATTCCAGCTATTCTTTCTCTATTGTCTTCCCCATCATCAAGTAATGTCCTTGAGGACAGCTTCTCTTTTATATTTTATATGCCTAGCACTTAACATGAGTGGCCCCAAAGTAATCACTCAGTAAATGCTTTTTCATTTATTCAAAGCTCACTTCAGGTGTCTGCATGTTAGTTACTGTTAATAATAATAGTTAACATTTATATGGGCCAGGCACTGTACTCAGTGCTATATTTCATTTGATTCTCACAACAATCCTGAGAGGTAAGTGTCATTATCATATGAAGCAAAGAGAGGTTAAGTGATTTGTGCAACAACTATTTCGTGTCTAACACCAATTTTGAAATCAGTTCTTCCTGACTCCAGGTCTAACACTCTATCCGCTATTTCTCTGTCCTGATGACTTTGATACTTCTCCCCCAGTTGTCATCACATTTATATCTGTAATTATACACAGTAACCCTATTGGTTGTCAGTTTCTCTTTTAAGTTGCCCAGTATAATAAATGACATATCATAGTTCAATGGGGACTTTTTATGTTTTTTAGGTACCAATGGAGGGGTCACTGCAGTAGGCTTTCTCTCCAGCTTTCTTGGTGGGTCTTTGGTGGGCATTGCCTATTTCTTCTCACAGCTGATTTTTGTGAGTGATTTGGAATCTTCTGCTCCCCAGTGGCCAGTTGTTCCATTTGCAGGAATGGCTGGTTTATTAGGATCAGTTATTGACTCATACTTAGGAGCAACAATGCAGTATTCTGGTAAGTATATTTAGCATTATTTTAAACTTCACTTTAACTATATTGGTCTTTAAGGAATTGCGGGAAAATGCACAATGAAAGATCAGTCCATATATGAAGTTTACAAAATTGATCATATTCCTTTGATCCATGATCCCATTTATAATACTGAGTTTTAGGGAATGTCTTTGCCAAAGTATTAATAGAAGTTTTGCTTATAAAGATGAAAAACTAAATCCTACACTTTTAAAAGTTGAAGAATGAATAAATTTTGGAGTTGTTTCTAATGGAATAACTCTTAACACTATAAGGAACTTGGGACACAATCCAACCATTTTACAGATGAAGAAACTGAGGGAGTGGAGAGGTGACTTGCCCAGTAACTTAGAGGCAGAATTTGAATTCATTGTTCTACCTTTTTGCCATTCAAGATTGCAGATATAAAAGGCAAAAAGGAACTTGGGACATATGTTAACTAATGCCAAGTGAAGAAAGTAGAACTGGAATATTTATAGTGTTTTTTAAATAACTAGAGTAAAATCTTATGTCTAAAGACCTATACATAAAGGACCAGGCTTAGAAGCAAGAAGAACTGACACACTAGTGCCCAGGCAATACAAGTAAAATGTTGCACATAAATTTCCAGTCTCAGTCATTAAGAAGGAGTTTTCTAGATCACTGAAATCACAGGTCCAATTTTCCTTTCTCCCTCTTACTCTTCCTCCTTCAAATATACACAAAGAACAGAGAGCAAAGATCTTGCAACTGTTAGCTCTCCTTTTATGAAAATGTAAATATTTGAATCTTTATGTATGATTTTATTCTTAACTGTTGATGGTTTGTTTTTTTTTTATTCCTCATTTGATTTACTTGAACATTTTTGTAGATTAATAGGTGATCTGTAAAATGAGCTGGAGAAAGACATGGGAAACATCTCCAGTGTCTTTGTCAAGAAAGTAATTCAGCATGACTGAAACGACTGAATAACCAAATTATTTTATCATAAGTGTTTTGTTTTTTGTTTTTTTTAACAAATCTTTATTGTGAATTGATAAATTAATAAACATTTATAGCATAGTAGGCACCATGCTAAAAGCTGGGGTGATGATGAAATTACTGCTTTAATGACCCACAGGTAAATCTTTACCAAAATCCAAACTTGACCCCTTTTCATGGCATAAAGTACTACATGGTTGAATATGTACTTAAGAGGTTGTTTGCTTGTGCCTCATTTCAATATTATCATTTATAATTTGTGAGTGGAATGTCCAACTGTGTTTTCCTTTTTTTCCACTTCAGGTTGGGATGAAAGCACCCGAACAGTTGTCAGCCAGCCAACTGGTGAGACAAAATACATATCAGGAAAACCTATTCTTGATAACAATGCTGTGAATCTGTTTTCTTCAATCCTCGTTGCTCTCTTGCTTCCTAGTGCAGCATGGGCTCTTTGGCCCATAGAATGAACAGTTGTCAATTTCCATCATTTGGAGACCAAAACAATCTAATTGTACTTTGTGATTTCAAGATTTAACCTCAAAACAATCATTTCATCCACCCTACAGGTAGGGATTTAATTAGTTTTGCATTTTATCTTCCCATAATCATAAACCCCCACAACAGCTGGAAACATTTCAGGAAAGAAAATTTTACAGGAAAAAAAAACAGATATATCTTCCAGGACCTAAGCATGCAGCTTTCCAATTGAATAGAGCTGTTAGAGCAAAAAGAGGTCTTTTTTTTTTTCTTTTTAAGAGTCTTCTGTTATTTTCTGGAGCTAAATATATACTTCTTCTTTGGCATCCTTGGAATTTTAACATAGAAGAGGGAACCAGAAATTGCACGAAGAAATCTCATTAAAAGCACGGCTGTGCCTGCTACTGGCTTGTGTCTATGGAAACAAACAATTTTTGAAACTCTAGATTTTCCTATGGTTTTTAGGTCCTAATAAGCTGTATCCATGTAAGAGCATTCTTATTTCTACCTGTTTAATTAGTGGGAAAAGTTTAATAAAATAGGTAGTTACACTTTCCTTTGTCTTATTAGAATGTGGGGGAGGGGGAAACTTGGCTCCTAAGATAAAAACTCCTTTAAAAAAAAAAAAAGCCCCATGTAAATCACATGTACCCTACCAGCTATTTTGTTGTGGCTGTATAGAAATTAATTTATTGATTTCAGTAGATTGCTTCTGAACAAGTCTTTCATAAAGATCTTTTTATTTGTAAAGTAATATGAAATTCGAACTTAGTTTCTATTTGAGGTTAGTCATGGTACTCCTGGAGATGTGCTTCCTTTAATTATTTTCTGATGAGAGACTCATTAGAAGATAAGGTGGTTTTTTAAAAGTCATAAAAACCTACCACATAATTTCCTTTACATCACCTTCTCAAGGTTGTTTCCCTCCTTATTACTTTTATTCCAAATTTTTATTTAACAAGTTTATTTGCTTTTTATTTTTCTACTTATCCCCTAATTTTTTCAGCACTTATATTCTACCCTCCTCCCTATCTAGCACATTGTGTCTTTTGACAATTTTTTTTCATAAAACAAACAAAAAAAGCAGTTCAGCTACTCTATAACTAACATATCTTCTGAGTCTTACTAAATCCAAAATATTCCACACCCATAAAGAAAGTGGGAAGGAGGGAAGTTCATTTTCTCACTACTGTGAAATGATGTCAGAAGGCTGTGAGATGAAAAGGGAAGAGGGCCTTAGCAAATGGCCTCAATCTTTCTGATGAAGGACTGGATGAAAAGATTCCCTGGCTGAAAAGGTATTTGGAAGGCAGAGGTAATTTATAAGATATTTGAGAAAAAAAGTTTTGGAGCAGCTGCTGTGGTATATAGAATAGAATTTAGGGAGGAATAGTGAATTGTGTTGATGCAGCAAATTGCAACTGATATTAGATAACATAAATCTATATATTTTTTTTAATTACAGCATTTTATCTTCAAAATATATACATAATTTTCAACATTTACCCCTACAAAATCCTGTGTTCTAATTTTTTCCCTCCCTTTTTCCTCCTCTTAGCAAGTGGTCCAGTATATGTTATATTAAACATGTGCAGTTCTTCTATACATATTTCCATAAATATGCTGCACAGGAAAAAGCAGATCAAAAAGGAAAAAAGAGAAAGAAAACAAAATATAAGCAAACAACGAAAAGAGTGAAAATACTTTGTTATGGTCCACATTCAGTTTCCACTGTCCTTTCTTTGGGTGCAGATGGCTTTCTTCATCACAAGACCATTGGAACTGGTGTGAATCACCTCACTGTTGAAAAGAGCCAAGTCTGTCAGAATTGATCTTTGTATAATATTGCTGTTGCCATATGCAATGATCTGATTCTGCTCATTTCCCTTAGTATCTGTTCATGTAAGTCTCCCCAAGCCTGTCTGAAATCATCCTGCTCATCATTTTTTAATATACTATAACTTGTTTAGCCTTTTTCCAACTGATGGGCATCCACTCAATTTCCAGTTTTTTGCCGCTACAAAAAGGGCTGCCACATTTTTGTACATGTAGTTTCCTTTCCTTTATGGTCTTTTTAGGATACAAACCCAGTAGAAATACTGCTGGTATCAAAACAGTTTGATAGCCTTTTGGGCATAGTTCCAAATTGCTTTCCAGAATGGTTGAATCAGTTCACAACTCCACTAACAATGTATTAGTGTCCCTGTTTTCACACATCCCCTCCAACATAGAATGGAGAGTTTTAACTAAGAATCATAATTGGAAAGGGAAGAGAGTAGCCAGAGCAGAAGCGATGGCCTAAGTAGGGAAGAAGTGTAGAGAAATTGCAGAGCTCAATAAAGACAAAGTCCAGAAAAGGTTAAGCACAGGGAGAGAGAGAATAATTTAATTGAAAATAAATTAATTTAACAAATGACAAAGCTATGCTGTTCTTGGTGAAGCTTCAGCTATAATAGAAAACTTGAGATAGTTGAAACTGCTAACAAATTCTTGAAAATACCTTACTGTAGTTAAATATTATATAAAAGTATTAAATCCTGGAATGGTGGATTTGAACATTTATATAAGAATGTCCTGCTCTGGGAACTACCTTATCAGAAGAATGGGAAATTCATTAATTTCTTTGCAGTAAGGAATCATGATAGGAAATGCATGTAGTAAGAAGAAAAATTATGTTAAGAAATTTTAGTCACAATCTGATCATGAAAACATTCTACATAAGGACTATAATAGATTACATGTAAAAATGTGAATATCATTCCATTCAACAAATGTTAAAACACCTATCAGTAGAAGAATTTTTGATAGGTCCTAGGAATACAAAACCAAAACTGTCCTTGCCCTCAAATAACTTTTTTTTTTTTTTTCCAAGTAACTTTCTGCTGGGAGGATTAGGTGAGTGGATGAAAAGCATTTATTTGATACTTATTTCTGTGCTATGAATACAAAAGAAAGGCAATCCTTTGCTCTCAGCTAGACAGCTAAGTGGCACAGTGGATTTGAGTGCCACATAGTGGAATCGGGAATATCTGATTTTGAATGTTAGGTACTTAATAGCTATGTGAACCTCAGTAAAATAAGCTAGAGAAAACCCAGTGTTCTTTACCAAAAAAAACTTCAAATGAATCCTTTGAATCAGACACAACTGAAATGACTGAACAACTTTATTCTTAAGAACTTTACATGTGTGGATAGAGCACCAGCCCTGAAATCAGGAGGAGCTGAGTTCAAATCTGGTCTCAGACACTTCCTAGCTATGTGACCCTGGGCAAGTCACTTAACCCCAATTGCCTCAGCAAAAAGCCAAAAAAAAAAAAAAAAACTTCACATGTTATTCCAGTAGACCACCTACAGGATTTGGGGTGTGAGAAACAACAAGATAATACAACAACTTACTTTTCACTCAATCCTGTGCAATTTCTATCCTCCAATAGCTCTCCAAGTCTATTGAACTATTTCTCCATTTCATTCTCAGCTGTCCCCTTCTCCTTTTGCTTTCAATTTTTCCCAACATCAGGCTCTTTTCCAATGAATCATGTCTTCTCATTATGTGGCCAAAGTGTTTAAGCCTCAGCTTCAGTATTTGGCCTTTCTGTGAATAGCCAGAATGAATTTCAAATATTGACTGAGTTGATGTTTTTGATGTTCAAGAGACTCAAAAGTCTTAACTGTGGGCCTTTCTTAGGCAAGGTGGTATCTTTGTTTTTTTTGCTGAGGCAATTGGGTTAAGTGACTTGCCTGGGGTCACACAGTTAGGAAGTATTAAATGTGTGAGGCCAGATTTGAGCTCAGGTCTTACTGACTTCAGGGCTGGTGCTTTATCCACTGTGCCACCTAGCTGCCTCTTTTTTTTTTTTTAATATGCTGTCCAGATTTCCCATAATTTCTTTCCAAGGAGTAAGTGGCTTAATTTCATGGCTACAGTTACTATCTGCAGTGATCTTTGAGCCCAGGAATATAAAATCTGACACTGCTTCTATTTTCCCAAGTAAAGTCAAAAAGTGATGGGACAAGTTGCCAAAATCTTAGAGGATTTTTTTCGTTGTTTTTATGTACTCCTTTTTCACGCCCTTCAAGAGGTGTCTTAATTTAAGTTCTCTTTCTGCCATCATTGTCTACATATCTGAGATTGATGTCTCTTTCAGCAACTTTAATTCCAGTTTCTGATCTATTCAGCCTGTTATTTTGCATGCTGTAGTCTACATATAAGTTAAATAAAAGTGTATAGCCTTGTCATACTTCTTTTCCAATTCCATTTCAGTTCTAACTTGCTTCTTGATCAGCATGCATATTTCTCAGGAGACAAAATAATCTGATGCTCCCCTCTCTTTGAGGACTTGGCACATTTTGTTGCGATCTATACAGTCAGAGACTCTTAGTGTACTCAATGAAGCTGAAATAGGTGTTTTTCTGGAACTCCCTTGCTTTCTTCATAATCCAGTGAATGTTGGCAATTTGGTCTTAGGTCTTATCTCTTTGAAAATTAGGTAATTATCAGTTCACATATTGGTGAAGCCTAGTTTGTAGAATCTTAAGTAGAACTTTGCTAACATGAAATGAATGCAATTATTCAATAATTTGAATGTTCTTTGGCATTGCCTTTCTTTAGAATTGAGACACAAACTGACTCTTTCCTATCCAGTGGTCACTGTTGAATTTTCCAAATCTGCAGCACTTTAACAGCATCATCTTTTAGGATTTTAAATACTTCTGCTAAAATTCCATCATTTCCACTAACCTTATTGTAAGCAAAGCTTCCTAAGACCCATTTGACTTCCTTCTCTAGCATGTCTGGCTCTATCAAAAGCTATACCACTGTGATTATTGCTAATGTTAAAATCTTTCTTATGTCGTTCTGTACATTTTTGAATAGGGCAATAAGGCAATTGATTTTGCCCTTTCTGGAGGCAATAATTCTGTGAACCTGAGAAGGAAAAGGGGGTATGCCCATGTTGGCAAAATGGAGATAATGGATAGAGACTAAAGAGGCATAGGCCAATGGAGTTCTGATTTAAGAGATTTAACTGTCCCTAGGCACAGCCACTAGTAGTCCAGTTTTGTTCAGCTGAAGCTAAAGACACATGGGTCCAGGAAGTGAAGAGCCATTATGCATAATATATAGAAACAAAAAAAAAATGATCTTTGTAATAGAACCATTTTATTTAGTTGTCTTATAACTTGTTCTGACTTAGTGCTTTAAAGTTAGTTGTGTGGATATTTTATCTTATAAATGGATTTCTCCTAAATGTAAAATGCTTCATGAGGGGGGGAAATTGTGATTAAACCAAGTTACTTAAATTGAAATTATTTTCCTTTTTTTGTAAATGAATAACTTTTAAAAATATGAAAATAAAAATGTTCTTTTTCATCCATGGACTTTTGCACTAACTAATAGTTTGGGGTTTTTTCAGTGATTACATCAGAAAATAATTTCTATATCCTTTCTCCACCTAAATTAAACTCTCCAGTTTTTCTTTCTTTCTTTCTATTCTTCCCTAACTTTTGGTTTGCAGTGGGAAGGTCCACAGTGGAAAAAATATTTTATCACTTCTCACAGTCCCTGAGGGAGTCCTTAAAAACAGCAAAAATCCATAATCATTCTGTAGCTCCAGAAAATAAATCAGGACAGTGGCTGAGTCTTAAAAGGCTTAGTAATTTGCCTAAATAGTGATGATAAGTAGTCCTTGCCTATTAAATTAAGCTTTCTCATTCTTGGTCTTTTCATCTGAAAAATGAAGACAAAAGTACTTAAATTCTGCTTTACAGGATTGTTCTGAAGAGAGTGTTTTATCAACCTTAATGCACCATATTATTTTTTTCCTATTCTTGTTATTTCTACTTGGGAACTAATAATAAAGCTATGATCAAAAATATTAATTTTTTTCATAAAGATAACTGATGTTTAAAAAATGCTTTGATATTACATATAGACATTATCACATTTGGACTTCACAACAACACAATGAGGTAGATACTAAAAGTCATGCATACCAGACAGCAGGTGGTATGGTACATGGAGATCAGAGCCTGGACTCAGGAAGACTTGAATTCAAAAACCAGAAGTTGGGTGTATCATCTATTCTTTGCCTAAGTTTTCTCACTTATAAATTGAGAGTGATCATGGCAGAAATCTCACAGGATTGTTTTGGAGGTCACATGAGATAGTGTGCTTAGTATGGTACCTGAGACATACTATAATAATACTATATAAGTATTCCCTTACCTATTATCTCCATTTTACAGATGAGGAAACTAAGGTTAAGTGACTTGCCCATAGTCACACAGTTGGCAGGCATTAGAAACAGGATTTAAACCCAAATTTTTCTGTCAAGTCCAATACACTATCAGCTACCCCATGCTGGCTCTAAACAAAACTGTATAGTCAAGCAGGCTTTTAGAAGGGGTTTTAGATAATATGGGTTCTGAAATTTAAAGGTCACTGACTTTTTTTTTTTTTTTTTTTTGCTTTCTGCTAAGGCAATTGGGGTTAAGTGACTTGCCCAGGATCACACAGCTAGGAAGTATCTGAGACCAGATTTGAACTCAGGTCCTCCTGACTTCAGGGATGGTGTTCTAACCACTGAGCCCCTAGCTGCCCCTCTGACTTTTATTTTTTAACCTTTTTAAAATAGGTTGGGATGGGGAAGATGGGAAACAATCTAGGGAATTGCACTGCACAGTTATGGCCACTGGTATTCCAAAGAGTCATAAAACCTCCAGATGGCCCCTCTCAAATACCTAGACACACCCCTTATCTTTTGGCTTCAGACTTAATATCTCCTGGCTTCTCAGAATTTATGATCCTTCCTCCATACCCCCAACCTGTCAGAACTGAATTGACAGTCCTTTCCTGGAACTCCAATCCTCCCAGTGCCCTACCCCTCCTTCTGCCTCTTGAGCTCTTTGTTCCCCTGAGAACTGGGAGCCCTATAAGAATCCTGTAACCAAACTCATTATTTCCTGGATACTTGAGATCTAGTGGGATGGTTAATGTTTGCCAGTCTAAACTCTCAATGGATTGTGTGCTTTGAGACAAGAGTCCCAGCATTCTCCATCCACAGCTATGTATTCTAAATTCTGCAATTAACATCAATTCACAATTCAGCAAGCAATATTTATACATTATATGAAACAAAAAAAAATATGCTCACTACAAACATAGCTGGTCATAAAAAGAAAAAGTACTTTTCTTAAAATTATTTCTTTTGCTATAGGACATACATAGATAAGGGAGTTTTCTTGCTTACTATATTAAAGGGAAGCACTTAGCAGACTGGATAAGGGATGGAGATATTTTAAAGTCTCTGAAATGCTTTTTTTTTTCTTTTTTTGTACTAATTAGAGAAGGAAAGAAGACAACTGAAGGAAACCAGCTGCGGCAGCTGGTCTTTGAGATTAATGCAGGGCACATATACATAAGAAAATAGGCTTATAGAACAATATGGAGTGAGTTACCTTCTAGAAATTTACTTTCAAAGAAAAGGAGGAAATAAATTATAAACAGCAATATCCTTAATACATTTCAAAAAATTTTGTGACAAATCATGCAGCTGTCATAAAATTGTCTATTATTTTATCAATAAGTATAGAGTATCCCAAGAGTATTAATGGCCTTTATATGTATATGTTATCCTATTTTATTATATTTTTAAGAATTCTGTGTTAAAAATGTAATAAAGTCTAAAATTTATTTGAATTAAAATTAAGCTAAAAATTACTTGTAGAGATTTTTTTATGTGAAGTAGAATGAAGTCTGATTTTTTTTTAATAAGAAAAAACTTTGTTCCTTAAATTCAACATTTATTGAGCACACAATGCAGTTGGTGCTACAAAGACCAAAAAAACTAGGAAGAATAATAGGATTAAATGTATATGCAAGTAATTAGACACTATCAAAGTAATTTGCATATTGATTCCTCAATTACTCTGTGAGCTTGAGAGCTAGGACTGTCATTTGCCATTGTTAGCATTTCCAACATTTTCAGAGTACCTGGCACATGTTAGGCACTTAATAAATATTTATTCAAAGATTAATTGCCCATCCCTATACCAAAGGTTTAGGGATCTTGTTTAAACATTTTTTCAGTTGTATTCAACTCCTCATGACCTTATCTGGATTACAGGAGTAGTTTGCTATTTCCTTCTCCAGGTCATTTTTTAGATAATGAAACTGAGGCAAATAGGGTTAAGTTATCTGTCCAGAATTACACAGCTAATAAGGGTCTTGAGACCATATTTGAATTCAGGAAGACTAGGTTTCTTGATTTTAGCTGTCCTTCCTCCTCCAAAATAATGTTAAAATGAAGTTTCCTAATCCTCAATTTGTCCCATGTAACAAAATTGCTACTTAAGGCTTTGTATAAATAGCATACATAGCTTGATGTCTTAGTGGATAGAAAACTAAAAGCTGTCAGAAATATCTGAGTTCAAATCCTACTTTGGGCACTTACTAGCTATGTAATCCTGAACG
>JAJPUD010002222.1:313362-336837 GCA_023553655.1 Myrmecobius fasciatus
TAGCATCTAATTACAAGATGTTCTTTTTTGATTAAAGCCACTAGCAGAATGTACTTAAATACTGAAACAGATCTGTGATTTCAGATTTCAGAAATGTAATTATTTCTTCCAATTATAATACAAATAACCCATCCATGTCTGTCTATGCTTTGGGTACTGTGGGGACTCTGTCCATAACCTCTCATAAGTTTGACAAAAGAATTTACTCATTTTCAACCCAGAAGTAATATGAAAATAATTACAAGACATTTTTCCCACAAATAAAATTAGCCCTAAACAGTTAGAAAAATATTAATTGCATGTGGGTAGGTGAAATGATAAAAATGACAGTTCTACCCAAATTACTTATAAAATACCATACCAATCAAACTAGAAAATTCATCTGGAAGAACAAAAGGTCAAGGAAAAAGGAATCAATGAAAAAAGTGATCTCAAGCTGTTTTATAAAGCAGTAATCATCAAAACCATCTGGTACTAATTCAGAATTAGCGTCATGCATCAATAGAATAGATTGTATTGTATGTATGTGTGTCTATAGCACAGTAGTAAATGACCATAGTAATTTAGTGTTTGACAAATCCAAATATCCAAGATTTTGTGACAAGATCACTTTCATAAAAATTTCTGGGAAAACTAGAAGTTATTTTGGTAGAAACTGGGTATATCTTACACAATGTACTGAGATAAGATACAAATATTTAGACAAAAGATATAAGCAAATTAGAGTAACAGAATTATTTCCCTGTGAGATTTATGGATAAAGGAAAAATTGATGACTAAATAAGAAAATATTACCGGCTATAAAATTGATAATTTTTTTATATCAAATTAAAAAGGTTTTGCACAAACAAAAATGCAATAAAGATTAGGAGAAAATTAGGGGGGAAATTGCAGCAGTTTTCTCTGAGAGGACTCATTTCTCAAATAAATGGAAAACTGAGTCAAATTTAAAAGAATGAGTCAATTCACTTAATACTTCTTAGCAAAGTCACTTAACCCTAATTGCCTCAGCAAAAAAAAAAAAAAAGTCATTTCCCTTGATAAATGGCCAGAGAATCTGAATAGTTTTGAGAAGGAAAAAAAATCAAAACTCTATACTTATTAAAAAATGTTCCAAAGCATTTTTGATTAGAGAAATACAGATTGAAACAACTCAGATATTACTTCACACTTATCAGATTGGTTTCTATGACAGAAAAGGAAAATGATAAATATTGGAAGGAATGTGGAAAAAAATAAGAATACTAATGTACTTTTGGTGAAGTAGTGTCCTGATCCAACTATTCTAGAGAGCAATTTAGAACTGCCCAAAAAGGGGTTATAAAACTGCATGATCTTTAACCCATTAATACTATTACTAGGTCTGCATCACATTGAGATTTGAAAAAAGAAAAATGACTTATATTTACAAAAATATGCATAAAAATTCTCTTTGTGAAGCAAAGAATTGGAAATTGAGGGTTGCCTGTCAAATTGGAAATGACTGAATAAGTTGTATTATAAGCTTGTGATGGAATGCTGTTGTGTGTAAGAAATAAGCTTGGAATGATTTACATGAACTGATGCCAAGTTAAGTGAGCAGAATAATTCAATGATCTAAGACAATTCCAAAGAACTTGTGATGAAAAATACTTTCCATCTGCAGAGAAATGGAGATACCAAGAGCCTAAATACAAATTAAAGCATTTTCTCCTTTATTTTTTTTCTCTTCCTCTATTTTCTTCATTTTTTTTTTTTTTTTTGCAACATTGCTAACATGGAAATGTTTTACAGGACTGTGCATGTATAATTATATCAAATTGCTTGCTATTTATTTTGAGGAGGGGAACTGGAAGGAGGGAATTTGGAACTGAGAATTTTTAAAAAAGAATGATAAAATTATTTACATGTAATTGAGGAAAAAAATAAAAATTAATGGGGGGAAAAAATTCACACAATGTGTCAAAAGTCTTTATCACTTCTTTTGACATCATGAAGATAACATAAGAGCACATATATAGGCTGGTCATCTTTTTGCTTTTGTGATGCCATCAAACCACCTTATCTTTAGATCGAGTATTTCCTTGTTGCTGTCCTTCACCCCATTTCTTCTGTAATTCTTTTTGTGGTCTTTTTCAGAGAGTAGAATGTTCTAAGACTCAGTGCCACTCAACACCAAAAGACTATTATTAAAAATATGGATCTTTCAAAGTTGACAAAAAGGAAAAATGACAGATGTTAGAAAGACTGAGAAAACAGGTACATTATGTACTGTGGTTAGAACTACAAAATGGTTTAGCCATTCTGGAAAGCAATTTGGAACTATGCTCCAAAAGCTATTTAAACTGCATACTTTTTGACCCAGTGATGTAATTATTAGATCTGTATCCCAAAATTATCAAAGAAAGAGGGAAAGAATTCACATATACAAAAATATTAGCTCTTTTGTGGCAGCCAAGAATTGAAAACTTGAGGAGGTATCTGCCAATTGGGGAATGTCTGGACAAATTATGGTATATGAATATAATAGAAGACTATTATATTGTAGGAAATGATGAAGTATATGTATGGTTTCAGAAAAGCCTAAGGGAAATTAATGAAAAAAGAAAAAGCAAATGAAGGTGGCCTAGCTGTACCAGATCTAAATCTATATTATAAAACAGCAGTCATCAAAACCATTTGGTACTGGCTAAGAAATAGACAGTAGATCAGTAGAATAGGTGAGGTTCATAGGACAAAATAGTAAATAACTATAGCAATCCAGTGTTTGACAAACCCAAAGACCCCAGCTTTTAGGATAAGAATTCACTATTTGATAAAAGTTGATGGGAAAATTGGAAACTAGTATGGAAGAAACTAGGCATTGACCTATATATAACACTATATCAAGATAAGGTCGAAATGGGTTTATGATCTAGATATAAAAAATATTAAAAACGAATTAGAAGAACATAGGATAGTTCACCTTTTAGATCTGTGGAGTAGGAAGGAATTTATGACCAAAGCAGATCTAGAGATCATTATTGATCACAAGATAGATAATTTATTAAGTTGAAAAGTTTTTGTACTAACAAAACTAATGCAGACAAGATTAGAAGGGAATCAGTATAATGGGAAAATATTTTTACATTCAAAGGTTCTAATAAAGGCCTCATTTCTAAAATATAGAGAGAATTTACACAAATATATAAAAATTCAAACCATTCTCCAATTGATAAATGGTCAAAAGATATGAACAATTTCCAGATGAAGAAATTGAAATTACTAGTCACATGAAAAAGTGCTCCAAATCACTATTGGTCAGAGAAATGCAAATTAAGACAACTCTGAGATACCACTGCACACCTGTCAGATTGTCTAAGATGACAGGAAAAGATAATGATGAATGTTGAAGGGGACGTGGGAAGGCTGGGACACTGATACATTGTTGGTGGAGCTGTGAACGGATCCAGCCATTCTGGAGAGCAATTTGGAATTACGCTCAAAAAGTTATCAAACTGTGCATACCCTTTGACCCAGCAGTGTTTCTATTGGGCTTATATCTTAAAGAGATCTTAGAGGAGGGAAAGGGACCCACATGTGCAGGAATGTTTGTGGCAGCCCTTTTTTTGTAAGGCAAGAAACTGGAAACTGAAAGGATGCCCATCAATTGGAGAATGGCTGAATAAATTATGGTATATGAGTGTTATAGAATATTATTGTTCTGTAAGAAATGACCAGCAGGACGATTTCAGAGAAGCCTGGAGAGACTTGCATGAACTGATGCTGAGTGGAATGAGCAGAACCAGAAGATCATTATACACAGCAACAAGACTATATGATGATCAATTCTGATGGCCATGGCTCTTCAACAATGACATGATTCAAACTAGTTCCAATTGTTAAGTGAAGAAAAGATCTATCTACACCCAGAGAGAGGACTATGGGAACTGAGTGTGGACCACAACATAGCATTTTTACTCTTTCTGTTGTTTTTTTTGTCAGGTTTTTTCTTTCCTTCTTGATCCTGTTTTTCTTGTGCAGCAAGATAACTATACATATATTGGATTTAACATACATTTTTACATATTTAACATGTATTGGACTACCTGCCATCTAGGGGAGGGGATGGGGGGGAAGGAGGGGAAAATGTGGAACAGAAAGTTTTGCAAGGGTCAATGTTGAAAAATTACCCATGTATATGTTTGTAAATAAAAAGCTTTAATTAAAACAATAATAATAAAGTTGGCAATGTTTAAAAAAAAAAAAAAAAAGGCCCAGGAAGAATTGTATAAATTGATTGCAAAGTGAAATGAGCAGAACCACAAGAAAAATTTATATAATAATATTGTAAAAATAAACAGTTTTGGACAACAGAGATGTGAAACATCTCAATGACCAAACACAATTGCAAAGGACTCATGAAAATGCTCACTAATTCCAGGGAGAGAAGAGTTAGAATCAGAGTTCATATTGAGGCAAATTTTTTTGATATGGCCATTGCAGGAATTTGTTTTGCTTGACTATACATATCTGTAATGTCTTGCTTTTCTTGTTTAGTGGAGGTAAGGAGGGAAAGAGTGTAAACCTGAAAGTGAAATAAAATTTCTATTTTCAAAAAATGGAAGAAAGCTGGTGGTATTAAAGGCATCTTAAATTTTCCTGAAAGCAATATAGACTCTGCTGTTTAATTTCAACTCATTGGAGTCCAACACATCCATTTTTACTATCTTTCTATGAAATATATACTGATGGAAAAACTCTGTAGGTTATCCTTTTTTTAAAATTTTTTTCATAAATCCTAATTGGCAATCTTAACATTACACATTTTTTATCTGCTTGATATTTTCTTTGTAGAAAGTTGGTAATAGATAAGAGTCTTGATTGGCAACAGATTGTTTCTATGAGACTTTACAATGTTCTGAGGCATAATGCATCTTGGAAACAAGATCACTTTAAGAGTACTTCAACATTTATCAAGAATCCCTCTTGAACTTAAACCCTGTGTTGAAATACCATTGCAAATGCCGTTAGCAAAGGTATCTTTCTCTGCTTCATGGTTCTCCAGTTAAGTTTAATTCTGTCACAGCTATCAAGGAATCTTAAATAATTTTGATATGTATGGGACAGACACATTCTTATTGGAAAAAAGCCATAAAGTATTTTGCTTTAAGAATAAGAATATAAGAAGAATGCCAGGCATTGTACTAAGTGCTTTACAAATAGCTCATTTTATCCTCCACATCTATAACAAGTAGGCGCTATTATCCCCATTTCCAATTGAGAAGACCAAGGTAGATGTTAAGTAACTTGCACAAGGTCATACAGCTAGTACATGTCTTAAGGCTGGATTTGAATTCAGGCCTTCCTTACTCCAAATCCAGCACTCATCCACTGTACCACTTACCTGCCTCTATTAAATTAAATACTTTTTTATGATTAAATAATACATATTGTATTTTTTAGTATTTGAACCTTTCATTCAATTATGTGTTGGTAAAATGTATGCTGTGTAATGTTTGTGAAATGTCTGGTTTCTACTCATTGGAGATATTCTTATTAAAAATTGCATATAGTTAGAAAAGTAGACCTATAGGTTAATAATTGATTATACAGATGTTTTCTTCGATAGAATATGAATAAATCAAAATATGTTTAAATGTCCACATACCATATATTTCAGAATTTGAACCTAAGTCCTTCCTATGGTCACTATTGATACCACCAATCCCCATTTTCACATCCTTTCAAAGGCAATTAATTTGAGGATTATGTAGGCTTATTCTTATCTTGTACCCACCATACCCAGGACTTGGCTTGTAGTAAGTATTTAATAAACACTGCTAAGTGAGTTTTCTACACCAAAAAACAATATACTAATCAAAGTCAAAGATACTTTGACTTTGACTGAGATAACAAACATTTGAATTTTACTTTCATGTCATAAATGTTTTAAGGTTTACAAGCCTTATCAGCAACCCTATAAACTCTATAATGCAATTTCATAGACAAACTGAGGCTGAGCATGATCAAGTGATTGGCTCATGATAACAGCTATTAAGTGTTAAAGGTAGGATTTGAACCCGGATTGCCAGTGAAGTAAAAGTCCAGCATTTATTCCCCTACTCAGTTACACTTTTGATAGAAATATGTACAAGATAATGAAGTTAACATGCAGTTCAGTTGTGTTCAATTTTTTGTGACCCCATTTCTGGTTTTCTTGGTTAAGATACTGGAGTGGTTTGCCATTTCCTTTTCCAGTTCATTTTACCAATGAGAAAACTGAAAGTAAAATGATTTGCGCAGGGTCACATAACTAGTAAATGCCTAGGGCAGATTTGAACTCATGAAGATGAGTCTTTCTGACTGCAGACCTAATACACTGTGCCACCTAGCTCCCTCATAAGAGTTCTTGCTAAAATTTTATCTTATGTAACACATTTAGTTCAATTGAACAAACATTTATTAAGCACCTAAAACTTGCTTAGTGAAAGTAACTGTGGGATCATGGATGGAAAGCTGATCTGGGACTTGGGAAGACTTGGTTCACATCCCACTACTGATACATACTAGCTTTGTTGACTCCAGATAAGTTACTTAACTTCTCATTGTTCTTAGCAACTCTCTAAGTAACTGAGTTCATACAAGAGTTGCATTTCTTGCATTAGCTGAGGACGTTCCCTCATCCAGAGCTTCTAGACCGTTGAAATCATATTTTTGGGTCCAAAAGCTAATAAATTGTTCTAGGATTGTGTAAGGATAGAAAAACTAAAAGGAAACTAACCCTGCCCTGAAGAATGGCAATATGGAATCTTTAGGGATACCCATACTTGGTGGAAAGAAGATTGATGCTGATCTAGCAAAGCAAAGGTGACTGAAAAGAAATAGAAAGGAAAGAAGAGAATTAAGAGAAAGCCATTTTATGGATGTCAGGAGAGGCTGAAATGACCTAGAAAAGAGAGTGAATAATAAAGCCAAATTAGACTGAAAATAATCTATTGAATTTAGCACGTAAAATGGATGGTAACCTGGGGGTGGAGGGAGGGGTTATAAAGGAATAGATTAATTGAAACCACTCAAAAGTATTAGGCAAAATTATAGAAAGTACCATATGTTTTACAGTGGAGAAAACTTACTCAGCAACATGATTTCTCAATGTAATGCTCAGGGAGGAACTGAGACAGTATCACACAGTGGAAATTAGGTAATACTTTATTGATGTTAATTGAGAGTTCAGAATCCATAGCTATGGATCGGGACTACTGGAACTATTGTCTCAAAGCACACATTCCATTTAGACTGGCAAACATGCCAGCCAAATGGATCTCAAGTAGGTCCAGCCCAGAGAGTTAGACTGACAGTCATTGCCAGCCGGCTGGATATCAATATCCAGCAAATAATAAGTTTGGTCATAGGATTCTTATAGGATTCCCGGGAACAAAGAGCTCACGAGGCAGAAGGAGCAGAAGGAAGGGTTGAGCACTGGGGGGAGATTGGAGTTCCAGGAAGGGCTATCAATTCAATTCTGAGTAGGGAGTGAAGGAAGCTTGGGAAAGAAGTAGAAGATAGTAAGCCAAAAGATAAGAGATGTTCAAATGGACCATCTGGAGGTTTTATGACTCCTTTGGAATGCTAGCCCAATTATTTCTGATGGTCAAGAAGTAGGGGGTTGCTACTGAGGCAGAACAATTAAAGAAAACTGAAACAGAGCAATTGAGGAAAACTAAGACATGGGACTGTGACACAACATCAAGAGAAGAACAAGTTCAACTGGTATTTTTGCTAGTTGGCACAAGAGCAAAGCCAAAATGCTGCCTAGCAATTACACTGGCAACTTCAATAATGGATAGAAGTTCTAGTTCTAAAATCCAGCTTTAAAAGTCTCTAGTAGATTTCCCTTCAGAAATATAAATTTTGTCAGAGGTTTCCTAGTCAAGAGGAATTAAGGGTAATTCTTAACATTGTTTTCAGAAAAAAAAATCTACATGGTAATGATGTATTGAATGGAATCTCTCACACAAATCTGGGACTATGCCTTCTCTGCTCTAAAATTTTCAGTGCTTACTAAGTAAAATTGAAATCGCTTATCTGGTATTAAGGATTTTTCACTATCTGGCATCATCTGTCTTTCTACTCTTATCTTAGACTATGAATATTCCTTCTAAATTTTCTGTCCTTTTAAACATACATTGACCAGCTCTTCTGTTCTGTCCTTTCTCCTTGTTCTGTGCCTAGAATTTTGTTGTTAAGTCATTTCAATCATGTCTGACTCTTCATCATCCCATTTGGGATTTTTTTTGGTAAAGAAACTGGAGCCTTCTCCAGCCCACACAGTTTATGGGGACTGGTCTGGGATCATGTGACCTGATAAGTGGGTGGGGTCTCAAGAGTTATCAGGCTGGAGTCCTGCCTTGCTTTAGGCATCCTGAAAACTTCCAAGACCTTTCCCTGCTTCCAAGGTCAAGTGACCCAAAGGGGAGAGACTCAGCAAAATGAAAGTCAGTAAATCTGCAGCAAATCCCAAGTCATTGGGATTGGATGGCAGTCAGGTAGGTGACTTTCATGCATGGGATGCCAAAGGGTAAGTGACTTGTGAGACTCTTGACTTGAGGGTTATAGACTCTGGAGAGGTGCTCGGGACCAGATTGGCCTTTTGGGGTCACTGTTGGCTGAGGGTGACTCCCCCAGATTGGGAGAGTGGGAAGGCTCAGCCAAAAGTCTTCCTCCACAAGAAAGATAGTCTCTCGGGAAGATAGAAGGGCAAAAAGTAAAATGATTAAATATTGTTGGTCTGTATGGGGAGGAACCTCCCAGGGCTATTTGAATATGTCCCACTTAAATCTGTATGTAAAATAGATTTCTGGGTGTAGAAATGAAACTTAAATTGAAACCCACAGTTCTAAGAGGGGTGGAAGTTATCTTGCCCAAAAATAAGAATGCAAACTCCTTAGGGGCAGGGACTGGGTTTTGTAATCAAAGGTGGTGGCCTGAGATTTGAAAAGAATCTTTTTTTCTTTTCCCCTAGCTTTCCACTATTATCTTCCTCTCCTGGAATGGAAGCTCCTTGGGGGCAGGGACTGGATTGACAGAAAACATCCTACTCTGTTAAGCTTTTGATACCCTCAGGCTTTCTTACCTCATTTTTTTTTTTTTAGAAAAGGTGCTTTAGAAACCCTAGCCAATGGGAAAAGGAACCAGGGGTTTGGGGAAGGGAGCTCCTGTTGGGGAATAAAAAAAAAAGGAATGCCCTTTCCCTGAATGTTTCTCTTTAAAATCCTGCTTTATGTATCAGAGACTGCACCCTTTCTCATAAGAACAAAATAAAACTTTTTCCTGCACTCATACTGACTTCTGATTGTTTTAGTGGTCACTACTGTCCCATACCGTAACTAAAAAGTTTGAAAATTGCTGATCTGGTCAAAACCATTTTATAGATGAGGAACTGAGACCTATAGAGTTTTAAGTGATTTAGCAGATAGCAGGACTAAAATGTGAATCCAGATCAGTTGGGACTATGTGGGATATTCAGGCCCTCATCTGAATTATTAATACTTCAGAAGCATCTCAAGGTATAGAAAAAAGGCTTTATTCAGGAACTCATGAGTTACCAGACGGTCCCACAATGGATCAATTAAGTTGTCCAAAGTTGGGAGAGCTACTGTCCAGTAAATTCTTGTGATTTTTATACAGTCCAGAACAAAGAAAGTCCCAAACTCATCCCCCCTTTTCCTTTCCATACATTCTAATTGGTTATATGTGCTTTGACTTTCCTTATTTAGGAACTGGAATGCTGACAGCCTATAAATCAGACTACTTTCTACTTTCCTCTCCACCCCGAAACCGAAACTTAGGCCCTCAGGCTTTGTCTAATTTAGTCTATGGTCCTGAGAGATCTTCACTCCAATTGTCACACTCAGTCCCCACTTTTTTATTTCATAATGTTTTGAAGAGCTCTCATCCCAAAATTTTTGCAACAGCCTGTTACTCCTAGTATTGACCTCCTCATCACCAGCATCTTCTTTATTTCCTGGGGTCCATCCTTGATGTTGCAGCATTAGCATATGCGTTTTGTTCTCATTCCCTAGAATTTCAGCTATGGTTTTATGTACTATCCCAGTAACAATACATATTATACAAGGTAGACAAATTGGTAAAAGTATTACTCCACTTAAAGCAATTAATCCAAACCATAATACCTGCTTCCACCAGCTACCATTGAACCAAGACCACCATGATGTACTGAACCAGGAACTCCAGGTTTGCACAGGGTTGTATACCACTTTCCTAATATTCTTGGTAATTTCCTTTACTATTTTCCCATTATCATCAATTTGCATACAACAAGTAGAAAAATTCAGCTTCCCATACACTCCCCCTTCCTCTGCTAGTAGATAATCCAAAATCAATCTGTGCTATAAGCCTGCCTCTCTGGTTTGGGTTGCCTGATCCGCCAATAAGTCCAGGGCTTTTGTTATCTGATTAGTGATAATTTCTAAGACAGCTTGGAGCCGAATTAACCTATTTAAAATATAAATAGGAGTTCTGTATCCCCAACTACCATCTTGAACCCAGGTGGCCGGTCCATACACCCAGATTATTCTTTCAAGTTACCATGTATCTCCCCATCCGTTAGCATCCCCAGTCTGTGTTAGGGAAGTATCAATTCTTCATCTTTCTTGCTTCAAATCATCATATAACTGGATTCCTAAATGATTCACACCATTTCCAGGCAAGAAGAAGAATTTCGGTCTAATTAATCCAACATTACACCAGTCCAGTTAAGGGGAAGGTGGGTATAAGCAGTTTGACCACAGATCCAATAATGTCCCTGTAAGGCAGGGTTGCTTGATTAAAAAATATTTGTCTTGTTGAACACCAGGGGATAATACTGTGAGTCTTTATTCCCCAATGGACCTCCCTGGTATAGGGTCCAAATATTATCCTGATATTGACATTTCCATAATTGCTGTTTACCTTTGAAGCTACAACTCATAATACTAGATTCAGACCTATCCTTTGTACTCCAAAAAGAGGTAAAATAACCAGACCAAACTGAATTCCACCAAGCCCATTGGTACCAGGGCCAGATTAGAACTCCCAATTCATTTCTCTTCATACATTCTGCTATTTGCCAAGGCCCAAATGGGTGACCATGCCTATTTCTAGTGAGTAAAACTGTTTATGTCTAATCTTTTACTCAGGAGCCAGGCTGGGCTTACTGGTACAGCTACCTAAGACCATTGGTCAAATTGCTGAGGTCCCCCACAAATCCAACAATCTTGAATAAGAAAGGTATCAGCAATTGTCTGCACCAGACTCTGGAAACTATTAGGGTTAGGGATCAGAGCGGTGGAAGCAAGTGCCAAAAAGAGCAATTTAATATACATGACAATTAGAATACTTGAAATATAAATTTACACAATCAATATCAGCAAGTCCTTGCTTTGAGTTGTAGTTTCAAGTCCCCTTTACAATCCATTCTTTTGAAGTATCCACAGGTCCTTTG
Source organism: Myrmecobius fasciatus (assembly GCA_023553655.1). Classification (NCBI taxonomy): domain Eukaryota; kingdom Metazoa; phylum Chordata; class Mammalia; order Dasyuromorphia; family Myrmecobiidae; genus Myrmecobius; species Myrmecobius fasciatus. The sequence goes on from JAJPUD010002222.1 coordinate 324,827, forward strand.
ACTCGAGTATGATGGGTCCAGCCACATTCACGAGTCCTTACCACAGTATCTGGAGTTAGAAGCACCTGGAATGGTCCTTCCCAGTCCGGGGTCAATTTATCCTCCTTCCAAGAGCGAATCAGAACCCAATCTCTGGGCTTGAAACAATGAACAGCAAATCCTGAAGGAGGAGTCTGAGCAACAAGACCCTTTAATTGCAATGTTTACAAATGATTGGCAAGAGTCATAATATAATTTCTTAAAAATATGTCTTTGGTTTCAAAAATTGGGTCTGATCCCCCTGGATTCATCAATCCTGGGTATGAGTGACCAAATAATGCATATGGGGACAGCCCAATATCCCTCTGGGGTTTTATCCTGACTCAGTAAAGCCAAAGGGCAAAGTGAACTTCTAGTCCAGGGAGGGGGTTTGGTCCAGTGAGAGCAGGCAGTGAGCTGATCCAGGTCCTAGAAGCAGGTCAGTATGATTCTAACTTGACCAAAATCTAGAACAAAAAACCCAAATCTAACAAATAAAGGTCAGAACAGTCTGAGACAGAAAGACTGGTGCACAAGGACCATTACAAATGTGGAGAAGCCAGTATAGATGTTCCAGCAGCCTCCATGTAAGGAGACAGGTTTGTCTCACAGGGCAGACAAATATGGCTGTTAGGCTACAGTTCCCATAAACAAAAAGCAGTTAGATCTCACAGACAACTGTGCTAATTGTCCTCTCAGTATGGAGAAACCTTTAAGGATCTGAATACCTACAGACACAAACATCCAGTAACAGACAGATGACCAGGCTGAATACTCATGTGCTGAAGCATAATGATTACATATAACCAGGTTGGAAACAGCAACATATGGCATAATTAAATTGCATCAATGATTCCTAGTGACTGTTGCTCTGATCATAGAAATCAGTCACAGAAAGAAAAACAGGGACTTGACTATACCATAATGTAATTAATTAAAACTGATCCGGAACACAGGGTAAAATAGCCTTAAGTAAGTTTTACTCCATGTAATTGTCCCAGTAACTTACAGAAAGTGGAACTTAAAATCTTAAATGATATTAGCTACAATCCCAAGAAGTTTTATCTCCAATAATAAATTCCATTAATCAAAATGTCAGATGAACCCTAAACAGGCATTTACCATGACCTTATATTGATAACAGTAAGAGATTTGTCACATGAACTTTCTGGAACTTATCTTTCATATCAAATACATGTTTCATGAGGTGAATATTACAGATCATTTTGCTTTAAAAATATCCAATACATAAAAATTCCAAATTGCATGTTGTCCTGAGCAGAAACATTTTCAAAGGGACAAAAGGCAAAAACTATTGTTCTCAGAATCCCTTCACATAATGAATAAGATTTTTAAATGATTCAATATTATCAATTAAAACTCATACAGAATATCTCACTTTCACATAAAAGACTCAGAAAGATTCTTAAAAATATCAATTACACTTTTGGAAATAACCCTACCAAATTATAGATCACATTTGTTATTATATTCCTTAAATAAGGAGACAATTCCGCACCTAGACAAATATTCAATCAATGAATATCATGCAAAAAAAATTTAAGCTGTCCCTTTAAAAACAACAACAAAAATACAACAAAAACAACATTCTTTGCTTCCCTTCTAAAGAAGCAGCCAAAAGTGGCTTCACCTTTGAAAAAGACCTTCTGGGTTTCTCCCTCCTCCACTCAACTTGTAAAAGATTTGCCTCTTCTCTTTTATTGCTACATGCCCTTTCCTTCTCTCTCTCTTCCCAAATACCTTTCCCTCTCCCTTTCTTTTGTTTCTCAATTCGTTATCCCATTTATATAAACCCATTTCTTTTCTCCTGTCTTTTTCCTTTCCTTCAAAACTTTCAAGATTCACAATATAGTTAATAGCTACATAATTCCACAAAACTCACACACATGTTCAAAATTAAATTTGACAAAATTTAAAGCATAACTCATAATGCTTACCAATTATCTGACATGTTTCAGAAGATAACATAAATTATCAGGACTCTTTAAAAAAAAAACAAAAAAACCAAGCTATTATCAAACTGAATCAAATTAAATACAGCTTTTAAAAATATTTTTCAGTATTGATGGTTCAATATTCAAACAAATTTCTAAGGTCTTATACCCAAAATAAACAATCTAGCATGCACAAGGCAACAGAAATTATAAAAACCAAATATCCATAAGTCCAAAAGGATATGGCTTTTTTTCCCTCACTTGAATAAATTTCCTAAATTCCAACTGAATGTTGTATGCAAACTGAATTACCATTTGGTTGTATGTGTACATGCACATACACACATATAATTTTCAACTCCAAAACTTTTTTTTTCCTCCCAAGTTTTTTTTTTTTCTTCAACACTAATTGACTTCCACTTCCTTTGTTCTCTCTCTTCACCTCCCCCCAGGCAGAGCTGTTATCCCAGGAAGGGATAATTATCCCTTTTGCTGCTCCTATCAGGCTTTTTATTGCTTTCTCTCTCTGCTAGAGTTTAAAACAGCTAAACTTTTTCTCTTCCTTTTTCTTTCAAATTAGCTCAAGCAGGCTACAATTAAGTACAAGTTGAAAACAACCAGCATTTTCAAGTACCTTGGCTTTTTTTTTTTCTATTCTAATTCAACCTCCTCCATGGAGTTGCCTGTGACACTAGGAGGTGGAAGTATAACAAAGAATCCCAGGGATGGGATGGGATTTTTTCTATCTCATTCTTTCTCCACTTTTTCTCTGCCTCTGGCATTGTACTTTGGGATCTTATCTCAATCTTGTAACCAATTCCCTAGAGCACTAAAAATTAAATTCCCTGATCCTTGTCCTGATTCTCATTTTTCCTTTTGGATTTCAATTTCCCCATGTTTCCTTCCTATACTGGTGTAGGTTACCCTATCACCAAACAAGCAACCCCTGGAGAGCTTTAATAGAGGTGTCCTTCCTTTGAGACCAAAGAAGTCCCCCAGAAATTAGAGAGCTAATCTCTCCCTCGCCAATAGGCCTCCAGACCACCCCGAATGCTTACCTGGAGAGCTACTCCTGTAGGTCATTCTGGCTGTGCCAGCCCTCAGGACTCTCTCTCTTTTTCCCTTTGTTCTATACTGAGTTCCCTTGCCTCGGGCTGTTAGATTCCCCAGAAGGAGGGAAATATCTCAGAACCAGTGGCCCTTGGACAAAATTTTCCGGGGGCGCTCCTGCCGCTGATCCGAGACCACCCCCCCCCCACAGCCTCCCCAAAGAATCCCTTCTATCCCGGATAAGCCCCCAAGTCTGTGTGGGATATTCAGACCCTCATCTGAATTATCAATACTTCAGAGGCATCTCAAGGTATAGAACAAAGGCTTTATTCAGGAACTCATGAGTACCAGGCTGTCCCACAATGGATCAAATAAGTTGTCCAGAGTTGGGAGAGCCACTGTCCAGTATATTCTTGCGATTTTTATACAGTCCAGAACAAAGAAAGTCCCAAGACCACTCCCCTTTTCCTTTCCATACATTCTAATTGGTTAGATGTGCTTTAACTTTCCTTATTTAGGAACTGGAATGTTGACAGCTTATAAATCAGACTACTTTCTACTTTCCCCCCTTGACCACATGATTCCCAGGAAACCGGAACTTAGGCCCTCAGGCTTTGTTTAATTTAGTCTATAGTCCTGAGAGATCTTCACTCTGATTGTCACACTCAGGATATTACCCCCAAGGAGAAACTGCCATCTGGTAGCTTTTAATTAATCACTTTCTAATTAGATATTAAACTTGGTTCTTTCCAATTGCTAAAAGACTCCAAATACCTGGAACAAATTGTTGTCTAATTACAGCTGTGGTGAACCTTAAACATAGTATTCAATTTTAAAACTATTATGAAAAGATAGAAAAAAAAAGTCTAAATATATTTTGAATAATTCAGATGAAATTCAGTCATCCTTTCCCTTTCATGGGTGTTTTTCTGGATAGTTTACAAATCTGTCAGATTGTTGTTCTCATTGTTGTTTGTATGTCATTTTGGAAGAGAACCAGTGTCGTTAAGAATGTGATGTCTTGACTTGCCCATGAATTGGATTTGAGTGAAACAGCAGCAGCAGTCATCAGCCTCCTTCTTTCCTTCAGAGTCTTCAGTGTCCAGTGGCAAAACAGAGGATTAAAACAGCATTAAGTTGGAAAAGTATCAAGTGTTGATGGGTAGGCTGAGCTAATATAATAAAAATAACAATACTACCTAAATTAATCTATTTATTCAGTGCCATACCAAACTCCCAAGAAATTACTTCACAGGGCTAGAAAAAATAATAAAATTCATCTGGAAGAAAAAAAGGTCAAGAATTTTAAAGGAATTAATGAAAAATATGCAAATGAAGAGCTAATTGTACCAGACCTAAAACTATATTATAAAGCAGCGGTCATCAAAACCATTTGGTACTGGCTAAGAAATAGAGCAGTCTATCAGTGGAATAGGTTAGGTTCACAGGACAAAGTAGTCAATGATTATGGTAATCTAATGTTTGACAAACCCAAAGACCCCAGCTTTTGGGATAACTGACTATTTGACAAAAACTTCTGGGAAAATTGGAAATTAGTATGGAAAAGACTAAGCATTAACCCACATCTAACACCCCCTACCAAGATAAGATCAAAATGGGCTCATAATTTAGACATAAAGAGTGATATTATAAGCAATTTAGAAGAACAAAAAATAGTTTGCCTCTCAGATCTGTAGAGAAGGAAGGAATTTGTGTCCAAAGAAGAACTTGAGTGCATTATTGAATGAAAAATGGATAATTTTGATTATATTAAGTTTAAAAGGTTTTCTACAAATAAAACCAATGCAGATAAAATTAGAAGGGAAACAATAAACTGGGAAAAATTTACATTTAAGGGTTCTGATAAAGGCCTCATTTCTAAAATATATAGAAAATTGACTCAAGAATTCATGTCATTCTGCAGTTGATAAATAATCAAAGGATTTGAATAGGCAATTTTCACATGAAGAAATTAAAAACATTTCTAATGTTACAAAAGGATGCTCTAAATCAGTAACAAATTAAGACAACAATTCTGAGGTAACACAACATACCTCTCAGATTGGCTAAAATGGCAGGATGATGAATGTTGGAGGGCATATGGGAAAATTGGGATACTATTGCATTGTTAGTGGATTTGTGAACTGATTCAGCATTCTGGAGAGCAAACTATGCCCAAAGGGCTATCAAATTGTACATACCCTTTGATCCAGCAGTGTTTCTACTGGGCTTGTATCCTAAAGAGATCTTAAAGGAAGGAAAGGGACCCACATGTGCAAAAATGTTTGTAGCAGCTTTTTTTTGTGGCAAGAAATTGGAAACTCAGTGTATCCCCATCAATTGAAGAATGGTGGAACAAGTTATGGTATATGAATGTTATGGAATATTATTGTTCTATAAGAAATGATCAGCAGGATGATTTCAGAGAGGCCTGGAGAGACTTGCATGAACTGATGCTGAGTGAAATGAGCAGAACCAGGATATCATTATACACAGCAACAGCAAGATTATTCATTTGATCAATTCTGATGGACATGGTACTCGTCAACAATGAGGTAATTCAGACCAGTTCCAATGGTCTTGTGATGAAGAAAGCTATCTGTGCTTAGAGAGAGGACAGTTGGAACTGAATGTGAACATCATAGTATTTTCACTCTTTTTGTTGTTTGCTTGCATTTTTTTCCTTCATTTTTTTCCCCTTTTGAATCTGATTTTTTCTTGTGCAGCATGATATTTGTGGAAATGTTAGAGAATTGCACTTTTTAAAATTAAAGCTTTTTATTTACAGAACATGTGAGTAATTTTCCAACATTGGCCTTTGCAATTTTCTGTTCCAAATCCTTCCCTCTTTCCCCCCACCCCCTCCCCTAGATGGCAGGTAGTCTAATACATATTAAATATGTTAAAATATATCATAAATCCAATATATGTATAAATATCTATACAGTTATCTTGCAGCACAAGAAAAATCAGATCTAGAAAGAGAAAGAAAAAAAAAAACCTAAGAAGGAAAAAAATTGCAAGCAAACATCAACAGAAAGTGTGAAAATGCTATGTTGTGATCCACACTCAGTTCCCACAGGCCTCTCTCTGGGTGTAGATGACTTTCTTCATCACTGAACAATAGAAACTGGTTTGAATCACATCATTGTTGAAGAGAACCATGTCCATCAGAATTGATCAATCTGATCAACAAACATGGTTTGTTGTTGCTATGTTTAATGATCTCCTGGTTCTGCTCATTTTCACTTAGCATCAGTTTATGTAGGTCTTTTCAAGCTTCTCTAAAATCATCTTGTTGGTTGCTTCTTACAGAACAATAATATTCCATAACATTATATGATTTTTCTTGCACAGCAAGATAAGTGTGGAAATATGTATACATATATTCTATTTGTCAAGTATTTTAACATAATTAACATGTAATGGATATCCTGCCATCTAGGGGAGGGGTGAGGACTAGGACGAAGAAATTTGTAACAGAAAGCTTTGTAAGGGTCAGTGTTGAAGAATTACCCATACATGTGTTTTGCAAATAAAAAGCTTTAATTAAAAAATTCCATAACATTCATATGCCATAATTTATTCAGCCATTCTCTAATTGATGGGCATCCATTCAGTTTCCAGTATCTAGGCACTACAAAAAGAGCTGCCACAAACATTTTTGTACTAAGTGGGTCCTTTTCCCTCCTTTAAAATCTCCTTGCGATATAAGCCCAGTAGAAACTGCTGGGTCAAAGGGTATGCACAGTTTGATAACTTTTTGAGCATAGCTCCAAATTACTCTCCAGAATGGTTGGATCTGTTCACAGTTCCACCAACAATGTATCAGTGTCCCAGTTTTCCCACATCCCCTCCAACATTCATCATTATCTTTTCCTGTCATCTTAGCCAATCTGCCAGGTGTGTAGTGGTATCTCAGAGTTGGCTTAATTTGCATTTCTCTGATCAATACTGATTTGAAGCACCTTTTCAAATGACTAGAGATAGTTTTAATTTCTTCATCTGAAAATTGTCTGTTTATATCCTTTGACCATTTATCAATTGGAGAACAGCTTGAATTCTTATAAATTTGAGTTAATTCTCCATATATTTTAGAAATGAGACCTTTAGGCCCCACATGTGCAAGAATGTTTGTGGCAGCCCTTTTTGTAGTGGCTGGAAACTGGAAAATGAATGGATGCCCATCAATTGGAGAGTGGTTGAATAAATTATGGTATCTGAATGTTATGGAATATTATTGTTCTGTAAGAAACGACCAGCAGGATGACTTCAGAGAGGCCTGGAGAGACTTGCATGAACTGATGCTGAGTGAAACGAGCAGAACCAGGAGATCATTAGTCACAACAACAATAATATTACATGATGATCAACTCTGTGATGGACATGGCTCTCTGCAACAAAGAAATGTCTCAAACCAGTTCCAATTGTTCAGTGAAGAAAACCATATACACCCAGAGAGAGGGATGTGAAATGTGGACCACAGCATAACATTTTCATGCTCTCTATTGATGTTTGCTTGCATTGTGCTTCCTTTCTCTGATTTTTTTTTTCTTGTAGATAGGATTTTTCTTGCACAACAACTTGTCAAGTATTTTTTTTCTTCCAAATTGATTTTTTTTTATTAAAGCTTTTTATTTGTATAACATATGTATGGGTAGTTCCCCAGCATTGATCTTTACAAAGCTTTCCATTACAACTTTTACCCCCAGTCCCCTCCCCTCCCCTAGATGGCAGGAAGTCCACTACATGATAATAATGTTAAAATACTTTACTATTCAATATTGTATTAGAAATGCTAGCTTTGGCAATAAGACAAGAAAAAGAGATTAAAGGAATTAGAGTAGGTCATGAGGAAACCAAATTATCACTCTTTGCAGATGATATGATGGTCTACTTAGAGAACCCTAGAGGATCAACTAAAAAACTATTAGAATTAATCCACAACTTTAGAAAAGTTGCAGGATACAGAATAAATCCACATAAATCATCAGCATTTTTATACATCACCAACAAAATGCAACAGCAAGAAAATAAGTGGTGGTGTTGACAAAACTTTTAAAATGCATAGTAGAGATCATGAAATTCAATAGAGGACCTGGAGAAACAGGGAGGTACTGATTGGGTCCATTACACATTTGCTAGTTAACCTTAACTAGGCCCCCAAGGCAGTTATTCTATTCTTCCCTAATCAATTCCCTTAACCTACTGTCCACACTCAGTGTTTCAAACCCTCTTATTCCTCATATCTCCCAAGCCAGCCAATTCCCCATTCTTTTTGCTGAGGATTTCACTTCATGATTCATCAAAAAAGTTAAAGCCTCTTACTGAGAGCTTCCTCTTCTTTCCTCAATTCACTTCACTCAAACATCTTCCCCAACTATCTTCTTTTTTTTCTACTCCATTTTTCTGATTAAATAAAAATCTTTTGTTCTAGAATTACCATATAGGAAGTTGTAAAAAAAATTTTTTTTTCAAATAGCAACTATTTATTTTCTCTCTTATACCTTTTCTTCACTGAAAACACAAACAAGGAAAGAAAAACAAAATTGTCCCAGCTATCTTCTCCTTTATTTCGATCTTAGCTGAAGGCATGACACTTCTTGCCAAGATCAAACCCTCCAGTGCACCTATGGTCCCATCCCCTTTGATTTTTTTAGCAAATTGCCTCGACTATTGTTTTCATTCTCTCTCTCTCTCTCTCTCTCTCTCTCTCTCTCTCTCTCTCTCTCTCTCTCTCTCTCTCTCTCTCTCTCTCTCTTATCCTCCAAATCTTCATATTTACTAGTTCCTCTGTTGCCTACAAACATACTCATATGACCTTCATCTTAAAAACAAACAAACAAAACCTCAAATGAGTTATCCCCTCTGCTATTATTCCTTAGCTCTCCTCTCTTTCTTAGGTAAGTTTCTTTCTTTCTTTCTTTCTTTTTTTTTTTTTTCCTGAGGCAATTGAGGTTAAGTGACTTGCCACAGCTAGGAAATGTTAAGTATCTGAGACCAGATTTGAATTTAGGTCCTCCTGACTTCAGGGCTGGTGCTCTATCCACTGCACCACCTAGCTGCCCCTTAGGCAAATTTCTTGAAAAAGTTGGCTACACTCAGTGCCTCCATTTCCTGTTCTCTTATTCTCATAACCCTCTATAATCTAACTTCCACTTTCATCATTTAACTGAAACATCATCCTCCAAATTTGCCAATAATCTCTTCATTGCCATATCTAATAGCCTTGTCTTCATCCTCATCCTTCTCTGCAGCATTTGATGTTGTTGATCACCTTCTCCTTCTCTTGCATATTCTTTCTTCTCTAGGTTTTCATGACATTTCTCTCCTGGCTCTCCTCCCTGGTATGACTGCTCCTTCTCAGTCTGCTTTATTAATTTTTTCATTCCTCATATCCACTAACTGTGGGTCACCCCCAACAGTTTGTACTGGATCTTCTTTTTTTCCCACCAATTCCCACAATTATGATCTCTAAATGATTATTTCTAAGCAAATGTTTCTCAGATCTTTATATCAAATTACAATCTCTCTCTTCAGCTGTGATCCCATACCATCATATTGCTTATTGGACATTTTGAAACAGATAATAGTCATGGCAAACTCAATATATATAATATGTAATTAGTATCTTTCCCTCTAAACAATCCTTCATCCAAACTTCCTTATTGTTGTCAGTAGCACTACCAACCTCCCGTTCTTATAGGCTTACAATTTCAATGCCATTCTCAGCAGCTTGCTTCTGTATTGATGGCTTAAGAGAGGGGAAGGACAGAGATGTTAGGAGAAATATTGGTTTAAAAAGATTTAAATAAAATTATTTTAAAACAGTGGTTTCCTTTTTTAAATTTGTATTTAGTTTTTTCTTTCCAACTAACAAACATTTTTTTCTTGTCTTCCCATTCCTTGGATGCAGGGAGGTAAAGGAATCCTTTATAACAAATTTCTATAGTCAAGTAACATATGTTGAAAAAATATGGCTCATTTTGTACATCAAGTCCATTAACTCTTTGTCAAGAGGTGGATAGCTTGCTTTATCATAATAATCATTGCATTGAGCTCTTAAGTCTTTCAAAATGAATTTCTCTTTTAAACAATATTGGTGTTATTGCATTAATTGTTCTCTTCATTCTGCTCATTTTACTCTGTATCAATACATGTAATTCTTCTGTGTTATTAGCTGGAGCCTTCCATCTCCTGCTGGGTGCAGCATGTCCCCTGAGGAAAGGCTGAAAGGGACCAGATTGGATGTCTTTCATCTGCCCTAGAGAAAATGCTTCCATCTATATCAGTACAAAGAATCTTTAATCTCATTCTGACAGCCCAGAGTCCCAAATAGGATGTAGAGATGTCCCAGTGCAAAGAAGAGCAACCTTCCTTTCAACTTCATGTCTTCATTTTTCTCTTATCCTTGTCCTTTGAGGCTCCCCTTCATTGGCATCTTCCATTCAATGAAGAACTTTTTCATACCCTTCATATACCAGAGACTCTGAACTCCTATAAATCATCATCTAAAACACATTCCCCATTCCCTGTGACTCCATTTTTCACTTTTATCCTCTTCAACTCTCCCACTCCAAAATATAATTCTAACTCTACCCAGCACTTATACTACGCCCATTGAAATGTTTTTTTTTTTTTCCATAAGCAACAAATTTCCTTCATCTTTAATCTGTTCCTCTCCTATTCACATCTACTAACTCTTTTGAAAACCTGATTTCCCTCAATGATGTAGCTTCCCTCTTTTTGGTAATGACTTTGCCTTCCCTCCTTTTCTTTGATTCATTGGTTGAAGTGGAGGATTTGGAAAACTCATTGCTACTTCCAGGTTCTCTTCCTTCTCCATCACTTATAATCTCTTTCCTTTGAAATTCATGCTACTACCCAATCAAAATCCCAGTCTACAAACTTGTCTACAATAGGCCATTCTCCTTCCTTCTTCAATGAGTTTAATATCTTGTTAACAATTTTCTCTCCTTCTCAACTTCTGCCCTCTTAGTAGGTGATTTTAATATACATAATAATTCTCTCAAACATCCTATCCACTCAGTTCTTCAATCTACTCATTTCCCATGAGCTAGTCTATCCCACCTCAATTATATACAAAGATTTTCATACCCTTTATTTTCTATCACCCAAAAATTTACCATCTCTGTGTCCAATAATTCTGAAATTTCATTATCCAACTATTAATTTTTCACATCTCTCTGCCTTCCTTACCTAACCCTATTCTTCATCTGCACCATGACCTCTAATCCCTTGACCTTTTAATTATTTGCTATCTGGGCCTTAGATTTGAAAAGAATCTTTTGTTCTTTGTCCTTTGCCCTCCACTGTTATCTTTCCCCTTCTAAAATGTTAGCTCTTTGGAGGCAAGGACTGGCTATGTAATGAAGAGTAGAGATTGAGGTTGTATAACTTCTATAACATCCAAATAAGGGGGAATTGGGGGAAGGACTTGTGCTTCAGGATAGGAAATAAAGTACTACCTTTCGAGTTTCAAAGGTATGTCTACTAACCTAGGCACCCATTCTGGCAAGAATGTAAAATAAATTTTTCCTGCATTCAAAAAAAAATTGTCTCCTCCCGTTTGACTCCTTCAACTCTATACTATCCATCTCTCTTGAATCCCAGCCCCTTTATCATATCAACAGTTACATCCAATCATTCATCACCTTCTTTTCTTACTAAAGGTGAAAGATTTTGACTGGGTTCATTGCAAATTTATTTACCCTAAATTCAACTGGGCTCTCACTGCTATTTGGCTCTCACTGCTACTTGGCAATTCTATTATATCTCCCTTATCAACTCATTATTCACTCTCTACAATAACTCTTTCAAACATTTTCATCCCTCCTCAAACTTCCCTTGGGTTCCCTCCCTCCACTCTCTCAGTTGAGAACTTTGCCTCATATTTTATGCAAAAGAGAAAGAGAGAGAGAGAGAGAGAGAGAGAGAGAGAGAGAGAGAGAGAGAGAGAGAGAGAGA
>JAJPUD010002223.1:7009-47578 GCA_023553655.1 Myrmecobius fasciatus
CATGGAGTTCTCGATCAGCCACGGCTCCGGCTCTGAGGTCGCCAAGACCTATGACTTCCTGGTCATCGGCGGCGGTTCTGGCGGCCTGGCCAGCGCCCGGCGTGCGGCCGAATTGGGAGCCCGCGCCGCCGTGGTGGAGAGCCACAAGCTGGGCGGCACCTGCGTGAGTACGCCGCTGGGGGCCCCGGCGCCCCTTCCCCTGCCTCTCGGTACTCCCGCAGGGAGGAGGAGCACTGTGTGTGCCCGGGGCCCTCGCTTGCGCAGATCCGAACCCCCGTGTTCCGCTCAAACCCCCCCTCCCCCCCAGTCCTTGCCAGCGCCACTCGGAGCCCATCCTGCCTTGGGAGACCTTCCTGTGTCTGGAGAGCTTCCCATTCTCTAGCCCTCCACGCTGGCCCCTCCCTTCTGAGCCCGGGAGCTGGGACCGTTGGTCTCTGGGAGAAGCTCCCCGGAGGCCTCCTGGGGAGGGGGTTGCCCTTCACCCCAAGCCCCGACCGCGCTGGGGCTGGGGCCATGGCCTCGGTCTTCCCTGAGTAGGAGGCAGAACCACTTGTGGGTCTCCGAGCATCCTTAGTCCTTGTCTCCTTGTCATAGACAGGGCCGGAGTTTGGGTGGACAGAATAGGGGGAAGGGCCCCTGCCCTCCTGGTCTGGGTTGGCACGGATGGGTGAGAGGGAAGAGGAGTCTTTTACATGCTTTATGAAAGAAGTGGAAACTGAGGCCTGGATGGGAGTGTAGAGTGGCCAAAGAGAGGACTGAGGCATCCTGCAGCTAAGGCTGGATGGGCCTCCCTCAGGGGGGAAAGTGAGGCTCCGGTAAGGGAAGCGGGTTGCCAAGCTTACACAGGGCTAGTGAAACAGGCTGGGCCATCCTGGCTGCGGGTTTGCTTCTTCCCTAGAAGGGAGGCTCTGCCTTGCTGACTGTCCCCCTACCCTAAATGGACCCCCATTTTACAAAGGAGTAAGCAGAGGCAGCACCGTGAAGGGACTTGCTTATGGTTCTCAGTGAGTCACAGAATTGGAATGACCAGAGATTTTAAGGGAGGAAGGGAAAGGATCATCCCTAGTGCTTTGTGCCCTCCCTCCCGCCCAGGTCAGTTTTGACTCCCTGTTGCCTCCAGAGTAAATACAGAAATGCTTTGGTTGACATTCAAAGCCCTTGGAACCTGTCCCCTCCTATTCTTCCAAGCCACCTGGTGACCTCAGCCTCCCCCTAAAGTCCCTCTATCTCTAGTCTCCAGGCCTGGAATGCTCTCTCCTCTGCTCTAATGACCGACCTCCCTGGCTTCTCCGCTAAAATTCCACCTTCTACTGGAAGCCTTCCCCAACCCCTCCTAACTCCGGGGCCTTTCCTCTGTAACTTGTTGTTGAATCGCGTCTGACTCTTGTGACCCCGTTTGAGGAAACTGAGGCAAACAGGGTGAAGTGACTTGCCTAGGGTCACCCAGCTAGGAAGTATCTGAGGCCTGATTTGAACTCAAGGCTTCCTGACTCCAGGCCCAGTGCCCTAACCACTGTGCCACCTAGCTGCTCTGTTAGCTAGCTCTCATTTATCCAGTCTGTAACTTGGGTGTTTGCTTGATGTCTCTCTATAACAAGTAGCAAGTGCTTAATGTTTATTGACTTCCTTGAACTTGGGTCTAATATCACTAAATCCAGACCTGTTTCTAACACATGACTCTCTGCCCTGTTCTTTTTTTTTACCCATTAAATTTTATATATTTTTTAATTCACAATAACTGTTTTCTCTCCTTCCCACTTCCCTTCCTGGGAGGCATGGGAGAGGAAGAACAGCTAACTTTTTGTAACAAATATTCATCTATCAAAGTGAACTCCCACAAGTCAAGGCCCAAATCCTTAATGACTGCTGGCCAGAATTGTTGGGTTTTTCCCGCCCCATGGGTACTCTTTGTGCTTGCCCCATGAGCTTGAGATGCAGGCTTATTCCTTTTCCATTAGACTGACAGTGCCTTTCTTTGGATTGCCTGCATTTGGCACCATGCCTGGCACACAATGGGGTCCTTAATAGATGCTTAATCAAAGTCAGCAGACTGCTGATGGAGTTTTGTTACTATTGCCTAAAGCTTCAGCCTTGTTTTTAAAACATTCCCCGGGGGTAGTGCACAAAACCTGACCCACCCCGGCCCCTTGAGTTGCAACACTGAACCACAGCTCACCAACTGCCATCTTGATTCACTCTTCCTCTCCCACGTTCAGTGGACCTGGCCCCATCTGGAAAGTGAGATAGAATCATCTTGGAACATATCTCTCCTTCCCTTGAATGGTATTGAATGAACCTCAAAGATACCCCAGAAAGGCATCGTGTTTGTGGTTGTTCAGTCACTTTTTAATCACATCTGACTCTCCATGAGATGGATTTTCTTGGCAAAGATGCTGGCCTTGTGCTTCTCCAGCTCATTTTACAGATGAGAAAACTAAGGCAAACAAGGTTAAATGACATGCTTAGGGTCGCAAAGATGAGGCTGAATTTGAACGTGAGCATTCCTGACTCTAGGCCCAGAGCTCTATCCATTATGCCATTTAGTGGCAGTCTTGTGTTACAGCTGAGCAAACAGGCCTGAAGGGGTAGTATAGACTGTGGATTGTGGTGTTCAATAGAGTGAGTGATGAAATTCTGGGTTTGTCTCCAGCTCTACTGTTTGCCCCCAGTGTGACCTTACACAAGTCCCTGTTCCCTCTTTCCTCTTCTGTAAAATGAGAGGGGTCAGATAAGATGACCTCCGAGGTTCCTTTCAGCTCTAGACTTTGGGCAAAGCAATCATCCCTAGTGGGATGATCCCTACAAAGAGCCAGATTTCTGTTAAAGTCAGGAGTTAGAAGAAAGCACTGGTGTGGACATTCTGGCAAACCCAGGAATCTGGGCTAGGAGGTGGGCAGCTTGGGTTGGAGCCACATTGTTGGGAAGGACATAGAACAAGAATAGGGAAATCATAGGAAGGATGGGCATGTGGCAGACAGAAGTTTGTGCCATCTTGGGATGGGTTAAGAGAGAGCCAGTTTCCAGAAAGAGGGAAGTAATGATCCTTCTATATTTTGCACTTACCTGCAATATTGTGCCCATTGTGGGCTTCCTGATGTGAGAAGGACATTGACCAGCTGGAGAATATCCAGCATGGGGAAAGACCTGGAGTCTGTACCATATGAAAGAAGATTGAAGGAAGTGGGGATATGGATTTTGGAAAAGGGAAGTGTCAGGGGCAACATGAAAGCTTTATTCACATATCTGAAGGGCTATCATGTGAAGGAGGGATCGGCTTTTGTCTGCTTGGCCCAAGCAAGCAGAACCAAGAGCAGCCATAGAGTGAAGTTCCTTAGGTATCAGGAAAAACCTTATTCTCTTAGTTCTTCCCATTGATTCCGTCTCTGTACCAATCTCCTTTTCTTTTAAACCATTCCCACATCATTTTTCCAAGACAATTTTTCACATTCATTTTTTATAAACTTTTTGAGTTCCAAATTTTCTCCCTCCCTTTCCTGCCCTTCCCTCCTCTCTAAGATGGAAAGAAAGTGATTTGATATGGCTATATATGTGCAGTCATGTAAAACCTATGCCATATTAATCATGTTATGAAAGGAGAAGCAGTTCCTGTATCATGTCTTCTAGCACCACTGTATTCCATCACAGCTTGTTCGGCTGTTCCCTGATTGATGACATCCTCTCAGTATTCTTTGCCACCACAAAAAGAACTGCTATTGACATTTTTGTTCACGGGAATCCTCTGCCTCTTTGTTTGCTCTCTGGGATACAAGCCTAGCTGTGCTATTTCTAGGTCCAATGGCATTCACAAGTCAGTGACTTTGGGCATAGTTCCATATTGTTTTCCAGAATGGCCAGTCCCTTCTAATCCTCAAATTCTGTGATGTGTAACAAAGGCCCAGACACCCAGTGAACATGTTTGTTCATTCACATGTCACAGCTTCTGGGCCTTTCCATCCTGAGGGATATGGGGCTATATTCTTTCTTTCTTTTTTTTTTTTTTTGCTTTTGGCTGAGGCAATTGGGGTTAAGTGACTTGCCCAGGGTCACACAGCTAGGGAATGTGAAGTGTCTGAGGTCACCTCAGATTTGAACTCAGCTCCTCCTGACTTCAGGGCTGGTGCTTTTCTCACTGCACCACCTAGCTGCCCCGGCTATATCCTTTCTTAAATTCCTCTTGGATGATGTCTCCAGCATGGTTCCCTTCCCTCAAGGCTCTGACTCTGTGGGCTGACCTTGACTTGACTCTCATTGTCTGCCCTTTCTCCACACACTAAAGCCTCATCTTATTTGCTGTTGCCAGCTGGCTGTGGCCCTGTTAGCTCTGTTTGGGGCCTTGGAAGTGGGGAGGAGGCTTTCTCCAATTCATAGCTCTGTACCCTCAGGAGAAGCCAAGCCAGAGCCCCATGGGAGGGCCTCCCCTAGAGTTACAGATCCTGTCTATTACAGACCACCTGACACCAAGTAACAATTATGGTAGAAGAGATGGGGAAAGATGCAAGAGAAGGTGGGAAGATAAAATTGACAAAACTGCTTGCGTGTAGAAGAAGGGTGAGAGAGTGAGGAGCTGAACAGAATATAGGTTTGGAGCCTGGGTCAAGGGAGGCTGGTGATGCTTTCACCAGAAATAAGGAAGTTCAGAAGCAGGTTTTGAGGGTAAGGGCTCCTGGATGAGATCTAGGAGACAGATAAAAGCCCTTCCTTGCCTGCCTATCCTGTGTGACTCAACCATCCCACCCACGATAAAAAAAAATGAGGATGTGAAACTCTTCTTTCCTGGGTCTCTGCCCCAGAGCACAGGTGACCTGGGAAGGAAGAAGTGGCCGTCCAGGGCAGTAGACTTTTCCTAACGGCAGCCACATAGCTATTGCCTTGGATGCCAGAGTTACGGTCAGGTGGGGCATGGGTTGGGGGAGTGCCTGATGGAAGCTCAACCATCTTCCCAGATGGATGAAGGACAGATATGATGAGAGGGCTCACACACCCAGTGGAATATTTTATGGCCTCAAGGATCCTGTCTGCTGGGGACCCACTGCCCCAAATTTGAACACTTGCCTGGAGAGGCTAGCCGGAGTCTCTGGGCAGCCAGATCATTTATGCTTGCTCAAATGCTGTCTTCCTTCTTTCCTCCCCAATTTCTTCTCTTCCTCTCCTGGGAATTCCAGGCAGAGGTGATCGCTGTTACCCCTGGGCCAGCTATCTCCAGAGCTGTGTTCCCTTGTCTACTTGGACTGCTAGGGCAACCTTGTCCAAGCCTTTGTGAATAGCACCCTCATGTGAATATTGCCTTTACCTCTGGATGTGTGTTTCTTCATTATAAATCTCATGTTTCTGTATTTAAGTGTAAGAACACACACGAGATAGTTCCCAAAAGAATGAGACAAAGATGAAATACATACTATTTTAAAGGGAGCCCAATTGTGGAGCTCTGAGTTAAGTGCTGGGGGATAAAGAATCAAAAAATGAAACAACCCCTGCCTTCTGAGAGCTTCTACATCTGGAGCCCCTTGGTGTGGCCAGCTTACCTATCAACCATCTGGGCAAATGCTTATGCTGTGACAGGGTAGGTGGCATTGGGGAGGGGCATGATGAGGGTGAGGATGTTGGCAGCCTCTTTGCAAGGATGGTGAAGAGAGATTGGGGAAGCAGAGATTGTTTACTGAGGGCATGGACTTAGGGTGAAGGCAGGAAAAATGGAAGAGCCAAGTCTTCAAGCACTTATTAAACACTTGCTGTATGCCAAGCACAGGGCTGTGCCTCTTTCTGGAGACTATATAAGGTGACAGTTGCTACTATGTGCTAGGCATGGTGCTGAATGCTGGGGATACAAGACAGGGGAAAGACAGCCCCTACTACTGCTAGGCAGTACTGAACACTGGGACTACCAGACAGGGGAAAGATAGTCCCTACTATGTGCTAGGCAGTACTGAGCACTGGGGCTACAAGACAGGGGAAAGGTAGTTTGTACTCTTCAGGGGCCTACTGTCTAATGGGGAGACAATGTACCAACAACTAGGCTAGAAACACACTCTAAACAGGACACATTGGAGATACATTACAGAGGGAAGACACTGGAATTTTAGCTGATACTTGAAGAAAGCCAGGAGGCTCAGATAAGGAAGGGAAAGTGTCCCCACCCTTGGGATGGATAATAAGATGAAGGGGGAAAGTCAGAGCTCATGCCCAGAGTTTGGAGTTGGAGGGTTAAGTGAAATTGTAACCTTGGGGCCAGATTGATTCTGGTCAGCAGTTTGGGTTATTTAGTTTTCTAATTAAAGGGGAAAGGAAAAGAATGGAGGGTCTTGATGTGTAGAGCCTGAACCCTTGTGAGCAGGCAGTCAAGTGTTCAATCGCCAATTCCAGTTAATGGTTTATTTTCTTAAGACAGATGAAGCCATTTCAATCTCAAAACAGAAGACCTGGATGCGTATTCTGTCTCTTGCCCTTCCTGGCAGTGTCCCTTTGGCCATATCACCTTCCATAGTTAAACCGCTGTTTTCCCATCTGTAAAATGAGAGGTTCAGTGATCTCTAAGGTTCTTTCCATCTGTAAGCCTGGAGGATTTTCCTTCTTTGAACCCTAAAAGTAGGAGAAATGAAAGAAAACTTTGAGAGACCTTGGAAAGGGAGTAATTATATTTCCCAGATCACTGAAGTTCCCTCTATTATGTGACAAGAAGCATTTAATATTTGATTTAATGAATTAATTATCCTGGGTGATGGTACCTTCTTTTTTTTTATTTTTATTAAAACTTTATTTGCAAAACATATGTATGGGTGATTCTTCAACATTAACCCTTACAAAGCTTTCTGTTACAAATTTCACCCCCCCCTAGTCCCCATCCCTCCCCTAGATGGCAGGATATCCACTACATGTTAATTATGTTAAAATACTTGACAAATCAAATATATGTATACATATTTCCACACTTATCATTTTTGTGCAAGAAAAATCGTATCTACAAGAAAAAAAATCAGAGAAAGAAACACAATGCAAGCAAACATCAATAGAGAGTGTGAAAATGTTATGTTGTGGTCCACATTTCACATCCCTCTCTCTGCGTGTATATGGCTTTCTTCACTGAACAATTGGAACTGGTTTGAAACATTTCATTGTTGAAGAGAGCAATTTCGTGATGGTACCTTCTAATGGTGGGAAAGTTAAAACGTTTTCCCAAAACTTTGCCCAAACCAGATTAGTGCCCTCCTTTTTTTTTTTTTTTTTTTAAACACTCTGGGAGAAAAACCCAGAAAATAGCTACTGGATGGTCCTGGGGTAGAGAGACCCTCTCTTGGTGCTGGGGGAGTGCTGGGGAACTGGGCCTGGTTTCTTGACCTGAAACTCTTTATTTTCCTTTTTCAGGTGAATGTCGGATGTGTGCCCAAAAAGGTATTCTTAATTCCTTCCTTTATCTGTAAATAGCCGGGGGTTGGGGTAGGTTGTCTTGGGAAGAGATGCTGTCCTTAGAAACATGTCGACTCTAAAGCCTGGATCATGCAGAGGTAGTCTAGTACAATGTAAGTCCAAGAACCAGGATTCGAATCCTACTCTGCTTGAGGCACCTCAGATAAATCACAGTGCCTCTCTGGGCCTCAGCTTCCCCATCTGTCAAATGAGGAGGGTGTTCCTCAGAGGCCCCTTCCAGCTCTGCAGCTAGGATCCTAGGTGTGACCTTAAGCTAGTCACTTCCTCTGCATTGTTCAGTGTCCTCACTGGGTGGAATCACTGGCCTCTGAGGCCCCTTCCACTAGATCTCAAACACTAGGATTCTCCGGCTAGTTCCAGTGTCTTTCTGGGTCTGTAGGAGGTTCTTTCTACCCCTCTCCTCACCTAAGGTGCCCCAGGGTCTTTTTCTGCAAGGTCTTTCTCTACTGAAAAGCTTGCTTTCCCTCTCCATTTTCCCACGAGTGGCTGTCCCTGTGTGGCCAGCAAGTCTGCTTTGTCCAGCCTCCTGGATCAGCTTTCAGGTTGGCATTGTCTCAGGCTTGGAGCCACTTGGTTTTTTGAGCAGTTATCAGCCCTACTTAGCCAGCATCAACCTCAGGAGCGTCAGGTCTGCCAACTCGAATACGGACTGGGCTTAACTGAGCAGTTGAAGGGGGCAGTGAGCAGACCTCTCCTCTGGGGCCTTCCATCTTCTCACCCGCTTGGCTGACTGCCCCTGGAGATTCTCCAGCATGAACATCTAGGGTTTTCTGGGCTTACTCCTGGATTGTGGGAGCTCGCAGGCCACATGGTGTGGCTGAGAGGGCCTGGAGCAGGAAGACCTGGTGTAAACCTGGGCAGGTCCCTCTGTGCCCTGGGCAGCTTTCTAAGACTATAATTTGCACAGGAGATGTCAAGTCAGGGCGCACCCTTCTTCCTTGGGTGGGTCTAGAAGTCCTCCCATGGGGCAACAGAATGTTCCCATTCTGGAGATAGCAGGAAGCACCCCATGCCCTCTTCTCTCTCAGATTGAAAGCGTTGGTGTGGGGTTCTTGCCTTGCCCTTTATTCTGCTCATGGGGACACCCCTTCTGGATGGGTGCCATGTGGGCAGCCCAGCCCAGCTTATACTTGAGGACAACCTGGGGAGTTGGCAGTTTCCTGGTGTTAGGGTGTCAGGGGATAATCTTCCTAAAGGTCCTTATAAGGACTTTTCCTTAAACAGTTAATCGCATTCCTGAGATGTGGATTGAAAAAACAAATCTAAAAACCCTCCAGTGAGAGGGAGTGGTTTGCCTTTGTTCTAATTTACTCCTTCATTTTATAGAAGAGTAAAGTGAGTCTAGGAGAAGGGAAGAGATTAGTTCTAGGATACCTGGTGGTTTGAGTTTGGGGGAGCACTGATTATAATACCTATGGAGTGTTCTGGGAGAAAAAAAGACACAAATTGGGCAAATCTTGTACGGGCCAAACTCAAAGTCTGGATCCCTAGAGCTTCATGAGGGCAGCTGTCTTCTCATTTTACAAATGAGGAAACTGAGGCATTGAGCAGGTAAGGGGTTAGCCCGAGGTCACACTGATAGCAAGTTTCAGAGGCAGGGCCTCATCCATTTGGTGTACCACAGTCCCACTCATGGCATCCTCATACTGCTGAGAAGCGCCGGGACCATATATTTTGAATTAAATTAGGCCCTCATGCTAATTGGAATCTTGCCACGTGTCATTCCTGAGACTCTGCTGCTTACCTACTGTGAGTGTGATTTTGGTTCTCTCGCTGGAACAATGAGAAGGTTGCACAGGATGGTGTCTTTGGTCCCTTCCAGCTCCTGAGTGATGGTTGTTGGGGTCCTTGACCTTTGGGCCCCTCTGAGAATTTGGCAGACATTCATCATGGAGCTGAAGCAATTCTTAGCTTCTGCCCCAGAGAGCTGATGATGAACTGATTTGTCCATGAAGCAGATACCCCCCCCACAGACTCTCCACTGGTCTTCTGATACCTCTCTTCCAGGTCATGTGGAACACAGCAGTCCATTCCGAGTTTATTCACGACCAAGAAGATTATGGTTTTCAGAACTGTGATGTTAAGTTCAATTGGCGGTGAGTATGGTGATAGGGTGTGGTCTGAAAGTCAGCTTAGACAGAACAGAAGGCTGGACCATCATGAAGAGAAGCAAGTAGCATGAGCACACGGCAAGTTCTCCTTCTGGCATTGATGAGCTCCTGAGCTTTGTACAGGAGAGGCAAGGGGAAAGGCCATGTAGATCCTACCCTCCAGCAGTGAACACCTTAAGAGAAGGCTAAAGTAATGCATAGATATCAGTAATTCTGCTACCAGAGCCGAAGGGATGTGGCCAGAGCCAAATTGGAGTAGGAGAGGTGGCTTCCACTGGTATTATAAATGTTGTAGTAGGCCATGGTTAAAGAGTCATGTCTTATAAGTATGGATCACAACATAATATTTTCACTTTTGTTGGTGCTTGCATTTTTTTCCTCATTGTTTTTCCTTTTTGATCTGACTTTTCTTGTGCAGCACAATAATTGTGGAAATATGCATAGAAGAATTGCACATGTTTAACATATTGGATTACTTACCATCTAGGGAAGAGAGTGGGGGGAAGGGAGGGAGAAAAAATTTGGAAGGCAAAGTGTTGCAGGGATGAATGTTGAAAATTATCTATGCATATGTTTTGAGAATAAAAAGGTTTATAAAGAAATAAAATAGTTAAAAAAAAAGTCATGCCCTTTATAGAGTGAGGGTACTCTATATAGAAGTTAGGGTCTTCTCCTCCCCTGTTAGCTCTTGAGGGTTCTCCTTGCCTGGATGAATGAGGAGAGCTGTTTTCCCTGCACATGCTGAACCATGGGGCCATTTTGGTTGTTGACTGAAGTGTTTGCAATCTCATTGCAGGGTTATCAAGGAGAAGCGGGATGCCTATGTAAGCCGGTTGAACACCATCTATCAAAATAACCTCACCAAGGTCTGTCTCCTGGAATTTCCAGCCATTGGGGTTCATAGTTTTTCTTTTAAAATTTATGTGTTTTTTAGGACTAGGTCTCCCTTTCTTATCCCACCCACAAGTACATTCAAGGCTACTCATGGGTCCAGTGTGAGACCTTTGTTCTG
Organism: Myrmecobius fasciatus; assembly: GCA_023553655.1. Taxonomy (NCBI): domain Eukaryota; kingdom Metazoa; phylum Chordata; class Mammalia; order Dasyuromorphia; family Myrmecobiidae; genus Myrmecobius; species Myrmecobius fasciatus. The sequence continues at coordinate 17,555 of JAJPUD010002223.1, forward strand.
CTCTGCTTTTGACTTGGGCTGGCCATCCCTTCTTTGGCAACCTGGTGCTCTGCCCTGCCTACAAGCACTTGTACCTACAAGCACAATACCACATGATATTGTGGTTTTAGGACAGATAGCCTAGTTTACAGCAGTTCAGACCTTCAAGCTGGGATTATAGGAATGCACACACCCAGCAGGTTTAAGTTTCTAATTGTGAAGGTTGCTCCTGGCCCTGTGTTCTATCCCATGCTAGCCTTTCTATGCATGGATACATATTGGTCCCTGCTTCAATACCAAAAATAATTCCTAAGTTTCTACCAATATATAGTATTCAAAAACTTTTTTTCCTTGACTTTCTCATCTTGTTAGAATCAGTTGCTCAATACACATTTCCTCTCTGCTTTAACCAGAGGCAATCAAACTCCAACCACAAAATCATCTTTGTTGCTGACATGTTGGAGTTTGACAATCATGTTCCTTAGTTAGAGGAATCTAGGATTTATTCTGTTGGTATCCTATAAATTTTGATAGTCTGTACATTATCACTTGATTTCAACAAGAGGGGAATTTTCTTATGTGATTTTTCTGAAATATATTGCATTCAGATTCTTCTTTTACTTTAAGATGTATTCCAAGGTTATCCTTTTCAGCTCTATCCTCAATTATGAATTTCCCAAAGTAACTTTGAATTGTGATTTTTTTTTAATTTGTTTTGAAGCTTCTGCTATTTTGTCCTCTCTCAGAATGATTTTGTTGCTCAGTGTCTCTCTCACTCAAAAAGTTTCTCCATCAGTTGTTCCAAGCTATAGAGTCTCAATATCATTTTTTGGTTCCTTCATTAGTGGCTCCAGTATCATTTTGTGTGTGTGTGTGTGTGTGTGTGTGTGTGTATGTGTATGTGTATGTGTATGTGTGTGGGCCCTCGTCAGTACCAGCTAGTCAGTTTTTATGGAGTCTATTGCCTAATGGATTTAGTTTCATTACTGGAACCTGGGGCAGAGTTATTTCATTATTTTCCCTTCAGCTGGTTCTCTTATTTTGTTCCTTATTGTTTATTTAGAGTATTTTGGGGTTTTGTGGTTTATTCATTTCTCTTAACTTTTTTCTTTTTCTGCAGGGCAATCTTTCTTATAAGGATTTTATTTTCTTTTATTTGGTAGATTTGTTGCCATTCCATACTTTCCCAACCTTGCAAAATCAGACCCAGTATATATTTACTATTTATATTGTTAGATGTCAGTTACTAAGACATTCAGCATCGAATGAATGAGCATTCATTAAGTGAGGCCCTCTCTCTCTTCTTCAGCCCCCATGTTACTAGCAGATCCTTTTGGTCTGGTGACTTTCAGATACCTCCCCGGGGCCAGCTACCTAGATTGGCAATTAGGGATTGTGATAGTTTGGTGAAGGGGATAGATGTTCCCTACTCTGAAAGTGACTGCCATGGACAGCTTTCCTTTCTGGGAGCAGGCCCACTGTAAGGTTAGGTTGCTGGCTTTACTTTTCCTTGGTGTGATAGTCCTGAAATTTAGCCACGATATTCCTTGGGGATTTAATTTTGGGGTCTCTTTCAGGAGGTGATCGGTGAATTCTTTCGATGGTGATTTTGCCTTCTGATTCTACAACCTCAGGGCAGTTTTCTTTCAGGATTTCCTGGAAGATAATGTTTAGATTCTTTTTTTCATCATGGCTTTCAGGAAGTCCAATAATCCTTAGATTGTCTCTCCTAGATCTATTTTCCAAGTCAGTTGTTTTTCCTAGGAGATATTTCATATTTTATTCTAATTTTTCATTTTTTTTGTTTGACTGCTTCTTGAAGTCTTATTGAGTCATTCACTTGCATTTGTTCAATTGTTATTTTTAATGTATTGTTTTCTTCAGTTACCTTTTTTAGCTCCTTTTGTAACTGGCCAATTTGTTCATTGCATTTTTGTTTTTCACCAATTTTGTTTTTCAATAAATTGGTGTCTTTTTCATATCTCTTTTGCAGGGCATTATATCCTTCTCGCAGGACATTATATCCTTCTTGCACTGATCTCAGTTCATTACCCCATTTATCATCTGGCTCTCTTTTGAGATTCTTTATGCAATCTTCCAGGAAGGCCTTGTGGAAGGGGGACCAGGTTATATCTCCCTTGATGGCTTCCTCTGGAGTTGCTTTGCCTGTAGGAACCTCAGGATCTGGGGTCTGCCCTTCTTTCTCTCCATAAAAGCTGTCCATGGTGAGAGCTCTCTTCTGCTTCTTACTCGTTTTTTAGAAAGCTTGGGATCTGTTTAAAGCCAAGAGAAGCGGTGGCTGTGGCACTTTGCCACAGGGGCAATTCCGCTAATTAACTTCTGGTGCTGGGCCGGTGGGGCTAGGACTTTGCCCAATTTACTCCTTATAAAAGGCAAATCTGCCAAAACACCTGTCCCCAATCAGGGCCTCAGACACACTCCCCAGGTGTTTGGAGTTTCTGCCACACTGAGCTGAGTCCCACCCAGTTCTCTGCCCTCTGTTCCAGAGCTGCCCTCAGTTCTGGAGCTGCACCAAGCAAACTGCTTACCTGCCTGACTGAAACAGACCTGTTATGAAGTTCCTCAAAGGTAACTTCTGCAAGCAGTTTCGTAGTCCAGATATTTCTGGGTTCGTTGACTTAAAGATCAGTTCAGAGGCTTATTTTACTGTTGATTTGAGAGAAGGTCAGAGGAGGACACAGAGTCATGTCTTCACTCCGACATCTTGGCTCCACCAGTTGCTGGCTTTACTTATCCCTGCCCAGAACCAGAGGTGTAACTGGAGGTAGCTAGCTCTTTGCAGCAGTGTACTTCCACTGGCCCCTGTCCAGTCTCATCCTGCCTCTCATCCTTCTGGCATGCACTTCCTGTTATTCCTGCTCCTTTTGTCCCTTTTCTCCTTTCTCTTTTCCCCAAGGATTAATTACATCATCATTCTCTCGTTGAATATTCATGCTCAACTGTGATGGCCCTGACCAGCTGGCTAAGGATAGGAGGGCCACTCATTGGCTGAATTGGAAGCTAGTGGTAGCAGAAGATTCAGGGTCCCCTGCCATAGTCCTGGGACTAAGAGAAGTAAAAGGAAGGACATGATGCCCTTTTATTACTGGCAGAGATCAGTGGCTTGTCACCTTTCGGTCAATGATTTTTGCGTTTCTTATTCCACAGATCTTTGATCCCAACCTGTGGATGATGTGGGGAAACTCTTAGTGGTACACATTGTCCCTCATCTCTGCCCTCTCATTTGGTGGGGGGAATAGAAGTAAATCTGGAAGAAAGTGAATGGTCTTTGAGTCATCCCTCATTTCACAGATGGGGAACCTGAGGTCCAGAGAGCCTCATCATTTATTCTCACTCTTATGTTCCATATATCTCCTTTGTTCCATCCTCTCTTCCTGAGACAAAGGCTTCCAAACCCATTCTCTTTCTAATGAGAGCTGGACATTGCTTTTGCCTTAGTCCTCTTCTTTCTTGGGAGAAGCATCCTCATGCAACAATTTGGATACTGGATCTACCCACCCAAGAGTTATCATTGAATGCTAGCTTTTAGCCTTGCTAGTTGTGTGAGCCTGCACAAGTGTCCCTCTCCTGTAAAACTGGCATGGGGATACCTATTCTCTCTCTTACATATTTGCACATAGGTGTACAATAAAAGGTGCTTAATAAATGCTTACTAACTGATTGCTGTGAGGGTTAAATGAGACAATGAATGAATGAAAAAGCATTTATGAAGCACTGTGGATACATTCTAATGGGAGGGACAGCCCATGGAGGGACTGGTGGGCTGGGCTATCCTAGAAATGGTAAATGTCTGTGAAGTACTTTGTCATGCTTGGAATAGCACGAGCTATGAATTATTCATTGAATGTCATCAGCCATCACAGACCAAGTATATCCCTCCCTTTCCCTTTCCCTTTCCTCTTTTTTTTTTCAGTCCCAAATAGACATAATCCGGGGTCATGCAGCCTTCACAAATGACCCTGAACCCACTGTGGATGTGAATGGGAAGAAGTACAGAGCTCCCCACATTCTGATCGCCACAGGGGGCTTCCCAACCATTCCTACTGATGACCAGATCCCTGGTGAGTGAATGGAGGCTGTGATACTCCGGGCTGGCCCAGCCATGTGGGCTCTTTTGCATGCACCAGACTCTCAGTGAGAATTTCAATTGATTCAAACTACGAATTCATTGAATGGCAGTGGTTTTCGTAGTCACCTTCTTTGAGCTAGAGAGGCTGGGCAGCTAGCTCTTAGCTGTGCTATGTCTCTCCCAAGTTGGGTCTTCTCTGTGGGTCACTATTGAACTAAACTTTGGGGTGCCCTTGTCTTTACAAGGGGGCCAAGAGGGGAGCATATCTGGCAGTCCTGAATACCAGACACCCAGGCATGGTCCTGGGAAGGGAAAGAAAAACGTGGGAAATTTGCTTCATTTGTGACCATTGTTTGGTACAAATGGGCAGTGTCACAGGTGGGAAGGAGACTGACCTTGGGATCAGAAGACCTGGATGTGAACTCCCACTCTGACTTACCCAAATGGCAAGTCAGACCTCAGCTCTTCCCATCACAATTTCCTTATCTCTTAAGAAAGGAATGATAAGGAGTCCAGTTGTTGGGGGGAGCAGAAAGTGGAGCTGCAAGGTGCTCTTTACAAGACTGATGAGATAGCCAGAACTTTATTTTTTTATTAAAGCTTTTTATTTGCAAAACATATGTATGGGTAATTTTTCAACATTGACCCTTGCAAAGCTTTCTGTTACAAAATTTCCCCCCTTATTCCCCCACTCCCTCTTCTAGATGGCAGGAAGTCTACTACATGTTAATTATATTAAAATACTTGACAAATCAAATATGTGTATACATATTTTTACACTTATCTTGCTGTGCAAGAAAAGTTGTATATACAAGAAAAAAAATCAGAGAAAGGAAACACAATGCAAGCAAACATCAATAGAGAGTGTGAAAATGTTATGTTGTGGTCCACACTTAGATCCTATAGGCCTCTCTGGATGTATATGGCTTTCTTCACTGAACAATTAGAAGTGGTTTGAAACACCTCATTGTTGAAGAGAGCCATGTCCATCAGAATTGATCATCATATAGTATTGTTGTTGCTGTGTACAATGATCAGCTGGTTCTGCTCATTTCACTCAGCATCAGTTCGTGCAAGTCTCTCCAGGCCTCTCTGAAATCCTCCTGTTGGTCATTTCTTACAGAACAATAATATTCCATAATATTCATATACCATAATTTATTCAGCCACTCTCCAATTGATGGGCATCCATTCAGTTTCCAGTTTCTAGCCACTACAAAAAGGGCTGCCACAAACATTCTTGCACATGTGGGTCCCTTTCCCTCCTCTAAGATCTCTTTGGGATACAGGCCCAATAGAAACACTGCTGGGTCAAAGGGTCACTGTTTGATAACTTTTTGAGCATAGCTCCAAATTGCTCCCCAGAATGGTTGGATCCATTCACAGTTCCACCAACAATGTATCAGTGTCCCAGTTTTCCCACATCCCCTCCAACCAGAATTTTATTTTAGCAAACAAAACTCCTATTAGAACTGTTGAATTGTACCTTACAATTTGGCACTCTGGTACATTGGTACCCAGGACTGTTAATGTAAAATCATAGCCTGTAAACAAGTCCTTTGAGGTCATCAAGTCCTGTCCTGTCATTGTCACAAAGAAACAATTCCGATGGGAAGGAAAGAGGATGAGGTGGAGGTGTCTTAGATTGATGTGACACACAGGGAAATCTTAGACCAGCTTAGATTTTAAAGAGATGTGTTCAGAAGTTGGAATTAAGGATGGGTGAAGGGGGTCAAATATGTGAACTTGAGACAGTCTGTAAGAGGGCTGGGTAGAACCAAGTGACTTGTTAAAGCAACCTCAGGAGAAAAGTGGAAGGGCCAGACTCACTGCCCAGTCTGAACAGGGTAAAGATGACACCACTCAGGCAGAGCAGCTCAGCTTGCCTTAGGTTGCTTTAAGGTTCTGTACCATGGGCAGTGTGCTCAAGGGCTTGGAAAGGAAAGCAGGGATTGCTTAAACAAACATCCTGCTGCCTGTGGTGAGCTCAGGTAATCGGGCCCAGACATGCTCTGTCCCAGGGCACTGGATAAACTGGATGGTGCTGAGAATGAGACATTTCCGGGCAGAGTAAAGCGCTCAGGGCTTAAAATCAGGAGATATCTTTGTTTCTAATTCCACTTCTGATACTTGTCAGTTTAGTGACAGGAAACAAATTAGCACTTGCATACCTTAACGTGGTATAAATAGCTTATTAGCTTCTAGTGTTATTCTATTTTTTATTTTTTTTAGTGTTATTCTAAATAACAATAGTAGCAAGTTAAATAGGGCCTCAGATAATTATTGTTTGATTATTTGACTGCCAAACTGCTGCCATGACTAAGAGATCATGGAGAAGGGGAGACTGGGAGGGACTGGAGGACAGCATCCTGAATTCCTCCTGATCAAGCAATCAGCCAATTGTGAGCAATCTGCAATTGTAGGTGGTTGAATGTTCCTCCAGAGAGTGTTCTCTCAAAGTAGAGTGGTCTGCTCTGGGATGGAATGCTCTGCCCCTCACTGGGGAATGGTAACCACTCATCAGGGATGGAAAGGGAGGAATTTATCCGCAGCCACTGGCTTGTCTAGGTGCCATTGAAAGCCCTTCAGCTTTGAGATGTTGTGGCACATTCAGTATGGCGGCTCATGTTTCTGTTGGGCTGCTGTGTTCTATAAAGTGCTAATCTGTGTGGCTAGTAGAACGGTGATGATGATGATGATGACATATAGCTTTTCAAGGTTTGCAATTTTACAGCTCCTCCCCACCAGCTGTGAAGTAGATTCTATAGGCTTTTTTGTCCCCATTTCACAGATGAGGAAATTAAGACTCAGAGAAATGTGACAAATTTCCATGCTCACACAGTTCCTAAGGGACAGATTCATAGGATCCCTATGAAAGGATCTTACAGTTGGGTTATCCAACTTCCTCATAGAGGAAGAGCAGAGGCTCAGAGAGAGGAAGTAACTTGACTCAGGTTATATGGGGATGAAGTGATGCTTCATTTTCTCTGCAATCTACCATCACACTAGAGTTATTTTCGCCTTTTTTTTTTCTCCCTAAACCCCTCTTCCCCAAAGGTGGATTACTTTAAGGGGAAATTCTCTAATAAAAGTGTATATTAAAGAAATGTTATTGATGTTTCCTTCTGTTTATTAGTCACTTCCCAATATGCTTACCTTCTCCTACCTCAGGCCCGCCATTGAACCCTCCTCATAACAAAGAAAAGCATTTGAGCAAGGGCCACACCTCTCTATTTTTCATTCCTCAAGTGTGGATATTGGAAACCCTGAGCCTTGCCTCTTGCCTGTGGAGTCATGATAATTTATTCTTTACTTCCCAGGTGCCAGCTTGGGAATGACCAGTGATGGCTTTTTTGAGCTGGAAGATTTACCCAGGTAACCTCCAATGAGGCTCCCACCCAGGGTGGGCGCAGACAGTGTCTTACCCGAATTCCTCAGGGACCAGCTAGGGACCCTGGCCCTGGCTAGCTGAGAATGATCCTGCTTCCACCTATAGGATTTTAGGGTTTATAAAAATGATAGCCTCCCTCCCGTGGCCACCATTTCACAGCTGAAGAAACTGAGGCTCAGAGAATTCACAGAATCCTTGATCTAGAGATGGAAAGGATCTGAGAGTCTAATGCCTTCATTTTCCAAAAGAAATGAGGAAAGGTAGTGACTTTTCTATAGTCTCACAGCTGGGATAGGAGTCAGAAATCGGTTTGAATGGAGGTCCATTTTGTTGATTGTCTTGACTTGGGAAAGTCACGGAGAAGATGTTAATAATGAAGACTAAACTTAAAAATATGTCATGGGTACATTGGTTTCTGGAGAACCTGGTTGTTAAACACTTAGCAGCATACCTTTGCATAGTCCATATCTTGACACTGCCCATTGACAGATTCAAGAAACTTAGGCAGATCATGCAAATGATGTTGGCGAAGACCATGGCCTGGGTGAGGGTGAGGGCACCAGGCTCCTTCAGTTGTAGCAGAGCAGGCCATTGATGGCTGGGAGGCTCTTGACGTTTCTGTGACATTCTGAGTGGAGAGGACCAGAGTAGCTTGATTGCTTTAGCTCTGTGGCTTTCTCTTTTGGAGTTGCCCAAGGACCCAGTTTTTTGTTCTTCCTTTACTGAGACAATAAGCAGTTCCTGTCTCTTCCTTCTCAGATGTTACTTGTCCCTTAGTATAATTTGGTAAGGAGAACAAAGAGGGCTTTTGGTAATTTATAGTCATAATGATAATAATAATAGCTCCTTATAATTTACCAAATGTTTTCCTCTCAGCACCCTGTGAAATTGGTAGCTCAATACATTATGCCCATTTTATAGTTTATATGCTACCAAGTACCATATAAACTCTGAAATTCTAGGTTAACTCTCAGAATGAATCATAACAAAGCTAAGGAGCAGAAAAAGTTATTTTGCTTTATATTGTTATTCTGGTTTTTAGCTGTATTAGGGAAAAGAGGAACATCATAGAACTGGTCAGATTGGTATGGGAAGTGGAGGGTTGAAGATAACTTGAGGATAGAGAAGATCTTTTAAAAAAGTTTTTAATTAAAAAAAAATGAATAGCTTTTTATTTTTCCAAATACAAAGATAGTTTTCAATATTCACCTTTGCAAAACCAAATTTTTGTGTTCCAAATTTTTCTCCCTCCCTTTCCTCCTCCTCCCTTTCCTCCTCCTCCCCTCCCTAGACCGCAAGCAGTCCGTTGTAGAATAAACATGCAATTCCTCTAAACATATTTCCATATTCATCATGCTGCACAAGTCTTTGATTTCCTTGGCCCTGCCAAAGTAAATGATCTTTGGACCAGAAAGAATGTCTTAGAGGAAGTTGAAACTTCAGATAAGTGGGGCAATTATAAGAGAGTTACCCTGTTCCTGCAGGGCTACATTCCATGATTCCAGAAGAATGAGTTAAAAAACCAACAGTACGGGGCAGCTAGGTGGCGCAGTGGATAGAGCACCAGCCCTGAAGTCAGGAGGACCTGGGTTCAAATCTGGTCTCAGACACTTAACATTCCCTAGCTGTGTGATCCTGGGCAAGTCACTTAACCTCAATTGCCTCAGCAAAAAGCAAAAAAAAAAAAAAAAAAAATTGACAGTAACAAAACCCCCCAAAAGAATGGGTAGATGGAATTGATCAGGCAGCATTAATGCTACTGCAAAGATGATGGAGTCATAGAAAAATGCTATGGACATGAAAATATACGAATATTGTCCTGCTTTTCAAAAAAAAGGGAAGAGGCTAAGTCAGGAAATGGTAGACTAAACTCCACTTTGAGTCTTGGGAAGATTACGTAATGAAATGTGGAAGGGAAGGTTAGTGAATGTTTAGAAAAGGCAGTAGTGACTACCAAGAGCCAGGCTGGTGTCACCAAGCACAGATTCAGCCAGACTCATCTCAGTTTCTCTTCTGTTAGGGTTCCTAGTCTGAACTAGGACTGTGCTGAGAGGAAAACATTTGGTAAATAGAGAATGCTATTGTATCCTGTTTTTGCACAGTTTGATGGATTTAGAGTGGTCTGAGCTCCTTGTAAGGGAGTCGTCTTAGCAAGATAGGAGGGGGCATCATTCACTTGAAGAGGCCCAAGTTTGGAATCAGAGACTTGTGTTCTCAGGAGAACTGTAAGAAAGGCAAGACAATCAATCGTGAGGTAAATAAAGGCCTTTTTGTTCAACCAGGAGGGTTACATGTATATTTAGAGACTTTACCGACAGCATATTTAGTGTAGGAGTAAGCCCAGGTAAGACTGAGCAGAGCAGGAAAGGAAAAGCATTTATATAGTGTTGACTATGTAAACACAGAGCTTCAAATCAGAAAAATTCATATTCATGAGTTCAAATCCAGCCTCAGACCCTTAATAGCTGTGTGACCCTGAACAAGTCACTTCACCCTGTTTGCCTCAGTTACCTTTTCTGCAAAATGAGCTAGAGAAGGAAATGGCAAACCACTTCAGTATCTTTGCCAAGAAAACCCCAAATGGGGTCACAGAGAATCAGACATGACTGGATAACACTCTTATGATATGAAATTGACCCTGCCTGAGTGGCTGAGATGTGTAGATGGGAGATGTCATAGGCATGGAGGAAACTGATAAATTGAGAAATGGGCAGATTAGCACCAGTTTGGTGACCCAGTGCAAAGCTATGCCATGACACATGACCACCCTGCTCCCAGTCCCCATATTGTTGAGATGATGAAATGGCCCCTTTGCCTTGATCCAGCTGTGCCTACTGCTTCCAGTCCCCAGCTTCTGGGTTATGTGTCAGCTGGCTAGACTCCCTAGTGATGAGGGCAGGGATTGCCAGTCTCTGAAGCCCCTGAGGAAAGTAGAAGATCCTGGGTCCCAAAGTGTTTGCCAGGAACCCATTGGCTGCATAAGAACCAGAGTGATCTGTAGGCATGAACATTATTGTGACAGAGGCTCCCCAGAGACAAGGTGGGAGGAAAGGATGCTTGGGCTCCTGCTGGCCCTAGATGATGAGAGGAGAGGCCTAGAAGAAAAGGGCAGATAGGTGAGCTGTTTTGCAGAGGAGGCCCAGGTTCCCTGTGTCCTTGTGGAAGCAGAAAAGTGAGTGACTGCAGAATGGAGGGGCCAATAATGGCTAGAGTTCTGGTGTATTGAGGGGGCAAAGAGAGGGGCTAGGCTGGGCTGGGCTGGAAGCTGCCTAGTGAAAGCACAACAGTAGGAGCTAGGAGGACAAGTCAAGAGCAGGGCTTTCTTTTTGAATGGCAGCACTGAGGCAAGCGACAGACAGGGATTAGAAATCATGAGGCAGGAGGAGCAGAACCCATCTCTCTGAGAATAGCTGATTATGTCCAACAACAGTCTAGTTTTGTTTTGCTAAAACGAACCCAGTGCTTCCTCTTTAGGCGCAGTGTGATCGTGGGTGCTGGGTACATTGCTGTGGAGATAGCGGGCATCCTCTCAGCCCTTGGCTCTCAGACGTCACTGGTGATACGACATGACAAGGTGAGGAATGATGCTAATAAAACAGTAATAACAATAGCTAGCACCAGTGTACATCCTGGTTTGCAAAGGGCAGTGTTACTCTTGTGTCAGCCCATCTGGAATTCGCTCTGCCCTTTGTTTGGGAAACTGGTGTCAGAGTGGGGGCTGTGGAAGTGAGCCTGTCATCTAGGAGGGTTCAGGCACTTGGCTAGGTGGCTGTTGCCAGCAGTGACAGAGAAGGGGTATGGAAGGCTGCTCCCTGTTGTCTCCTCACTCAAGCCATTGAGCCCCTGCCACACAGAGTTCTGGGCCAGTTTCATCCTCACTGCTTCTAGGAGGTGGGTATGTCCTCTGGTCCCTCTCTCTACCATAGTCAGGACAGCCGGGGTCCTTGACCTTTTGGTAGCCTGAAGTCCCTTCAGAATCATGTTGTTATATAAGACAAAACACAGAGGATTACAAAGTGGATCCATTCCATTGAAATGCAGTGATCAAATTATTTTTACATTATTTAATTATTAAAAAGAGAGAGGGGGGCAGCTAGATAGTGCAGTGGATAGAGCACCAGACCTGAAGTCAGGAGGACCTGAGTTCAAATATGATCTCAGACACAACATTTCCTAGTTGTGTGACTCTGGGCAAGTCACTTAAGCCCAAGTGCCTCAGCAAAAAGAGAGAGAGAGAGAGATAGTGCCCATGGAGTCGATGTGAAGAACCTGCTGCTCCTGTGTTAAGTGCTGCACTAATTTTAGATGTGGACGTGTTGAGGTTTAAAGAATCCCATCCTCTTTCACTGTGGAAAGTGGGCACTCTTTCTGTCTGTTAGGACACTGTTAGGACGGGATTCTTGACTTTAGGATGAGCCCCGATCCATGCCTCCCCTGGAGAGCAGTCTGAACTTCCTGAAAATTCAAGGATTCTCCTCAGTGTCTTGAGGTAAATGAAGGATTCGCTACATATGGATGCTGTGAATCTTGGAATTGTGATTTCTGCTTCTTGCCCCAGCCTCTTCTCTGGAAAGGGAAGCCCAGGCTTCCCTCAACCAAGGAGGATGCTCTCCCCGGACTTGTGGGTTGGGACCATCTACTCCAGCTCCCTCATTTTACAGATAAGACAACTGAGGGTCAAAGTCACATAGGTATTCAGTGAACAATGTGGTACCAGGCACTGAATTTGAAGTCAAAGGATCTGGATTCAAATCCTACCCTGTGGCAGGTAACAAGGTGGGAGCTGAGGCAGATGGCCTCTGAAGTCCCATTCTAGATCTGAAATCCTTAGTGGTAAAGCCTAAGTTCCATTCTAGACTTTTAGATTCTCAGTCTAACATGGTACGGGATAAATATCATCCTCTTAAACTTTACTAATCCTTCCTTTATTCCTCCTGCTAGGTGCTTCGGTATTTTGACAAGTTAATTAGTTCCAACTGTACTGAAGAACTAGAGAATGCTGGTATCGAGATCCTAAAGTATTCCCAGGTATGGGCTGAGAGTGGATCTGTCTGGGGCTCACCCTCCCCCATCATGCCCTGCTCCTTTCCATCAGGCAGACAGTTCTCAGCGTCTCCTCATGATGGCTGGACTTGGGAGGGGGCAGACAGATAAGGGTGAAATGGGAAAAATGAGGCTGCTGTGGAATGGGAGCTCAAGGCCCCTGGGTTGCTCCCATGCAAAGACTGCTTTTATAGTGGGTGGTTTCAGGTCAAATGAGTCTCCAGCTTTTCTCCCTGGGGACCTTTCTTCCTGCACTGAGAGGGTGGGCCTTCTGCCTTCAGAATGAGCCCCTCTTGGGGCCTCCCCCAAGAGCAGTCTGAAGGTGGGAAGGGAAGCCCTATGGACCTGTGCTCCTGTGGCAGGCTTCCAGGCTCCATCCTAGTCAGCTTATGCTTCTTATGAACTGGAATTGCTTCAGCATCCCTAGTGCTGAGCAGAGTCTCCAAGGAGTCGTTTCTGCAGGGGTGCCTAAGCCTGCCCTCCGGGGGACCTCTGAAGGGGAGGGACTTCACAGGCCATGGAGAGTGGACAGAGAGGAGAGGCAGGCACCGAGCAGCACAGTGGATCAAGGTCTGGGCTCAGAGGTGACCACCAGATGAGTGATCCTGGGAGTTACTTAAGTCGCTGTAACATGAGGCTGGATTTGAGGGCCTGCGAGATCCCTCTGGACCCAGGACCAGGATCCCAGGACAGCGTGTGACTTCTTAGGCCCCTGGAAATTTGTCAAAGCTAAAATGACTCAATGATTGCCAACCTATTCTGGCTCCTTTCTAGGTGCTCCCTGTATTGGTAAACTGCTCTCTGTGCATAGGATCCAAACCAACCTTCTCCAAAAGTTCATATTCTGATGGAGGACATGATATCTCTACAGGGCAGTAAAGCTATGGTGGTTTAAGAAGGAAGAGAGAGAGATCACTCCAGGGGGCTGGAGAGGAGGGAAAAATCAGGGAAGGCTTCATAAAGAGGTGGTATCTTAGCTGAGAAAGACTAAGAGGGTGAGCAGTGGAGAGGAGGAGGGAGTGGATGGATGGCCAGGAGGCTTTCATGAGGGGGACTGAGGCAGAAGAAGTCTTAAAAGGGAAGTTTGGAGCTGCTCCTTGTAGGATTAACTTAAATTTGGAATTCGAATTCAGTAGGCATAGTCTTAAAGAGGGTGGGTACAAGTTTATTAGTGCTCAATACCTTGATTTAAACAAGATTAAGAAAAGAAGAAACTTATAGCATAAAAATAATGCGCAATTAACAAACATGGTGACCACCAAGACAATATAAGAAACAGACAACATACATCTTTACCACTGCAAGGAAGCACCAACATCTGAATTATTTTACCTGGGAGAACCCAGTCACAGCTATTCTGAGTCTCCAGGGGAGGCTCTTAGGCAAAGGACATCAAACTTAGTGAGTTTTCAAAGTGCTTTTCCACTAAGGGGTTTTTATAGGCTGAGAACAAAGAAGGCATTACACTAAATAATCTCATGTGATCCTTGAGACAGACACAAGGATGCTCTATTGCAATAGGTCCATCAAAAAGAATATTTGCTTTTTCCTTTAGAAGGGTTATGTTTACTCCAGGAACTGACCAGATTTCTAAACAATATTCATTAATAAAGGCACCAGGAGGATGGGCAATCCTTCTAATGTTTCCTCAGATTTATCAGATAGCTAGGAGTGTACTTCAAAGTTCTCAGCAAACGGATTTACACAAAAGCATGCCCAAGATACACTGGGATTCCTCATTAGGATTCTCTTCACCTTTAGGCCAAGGAGGCAGCCATCTTTGATCCTGGGGGTGATAGGGAGCCACCTACAGTTACTGAGTGAGAGAGATGGTGTTAAATCAGTGCTGAAGGAAAGTCACTGGGCATTTGTGTGAAGGGGAAGCGTAAGCCAGGAGAACAATTAAAAGTCACCTTGTCTGGACAGTGAGGGCCTGAATTAGGAAGATGGCTGTGGAGATATCAGGGATGCTGTGGATGTAGAACAGACAAGACTCATGGCTCATTTGAGAGAGAAGCTCCCCTGCTTACTAGAATGTGGGCCTCTGCAGGAGGGACGAGTTAGGAAGGAAGAAAGGGCTCAGGGGAAACGAGAGACATTCTGTCTTGGGCAGCTGAGTCTGAAGTATCTGTGGCATATCCAGCAAGCAGGGAGAGATGGCAACTCATGAGAGAGGAGAAGGTTGCTCATATAGGTCTGAGAGTCATCTGTGGAGGGATGACAATGTATGAACCTGTGGGAGCTGCATCCCCTGGGGGAGTATCAAGGGAGAGAACAAAGCCAGGGGGACATCTGCAGCTAGGGAGGAATTTTAGGTAATGTGGATGATGATCCAGCCAAAGAGACATCAAGCAGATAGAAGAACCAGCAGAGAAACCAAAGTATCCCCAAAGAACACCTGATGAGCCCTGTGGGGAGAGTAAGAACAATGATAGTTTAGGAAAGGCCTTCTACCTGAGCTGGGGAAGTTGCCCAGGAAGTTTCAATCTGTTGGTGGGTTCAAAAGAGGGAATCTAGGCAGGAAGTATAAGTGATTGCTGGAGAGCTGGTTGTTAATTGAGCATTTACTCAAATGGCAAACATTACAAATCGGGATTTGATTTACAGTTTTATCATCTACACTTAAGAAAGTGATGGGGAAAATGTTGGTTAAGGAGATTAGATTGAAAAGCGTGTTGTGTAGATGGATGGATGGATGAATAAGTCGATCAGCTGTTAAACATTTACCAGCACATCCTTGAATGTAAGATAAGTGACTTACATAATGACCTCTTGAAAAAGGCTGGCAGTCAGGAGGAACAATAAAGTTCTAACCTCTGAAAAGTTCAATGAATCATGCCTGCCTTCATTGATGTCTTCTCATCCATCCACCTTTGCCTTTCTCTTTGTGGCCAGATCAAGGAAGTGAAGAAGACCTCCTCCGGCTTGGAGGTGAAAATGATGACAACTGAGCCCAACAGAAAATGCACTGTCTCTGTGATCTCCAATGTGGACTGCTTGCTGTGGGCCATTGGGCGCACCCCAAACATCAAAGGCTTGAACCTGAACAAGCTGGTGAGACCTGCTGTTAGGCAGGCTGGAGGGGGGGTGCTGGGGGACCTCTCCCTTCTGCTGAGAGTACTGCTGGTGTCCCCCTACTTTCCACCCTACATTTTTGCCTCACTCCTTCCCTTTATTCACATACAGTCAGTCACTGAGCAATTGCTGTTAGTGCAGTCTGGGCACTGTACCTAGGGCCAGAAAGGCACTGAGTTTAGAAAAGATCCCATTCCTACCTCCTTGCAGCTTACAGTCTAGTCAGTCTCTCTAGTAAGTATCTCTACTATGAGACAGTACAAATTTGTAAAACCACTGTACATGTGGCCTGGCACACAGAAGTGATAAGTAAATGATTCTTCCCTTCCCTGCCTCTCCTCATCTCCCATTGTACATTGTACAGAGATGCCAAAAATGATGGAAGCCCTCAGCATAACTGAATTAAGAGAGTGCTTGGCCTCTACTCTGCCTTTGCCTCCCTTGGAAAAGTTCTTAAAACAACCTTGCTTTCCCAGCTTGAATGGGGAGTTTTATATTTGCCCGCATGTCTGCCAATATTCTTACCACTTTTAGATCTGATGGAATTTTTTTTAATGTTGTTTGTGACTGTTTCTCTGGTGCCTTGAGAGGCAGTGGTGCCTAGTGGGTAGGGGGCTAACCTTGGAGTCCGGAAGCCCTGCATTCAAAGCCTGATTCTTAGACAAACTACCTGAGAGACACCCTGAGGGAGGGGGAGGCTGCCACCTTTCTGAGGCCACTCTCAAAACTGGGTAGGGACAAATTGTGGGTCTTTCTCAGAAAGGAGTTCCAGGCCTATGCTGCTCTGGGCCCAAAAAGGTAAAAATGGGGTCTGCCAAGAGCAGCCTCAGGGAAGGGGTACGTACAGAGTGAGACCTATCAGAGCAGAAAATGCCCAAAGGCCTGAGCATTTCAGGGAAGGACCAGGCAAAAATCTAGAGTGTTTTAAATCCTGCAGAGCACTTTACCAAGATTATCTCAGCTGATTCTCAGCCTTCCTGGGAGGAGGGCCCCTTTTACAGATAAGGAAACTGAGGCAAACAGTTTCCTTCACTTTCCCAGGGTCTCATAAGGGTCTAAGGTTGGATTTGAACTCTAGGCTTCCTGATTCCTAGTCCAGGCTCCACCCACCATGGCATACAGCTGCCACTGCTAAATGCAGTTTTTTGTAAAATGCAGTGGGCAGGTGTCCACTTTGGGAAATGGTCCCTTAGTTTGAGGGTTTAGTGGGCCATATGTTTTTCTTGAGGATGCTTGTTTGTAATCACTCATTTTGCCATTGCAGGGTGTTCGGACCGATGACAAAGGGTATATCCTGGTTGATGAATTCCAGAACACCAACCGAAAGGGTGTCTATGCTGTTGGAGATGTGTGTGGAAAAGCTCTTCTTACTCCAGGTAGACTTCCTCTTCCCCCTACTTCCTCCTCCTCCTCCCCTGCTTTCCTCTTATATCTCATCTCTTCCTCCCCTCTCCCCTTCCTACCCCCAGCCCCCCTTCTTCCTCTTTTCTTCTCTCCCTTAATTCTTCTCTTCCTCCTCGCTACTTTCTCCTCTTTCTTTCTCCCCCCCCCCTCCCCTTTTATCCACCTGGGCAGGTTACCCTTTTGTGCAGCCCAGTGACTCTCTGGTTCTAGGGCCTTGCCCTCCTGCTGCCAGGCCTCCTGGGGAGCTAAGCTTTAGCCAATCTGTAGCTCAGTGCTTCCAAGCTGCAGCCATTCCCCAGCCTCTGCCTCCCTGGTATCAGGGACAAAGAGCCTCCTGAGAGATGGCTATTGGATGATGGCAGATGATGTGCTGGCTTGTAAGACACCCCGTCTGCTGAGCTGACTCCTTTAATTCTGGGCCTTCCTTGCTCTATCTGAGCCTCTTCCTTCTCTGTAAAAGCAGAGGCTGGACTTATGTTGTCCTAAGTCCCTTTGGGCACTAAACCTGAGATTCTCTGCTTATTCACCAGCATGGATATGGTCAGCGTTGGCAGCTTAGGAGTGGTGCTGCCTGGGGGTTGTGCCACTCCCTCGGAGCATAAGTTTTGCTTGATCGGGCATATTTCTTTCAAATGTTCTATTTTTCTTTCTTTTCTCTTTGGCAAGAGATGGGGGAAACTGGGAGATGGAGGTCATGGGCAGGGATGCCCAAGCAAAGGAAAAGGAAGAAAAATGCTGAAGCATTTTTCTAAAATCCCAGAAAAGAGCGATCTGTCACCTTGATTATAAGCTGTGCCCACTGAAGAGTCACCCTCAGGGCACAGCCTAATTTATAAGGGTCCTACATACAGAATTTAAAAAGATAGTCACAAACTGGGAATGGCTGTTGCAAGAGCCATGCCTCCCTTTCATTCACTGTGGGCTACCCCAACACCCTTTCCTCATACCCTCATATTTCAGTCTCATGACTGTGATAGCTAGCATGTTTAGAGCGCTTTATGGTTTGCAAATGACTTTGCAAAGAGAATCCTGTTTAATCCTCACATCCATATTGGGAGGGACAGAGAGAAGGCGTTATTCATCTCATTTCACAGATGAGCAGACTGAGCCAGATGGTTACTTGGTTAGGGTTACCCAGCTGGAAAGTGTCTTGAGATTGGATTTGAACTCAGCTTCCTGATTCCAGACTGGCTGCTCTGTATGCTGTGCCGCCACCTAGCTGCCAATGGTAGGGAGTGAAAATCATGTCACACCTTTAAGGAAATCATTTAAAAGCCACTCCTAAGTTGTTTGCTTATGTCTGAAGGGTGGACACCCAGACCACAGTGCTAAGGTCAGATTTGTGTGGCTTTACTCGGAATATGCTTACCTTTATACCATTTGTTCACATAGTTTGAGAAGATGACCTGAGATTTAAGGAAGACTTGGTTTTCAGATTGTTGCTTTGGGGATGAGTAGTATTCAACAAATTATTTGATTGATGATTTATTTCTTTTGTCATTAAATTGGTTAATAGAAAATACATTGGAGGGCTTCCCAAAATGCCTGGTGGTTGATGCTTGGTTCATGATGGAGTGTTTGCCCTGAAACCATACCCCAGTGAGCCTGGGAAAGCCATGGGATCTGAGAGGTGAGGGAATCTGAGTGGTGGAATGCAGGAACCAATGCATATTCAGTGCCAGTCACCTCAGGAGAGGGTACAAAAGACATGATGGGATCAGACGTGGAGACAAATAAAAGTGTTAAGGCAGTTCTGACAAGGAGCAGGAACTAGAGGCAGGGAAGCAGAGGGAAGAAGGATCCCGAGATGTCAGAACAGGGCTGGTATCCAAAATCCTTATAGACAGTGAAGATCCCATCCCATACTGGGATGCCCAGCCAAATCCTTTGGTGCCATAACTGGACCAGTGGGAAATGGACAGCAAATTCAGATCCTTGAAGCCAGATTGGAGCTCTTCAGGCTTATAAGATGGTTAATTTTCTAATATAATGAATTTGGAGGGATGTGTAAATCTTGAGATTTTTTTTCCCAATTATTCCTTGGTCTTCTGGCCTTAGAACTGCCTTGAGATGGGGTCACCTTGTCTTCTGTACTTTATCTCCTCCCTGTAGTCAGACCCCCATTTTTTCTTCTCATCTAGGCATGCTTTGCTTTCAAGCCCATCTCACTGCCCTTTTCCTGGAGGTCCTGGTTTCAGCTTTGAAACTAAAAAGTCCCTAGTTCGTGTGAAGAATATTTGTTTTGTTTGAGCAAAGACTTCTAAGACACCAGTACAAGAATTTGGAAAACTTGCCAGTCTTGGTACTAAGATGATGGCATGGGTTGGGACTGTGGGTTGATCGCTGGATCATATGGTTGGATGGGACTGGCCAGGTTCATAGCATTTACCTCAACATATGGAGCTGCCACAATGCCCATATGGTGGGCTCATGAAGGAACAGCATCCCAGCAGCATCTTCCCTACCTGTGTGTCTGTGATATCAAGCACGGATTCCCCCACTGACCAGGGAAGAAGTGAACTGAGAAATTTAAACCTCAAGAACAAGGCCTGTCCTAATGTCCATCTTGTATTTTCAGTTGCCATTGCCGCTGGAAGGAAACTTGCCCATAGACTGTTTGAATGCAAACTGGATTCCAAGCTTGACTATGAAAACATCCCAACTGTCGTCTTCAGTCACCCACCTATTGGAACAGTGGGACTCACGGAAGGTAGGAACCCC
This sequence comes from Myrmecobius fasciatus, assembly GCA_023553655.1. Classification (NCBI taxonomy): domain Eukaryota; kingdom Metazoa; phylum Chordata; class Mammalia; order Dasyuromorphia; family Myrmecobiidae; genus Myrmecobius; species Myrmecobius fasciatus. Next base: position 37,258 of record JAJPUD010002223.1, read on the forward strand.
TGTTGCCTCCTGTGTTGTGGGCCTTCTCTTGTCTCTCAGGGTACAAGGAGTGGTGTTCAGGCTAATTAGCAAGCCTTGTCTTCAGGCTGTGATTCAGTCTCATCTCTTTCTTCCCTTGTGCTCTCTGGAAGCACAAGACCCTAAGTTTCTTGATGTTCATTTGCCTTTCAGATGAAGCCATTTCTAAATATGGAAACGAAAATGTGAAGACTTATCTGACTACCTTTACCCCTATGTACCACGCGGTGACTAGAAGGAAAACCAAATGTGTGATGAAGATGGTGTGTGCCCATGAGGAAGAAAAGGTAGAGGAGCATACCTTTCCTGTGGGAGAGAGTTGGGAATATTGAATGACCTCCTGGGGTTTTGTTTGGGGTGAAAGGGAATAGAGGAAAAAAGTAGTGACCAATTGTCCCTTAGCCTCTTTGGATATTTTATTTCTTATTTTTTAGTTTTATCTTTTATCTTTCCTGAGACTAATACTTGCACATAATAATAATTAGCATTTATACAATACTTTAAGGTTTGCAAAGCACTGTATAAATGTTATCTCCCACCAGTAGAGATTAGGTTATGAAATTTTTTTTAAGCAATTTTTTTTTCTAGTTTGTAAACATTTATATTCTTTGTCCTCTGTCTTGGGGAAGTGGGGAAGAAAACCTTTGTAAGAAACAAATTCCTGGGGTAGCTAGGTGGATAGTGGATAGAGCACCAGCCCTGAAGTCAGGAGGACTTGAATTCAAATCTGGCCTCAGACACTTAACACTGCCTAGCTCTGTGACCCTGGGCAAGTCACTTAACCCCAGTTGCCTCAGGGAAAAACAAATTCCCGATTTGATTGTGTTCAAAAATCTGTGTGTTATTTGGCATGTGCAAACTCCTTTCCCTTGTTGTGCTTTTAGAAGTATGGGCGTGTGTGTTTGCTCATCAAGTGACTCTTGGTGCTGGTAGGGGGTGTCTGGGCATAAGCAGCATGTGGGAAGATCAGGATTCAGGGTCAGAAGACCTGCCCCATTCTCACTTATGAGGTGGGGGCAAGTTCATTTCCTTCCCTACCTTCTCTGGAAAGTTTCCCTTTCTTCCTCCATCCTGTAAGGTGTTGGGCAGATCTCTGAGGTGCCTTCAGGCTCTAGTGTCTTGCTGGAACAAATATTGCATGTGTTTTGGAGGAAAGTTCTCTTCTATAGCTAAACTTTTATACTGTCCCCAAATCTGACATTTAACAAGTTGTATCACCACAAGCAAGTCACATTTGAAAGTCACAGAATAGCTGACATATCAAAGCTGTCTTGTACCTGAATGAGAACCCTACCTCCTCAAAGTCCTCTCAAAATGGGGTTACCCAGCCTCTGCTTGAGGTCCTCCAGGTACAGAAATCCCTGTTTCCCCATATAGCCCATTTTTCCCCCTTAGAGGAGATAGAACTCTGTGGAAATGGGTTGTTTTCTGTTTTTGTTTTTTTTGTTTTTTTTTGCTTTTTGCTGAAGCAATTGGGGTTAAGTGACTTGCCCAGGGTCACACAGCTAGAAAGTGTCTGAGACCAGATTTGAACTCAGGTCCTCCTAACTTCAGGGCTGGTGCTCTAACCACTGCGCCACCTAGCTGCCCCGAAATGGGTTGTTTTCTCATGCTTAAATCTGCATCTTTCATTTCCCCCTTCCTTGTTCAGCTCCTGAGCTTTATTTCCACCATCATTTGAATAAAGGACTTTGTAAATCTTAAAATCTCATGGAAATATAATTGTTATTAGCTCAGTCTTCATAATAAGAGAATGAAAAGAGCAGTCCTGAAAGTTCTTGTTGAAGGGACTTTGGAACCAATGCTTTTCTTAATTTTTAGGACATTTCCTGGGTATGATCATATTGAACAGGAGCCTTGCCTGATCAGCAGTATAGATCTATTGTGCAGAGTCTTATGGGAGAAGGTGTCTACATAGCTTAAGGTCTAATTTCTGCCTTCTCCAGGTGGTGGGGATCCACATGCAAGGAATTGGATGTGATGAGATGCTGCAAGGCTTTGCAGTGGCTGTGAAGATGGGGGCCACAAAGGCTGACTTTGACAACACGGTGGCCATCCACCCGACCTCTTCTGAAGAATTGGTCACACTCCGCTGAAAAAGGGAGAATTTGGGGGACCACTGCCAGTTGCCAGATGCCTTTTTTTCTTGTTCCTACTTTGTAGACTGTAAATTTTAGTCAATTTCCCTTGTGGTCAAAAAGATTTTCAATAAATAGTAGACATGATTTCTGTAACTGGATGGATTTTTTGGTCTTCAGTCCCTTCTCACTGGCTGCCCCAATTTTTCAGATTAAATACTGATGGAATTAGCCCAGTAAGTGGTTAACTGTGGGACTTGAGTGACCTACACTCATTCTATCTTGTGACTCAATTCTGGAACTAGCTTAGCTCCTTTTAAATTTCTGTCCAATTTCTGTCTTGTGAGGAAACTTTATTCAGTTGTGGGAATTGAGAGAAAGCCTTATTGCATTGTTTGAACCTAGTTCTTCCTGACTGGGAAGCTGGACCATCTTTCTCTACTGATTAGAGACCTTAACGAGGGACCTAGGCGGCAAGGTGGTGCTGTAGTGGATAGCACACCGAGCATGGTATCAGGAAGACTTATCTTTCAGCCTCAGACACTAACTAGCTGTGTGACCCTGAACAAGTCACTTAATCTTGATGGCTTCAGTCTCCTTGTCAAATAAGAGAAAGAAATGGCAAATCACATCATTATCTTTGCCAAGAAAACCCCAGAGAGGGTCATGAATTGAAATAATTCAACAAGTAGGTACCTAGGTTTTGTTGACCAGAAACTCAGATTTAAAGATTGATGCACAGTTTTCTCCAGGTCTGTCCCCAAATTTGCTTCACCACAGAGTGGTCTTTACACAAGGAAAGTAAGCCAGTGTGGCTTAACCAGAGAAACATGAGAGGATGTAATGGGAACTTACCCTTTTGAGGAAAAATTCCATAGGTCTCTTCCTCAGTGGTTCTTTAGCCATCCATCTGAATAAAAAAAAAAAAACAAAACCTAAAAAAAACCCTTTGAAATCTTGAAGAATTTGGATTTTAGTTTGAAAAATGGGTCATTGTATTATTTTAAAATGGTATTTTCAAAGAGAGAATTTTTTAAATCAGTAAATTTGCATATTTTTAAATATGGATGTGTTTTAAAATATATTTGTGACCAGCCAGCTAATGGACAAGCCTTTTTAAGTGCCATTTATGTGCCAGGCAGTCTTGGACACTGAATGCAAAGATATGCAGTTTACATTCTAGATGGAGGAGACATGGCAAGAAAATACAGAACAGACTTTTAAAAATGAATGCAAGGTAGTTTGGGGGGAGTGGGGCTCTTAGCAGCTGGAGGGACCAGAGAAAGCTTCTTAAAGATTGCATTCCAAGAGCTGGAGGTGAGGAGCATGTTTCAGGCAGGAGTGGCAGGGAGGCAGCTGGTGCAAAGGTGTGGAGACTGGAAATGGAGTCTTGTGTGGGCACGAGTAGGCTAGTGCCAGAGGGGAATAAAGTAGGTTAGGATGTCCTCGGAAAGGACCAAAGTGATGTCACTACGTTATAGTTTAGTTACAGAATGTCCCATTGTGGCTGTGGGTGTGTTCAGGGAAGACTCGCATCTCTTGGTGTGAGGGCTGCTTTCCACCTTTGGCGTCCTCTGATGTACTGACTCACCCGAGGTTCCGAAAAGCTATAGCGTGCCCAGCGGCCACACCCCAGCAAATCCTTTCACAGGTAGGCTAAACCAGGTGGAGGGTAACAGAGGGGTCTCAAACCCTGTGGGGAGCTAGGGGGCGTCTACCCCAAGCATGTAAAGACTCCCCAGTGGAACATGCAGATGAGAACAATTTGTTCCAGTGGCCACGAAGGCAGGTGAAGCAGGTGTTGTGGAACCTTAGAGCCTGATTAGATATCAAAGATGTCAAGGTCATCATCAGTGACCTCGACTGTCCTTCTGGGAGAGACACTGCCAACTTGGTACATCCCTGTCTCCCTTAAATCCAATTTACGGATGAATCAAAAGACCAAAAAAAAAAAAAAAACCCAAAGTGGTGGGAGGAGTAAAATATGAGAAGCAGACAGGTTGGAAGGGCCAGTGGTGAAAGCCTTCTCCATAATGGCAGAAGAAAGGTCCAAAGGGCCAGGGGTGAAATACCCAGAGGAGTTTCTGTACATGAATGTAGTAGCAACCCTCGAGTCAGCAGGTGGCTTCTGGAAGTTGCTGTGGCCTGTACTTGATCCGGGGAAAAGCCTTGCTTCCTTCACCAAGCTGGTACCTGGCCAGAGCACCCTCTCGCCAGGCCATTCATTAGGTAAACATTTATTAAGTACTTACTGTTTGCCAGGTTGTGCTTGTCAGTTTAAGGCAGGACCATTCCTTCTCCGGCTGCCAGGCTCCTGGGGTGTGCGGGTCGTCTTAGGGAAGGAGATGAAATACATTTATGTGCTGTCTACCGTATGCCAGGATCCCGGCTAAGAGCTTTACAAACCGGGAGCCTCACAACCACCCTGCCGACGGTTAGGAGTAAGTGCTGGGAAAAGGAAGGCAGGGATCACGGCTGAAATTAGCTGCATCTTCCTGCCTCTAGAAGCAGCGCTCTTTCACTGTAGCGCCCCCAAGTGGCCGCAGCCACCGCTGTCCAGCACCTCCAGGAGTGAGATTAGGGATTCCTGGGACGATTCAAGTCTTTCTCTCAGGTTCAACAGATCCTTCCTAGCACTTCCCCTCTCAGCTATAGGGCTCGGGTCACCAGGCGGTGGGGCAGCGTGGGGCGGGGCGGGGCGACGGCCCAGTAGCTTTTGCGGCATAAGCCGGGCCGTAGTCATGGCAACGAACAATAATGCGCTTTTTTTTCCGCTCCACCACGGCGGTTTCTAGAGCGCATGTGGCGACGTCATGACGCTAGCACGACGACAGCCGAGGCGCAGGCGCACCGGCCGCCCGCCTCTTCCCCCAGATTCTGGAGTAGGAAGCGGCTTCAGAGCCCCGGGTTTGGGTCGTCGCTTCCTTGTCCGAACCGAGACCCCGAGGCGGAGGTCCACGGCGGATGGCCGAACGAACGGGCGAAAACAGGCGCTGAAGGGACACGAAGGGCTGGGCTGGGACAGGGTGGAGTGGAGCAGCGGCGGCGGCCGGGCCACATCGAGGCGGCTCCTGCCCCTCCCCCCTCCGCTTGCGCAGGTGGGTGCGCGCCCCTATCTTGATCGGCCCTTGGAGCGCGTGCGCCCTTCCTGATCGACCCATTGCGCGTGCGCCCTCCCCATTCCTGGCCCCCAATACGCGTGTGTGCGACCCCCACGTGGAGCCCGGCCCCCCGCAGGTCTCTCTACCTTCCCCTCTGAGGCAGCGGCTCCAAACCTGGAGGTACGGGGTGCCTCCTGTTATCCTCGTCCAGGTTATGGGCTTATAAAAGAGGACAGTCAAATCCCTTACGGGACCCCCTCCCTGCTGGTGGCCGGCATGGTCTCTATGTTGGCGAGTGTCAGAATGAGAGAATGGAGAAGCCTTTATGCAGCACCTGCTGTTTGCCATGCACTGAGATGCAGCGAGAGGCACGGGGCATCCCCTGTCCGTGAGCGAGGTGCTCCCAAGATCTCAGAATGAGGTCAATTAGAGATGAACGACAGGGGGAAGGCGCTAGAATGAAGAGGGGTTGGGGAAGGCTTCCCGTAGACGGTGAGATTTTAGCTCGGACTTGGGGGAGGCCGGCAGATGAGACAAGAGATAGTGCCAGGCAAGGGGCAGAGCCAATGGCAGTGCTCAGAACGGGGAAATATATCCCGGGCAAGGTACAGCCAGGGAGCCAGCGTACCACCACAGTTATTACAGAAGCAGTCACAAAATGAATTGTAGGATCATAGATTGAGATGGGGGGGGCGGGGCCCTGTGTTCCCTGTCTGACATTGATGGGGAGACAAGAACAGTCATTAAGTTTCCAGGTTAAAGAACAATTAAATGAGCAAAATGACCAGAAAACTCAGTCTTTTTTGCTCAATATACTTTTGTTTCTGGCGCACATCCCATTTTATGTCTCAAATTCCCTCCTTCACCGAACACAATTCTATATGTAGTAAATTAATAATACATGAGTGTGTGCTTATGTCTATAACTCCATGATTTCATTCCTTTAGGGAACCCCTCTCCTGATCTACTCTGCAACTTGGAATCTTCAGCAGTTGTCTTGGGAGTACACTAAAGCCAGCTTTAATTAAATAAGAATCAGAATCTGAGTTGTAAAGAATTTCAGAGGCCAACTAGTACAAGTTGGATGGAAAAACCTTCCAGTAGCAAGCTTTTATCATCCTTTACTAAAGCATCTTGCATATCTCTATCTGTTGTCTTCCTTCATTACAAAGTTAGCCCATGACAGGGTTCACTTGTCTTTTGTCTCACTTTCGCCTTTGTATGCAGCCCAGTGCTGGCAAACAGCAGGACCCTGATATGTGCTTATTGATAATTAGGACATCCTCTGAAAACCTCCAGGGAAGAAGGTTGAGAGGGCAGAGCCTCTAAGATTAACATGGAGGTGAGATAAGAGAATTTAAATATATGACATTTAACTTTGTTACCTTCATCTAGCCAGTTTGACATCAATATTTGGATGCTTGTGGGGATGAGGAAAAGCATAAGATGTGAGATCTACTCTCTAAGAGCTAACATGATTTTGGAGGGAGGGGAAGGATGCCAATATTCAATAAGTAATTATTTATTAAATTTCTACTACAAGTAAAGTATATTGTGCTCAGTTACAGAAATATTAAGACACATGGGAAAAGATACTGGCTTCCAAGATAGAGGAGGAATAGATTGTGAACACAAGGCTGCCTCTTAAAAACTTGTCTCAGGAGGCCTAACTGGGCTACCACTTTCTGCTGGAAGGGTCTTCCATGTCCCCCAGAATGTTAGTACTTGCTCTCTCTCCTCCTTTTCCCTTGTACTCTGCTTATTGATTTACCAAGTAGAATTTAACCTTGCTGGCAGGAATTACTTCCTTCTAGTCTGGATCCCAGATTCCCTGCACAGGACCTGGTTCAGAGGAAGTCTTTAATCTGGGCTTGTTGAATTGGAGTATACTGGAAAACCAGTGATAAAGAACTTTATTTTTATTTTTTATTTTTTTGTTGAGGCAATTGGGGTTAAGTGACTTGCCCAGGGTCACACAGCTAGGAAGTGTCTGAGACCAAATTTGAACTCAAGTCCTCCTGACTTCAGGGCTGGTGCTCTAACCACTGTACCAGCTAGCTGCCCCGATAAAGAACTTTAAAGGCCAGCTGAGAAGTTGGTATTTTATCCTAGGGCATTGGCCCCTAGATTTCAATAGGAAGATTCTTTTTAATTCAGTGCTCCAGGCCCTGAGAAGACTTATGGGAGACTTTCTCATAAGTTCATTCTGTGGGAGGATTTTGGCAGCTGTGAATGAACAGGGGGTGCTAATGATGCCTCAGCAGGCCACATCACAGAGCCTCAGGAGCTGTCAGGCTTAGAGATAGGACAGAGGATAAAGCCAGGCGCCTTCTTTGTCTTTGGGAGGACAGAAGTAGTGACTCCCTCCCACCTCCTTGACTTAGGTGCACTGGAAGCTGACTTCCAATTTGGAGGTTAAGGCAATTGCTTGTGACGAGGCCTGAGCTAGGGTGGCAGTGAGGAGAATTGTAAGCCAAATGCTGGTTGTATTGGTCAATCAAAAAGACTTGGCAAATCTTTGAATACGGGAACAGAGTAGAGCTGAACATGCTTCTGAGGTAGTGAGCATGGGTGACTGCAGGAGAGGGGCTAGTTCTAAGATAAGGGGACAAGGGGACTTCTGAGTGTCCAAGCAAGTATGGGTGAAGATCTGCTAGGAAGATGGAGTCATTTTAACAGATATATAGAACAGAAGTGATAATCCCCAACAATCTCAGGAGTAGCTTTGATTTGTTCTGTTCTAGATGGGATGATCCAGCAGGGCAGCCTGGTCACAAATAAGTGATGGGAACCAAGGTATTACTTTGGTTTCTTCAAAATAATAATAGCAACCATTTAAATAGGATTTTTAAGTTTACAAAGGGCTTTTACAAATATTTCAGCTCACAACAATGCCACAAGGGAGGTGCTGTTTTCTCCCTCCCAGTTGAACAAACTGAAGTAGACAGAAAGTAGGTAACCTCTTTGGAATCACACAGCTAATAAATGTCTGATCCTACATTTGAACTCAGGTTTTCTTGACTTCAGAACCAGTGCTCTGTCCACTGGGCTACCAGGTTGTTTCTGAAATGTTTCCTGCATATATTAACACTGTCCCTTAGGACTGCTCAGCCCATGGTAGATAGCTTGTAAACTTCACTCTGGTGCAACTGAAAGAGGTTGAGAGCTGAACTTGGAGTAAGGAAGACTTGGGTTCAGTTCCAATCTCAGCTCCTTGTGGATTGTGGAAGCTGGGACCAGTCACTCTGTCATCTTCAGAACTGGGATGATAATAGTAATAGTACCTACTTCTGAAGGTTGTTAGGACCCAATGAAAGCATAAGAACTAAGCTTAATATGCTCTCTCTGGATTAGCATTGTGTGGCTAAGATCTCTAAACAGTGAGATCCTTATTGGATCTGTTCTTACCCCCTCCAAGAAATCTCTATGCAACCCCAGCTTGCTGGGTGTGTATGAGATCTCAGCACCAATCTTGGGGTCTCTGGTAGGAACACAGGAATGGCCTTGTGAAGTATCATGGGACACCATAGGACTCACCTGCCTGAAGACTATTTATGGAAACTTACTATTCATGGAGAGTCTTGTTTCTTTAATGTGGCTAATGAGTGGCTTAACTTCTTAAATAGCTTGCTTGTGTCCTGATTGGTCAGAAGTTTGTGGTAATTAAAACCCACAGCTTTGTGGTAGTTGGTTTTTTGTTTTTGTACAGGAACTACTGTTGAATCGGTCTTTCTCACTGTTTTTGTTGTTGATTATTTGAATCAAATTGCAGGACTTTTGAGGTGTTTACTAAATGTAAGCTCCTTGAGATGGGCACTCTTACTTGCTTATATTTGTATCCCTCTTAACTTAGCATAGGACTTGGCATAAAGACCTGGGCTCCTGCTTTCTCCTCTCTCCTCTCTCCCCTCTCCCCTCTCCCCTGTGTACTCCTCTCTTCCAGGTCTCCCTTCCCCCATATTTTGTAGCTTGTTGAAATACTTTTTATTCACTCAGTTCTTACTTGTGCACATATGCAATGGGCTACTATGCTTTATCTAAATCGTTGATTGTTATCACATAAGACTGAGTCATTTAGTCTCAGAGCCTCCTTCACTTGGTGGACATTAAGCAATATTTGAGTGGTTTGTCATTGGCCTAATCTCCTCTTGTAATAGCAATTGATATCTTCAACATCAGTTTAACCTATTTACTTGAGAACTTTCTTGGCTTTTTTCTTTCATCATTATTTTTATTTTCACAGCATTATGGATCCAAGCTTATTAAAAGAACGGGAGCTGTTCAAAAAACGAGCCCTCTCCAATCCGTCAGTGGAAAAACGTCCAGCACTTTCTGAGTCGTCCTCATCATCAAAGAAGAAGAAAGCCAAACTCGAACAGGGAGGGTCATCGGGCTCAAAACAAAATTCAGGTTAGTAAAAATAAAAGGGACTGCTTTGGGCTTGCTGGGATGTGTGTGGACCTACCTTTCAGAACTAAGATGTGATTGTTGTCACCTCAAATGGAAGCCATTTTTAGGTATGCTCTTAGGCTAGGCTTATTAATGAAGTTAATGCAGAAATTATTCTGAACTTTCAGAATAAAGCAGAGATGGTCTCCTGGGGCAATAATGCGTGCACTCTAAGCGGTGGGTTTGGGAGCATGGCTGGTTTTTGTCCAAGGAGATCTCAGTCCAGGTTGTTAATGCACCCTCGACGATTCACCACTCTTCTCCTTTTCCCATGGGGTTCCTTCATTGGGCTCAGATTTAACCTTGGAGGACTAATATTTGCTCTCGAGACCAGATGAAAGGAGAGCAGGCAAAAAAGTTTCCTCTCAGGCATTCTTCCTTTTGCTCACTGCTTTCCTCACCTTATATCCTGCCCACTGGTTCTCCTAGTTGGGAAGGCAGCTTTGATGCTCTTGGGATTGTCCTGTGTGAGGGCCTGGGGAGGACCACAGCATAGAGAATGCCAACTCTTCTGCTCCCAAGGACCCATGGGGTAGAGGGGGAGACCCCAGAGATGGCCATATTCCTTTGGCTATATCAAATAATGTGATAGCCCAGGAACTCAGTGCCACTCTTCCCTTCTGGGCCTAGGCTAATACTTTCTTTTTTTTTTTTTTTTTGACTTTTTTTTTTATT